>PVIJ01000673.1:0-158108 GCA_004024925.1 Scalopus aquaticus | reverse complement strand
CAGAGTCTTGTGGCCTCTCTGCTGCACCCTGAACAGTCCTCTGCTCCACGCTCCGTTCTCTGCTGCTGCTTGCTGCTGCAGCTTCCTCTGCTTATAAGCCCAGTCTCTGGCCCGGCTGTGCCCACTCACACATGCCCACACCCCACTCCAGGTACCTGTCATTAGGCATGCATACAGTCCTACAGAGGTCCATTATTGGGGGGAGGGTGAAAAACCTGACAGTTCTCACTTACCCTACAGGGTTCCATTAAATAAAAAGGTTACCCAGCTTGCTCTAATTGCCCTCATTATAAAAAAATATCTCCTGAGATCAGTGACTTGATAAAAGAGCAGAAAATTGGATAGGAGGACACTGGCCTAACTGAACTCATGGCTGGCTGAGCATTTCAAAAGCACCTGAAACAAGATGGTAAACATAAAGCAACCAAGCTATTAACTTTACAACTACAACAACTCCAGGGCCACAGACCCAAAATAGTATGGACCTTCTGCATGGACCCTACCTTCTGCATGGTACCTTCATAGGAGTCTATTTTCAAAATGCTGGCCCAGAAATTGATGTCTCAATTATAATCTATTGGGGCACTAGAAAGAAATTGTTCTTCAAGGTCTGAAGTAAATTTTTCTCCAACATTCTCTTACTCTCTTCAAGAGAGGACCTCATATGGGTCTTTCCCACTCTTGACAGAAATCCAAGGAGTTGTCCTGTGAATTAATCATTTGTAGCAAAATAATAAAAATTATCGCCATTAATTCCTTAAACAGCTAAGAAGACTCTAAAATTAAAATTAATGGGGAAGGCTTGTAAATTTTATTTGATGAAGTTGGTTATGCTTTCTACTTTAAACCCAGTGTCATAGGATAATAAATTATTAGAGTAAGAAGATTTCCATACTGGGGGGGAATCTAAAATTTTTCACTAAAAAAGTGAATTTTTTTCTTTCTAAGGGTTTTTATACTCCCCCCACTTATTATCCCATATGTCCCCTTATCCCTTTTCCTCCGCTCTTCCTCCTAACCTCAGAGACCTCATGGTGTCCACCAGTTTCTGAAAAGTAAATATTTTAATTTGTTAAATCTTCTGTTACATAAATGTCCAGTATTTCTTTTTCTCATTCTGCCTTGCTTTATTTCATGTAATTCTCTCAAACTCCCTCCATTTTTGCTGAAACTGGCTGCATCTCACCTTTCCTTATGGCTGAGCAGTTTTGCACAGTGTGGATATACCATCTTCTTGATCGAATCATCCACTGACAGGCATTTAGATTGATTCTGTGTTTCAGCAATTGTAAACAATGCTGCTACGAACACTGTAGAACATAAAGCTTTTTGTGTTGATGTTCACATTCGTTAGATGCCAGAAGCGGGATTGCTGTGTCACACTGTATTTCCATTTTTCGTTTTTTAGGCTGTAATTCAGATTGCTTTTCATAATGGTTACACCAGTTTACATTCCCATCAATAGTGTAATGTGGTTCCTTTTTCTCTACATCCTCTCCAGCTCTTGTTGTTGGGGAACTTTTTAATATGTGCTATTCTCATGGGTGTAAGGTGGTATCTCATTGTGGTTTTAATGTGAATCTCTCTTATTGGAAGTGATGGTAAATATTTTTTCCAAATATTTATTGACCTGGATATCCCCTTTGGTGAGTTGTCTGTTCAGATCTGTTGCCCATTTTTTAACTTGCGTTATTGACTTGTGTGAGTTTTTTATATATCTTGGATATTAACCCTTGAGAGTAATATTGTGTGAATATTTTCTCCTATTCAATAGGATGTAACAGGGTGGTCCCCAGGGAAAGGAGAGGTTCCAGGTTCCCTGCCCCACCCAAAGAAGGGTGAAGCTGAGCAGGGAGGAGGAGAAGCTGGAGAGGAGATGGGGAAGGAAGGATGAAGGATAGAGAGCAATAAGGAGACTTGGAGGAGGTATGTGAAGAAGCTGAGCTTGCTTCTGGGCCTTGAACTTATACCAGGGACTTAGGGAACATGAAAGAAGACACTTGAAACAGACATGGGTGAGAGACCCGTGGGGAGGTTAACAATGGCTGGTTAACAATGGCTGCTTTATCTTGATTTTGATTTTGCTCTTTTCCTTCCAGACTTGTCTGGTCCCTTCTGCCCCTTTCCTATGGGTCCCCACCAGAAGGTGCCTTAGACTTGTGTCAGACTTTCAGGACTCAGTGTTCCTGCTTTGGGGCCACCCTGTTTGGCTGGGCATTTACCCATAAGGGGATGGGTAACTTCAGGTGCTTGATTTGGAAACTATATCCTTTGTCTTTCTCTTTTCTTCTCTCTTTAGTGCACACTAATTATATTAAAAATTTCTTTCCATTAAAGGTCTTATACACTAAAGTATGTTTTGTCTTGGGCCTCCCTGGTGGTGCAGGGGTTAAAGTCTCAACGCTATCAAGCTATCTGCAGCCACTGCTGCACTGTTTCTATCCCCATCCTGGGAGCTAACCCACATGGCACAGCAGACCTCTCCTGTTTCACCTGCTGCTCCCCGCAGCAGTGTATTTCAGTCAGTCTGCCTGTTCTGCTCCCCCCGGTCTCTGGTGAATCCTCTCACCCCCTGCACCTCTGGCCTACACACTGGTTCTTGTATGCATAAATAAATAAATGTAAATCTTTAAAACAAAAGTATGTTTTGTCTTGATGCAGCGAGTGGCAGTACATATTTAAAACAGGCAGGTTTGGGGTTCTGAAGTGTCCCTTACCCTGTCCTGTAACAGGATGTGTTCAATACTCTTATATTTTCTTTTACTGTATAAATTATTTATTATTTGAAGTAATCCCAATTTTTTCTAGTTGTTTTTACTTCTCTTACCATAGGGGCCAAGTCTCCAAAAACATCTTTAACATTGATGTCATGGAATAGATTACCATTTTTTAAATTCTTTGTATTTATTTCTGTAGGTCTTGTATCTAAATATATCATTTGGAGTTTATTTTTGAGTATGGAGTTAGAGAGTGATCTAACTTCATTCTTTTATGTTTTATTCCCACCCTATTTTTTTAAAAAGAGACTGTTCTTTCTCCTTTGTATGGTAATTGATGCTTTAACATAGATTAGGTACTGATATGCATATGGATTTATTTCTGAGCTTTCGGTTCTATTCTACTGATTTATGTATCTATTTTTGTGGCAATATTATATTGGTTTTAGTATTGTTTCTTTAAAGTTTGAAGTCAGTTTAATACCTCTATTTCTCTCCTTTTTTTTCCTCAAAACTGCTCTTGCAATTTGATGTCTTTTGTAAATCCATATAAATTTCAATATTTTTTGTTCAGTTTCTTTAAAAAGTGTTGCTGGTAATTTGAATGTGACTGCATTAAAAATATATATGTGTGTGTGTGTGTATAGATCTATAAAATAAACACATTATATATTATTATCGCCATTGCTTGCATTTCTCTATTGTTGAGGGCGTCAATAGCATTTTTTAATTTGGCTATAGTATTTCTTAGCTCTAATTCTTTCCTTTATATATAACTGCCTCATATTTTCTTCATCTTTATTATGCTGCTATTTTATATCCTCCATTGTGTTTGTGAAGTCCGTAAGTCTTATAATTGTCACCTTTAACTCCTCTTCAGGCTCAACATATTCTACTGTTCTACTTGATTTAGAATCGTGTCAGAGTTTTTTTTGCTCCAACATTTGTGATATGTTGTTTCTTTATTTTTAGTTTTTGTGGGTTGTTATAGGGATAGATTTTCAGACTGTTGCTTTTGCACCTGCTGAGGTAATCTGAGAATTGTTGGTGGCAGGTAAAAAAGGACCAGGGCAGTAGCACAGCCAAGGGGATAACCTCCAGTGAGTATCAGGGGTTCAAGATTCCTACTGTGCCCTACTGTGTGGGGATCCCTTCCTCCTGTGTCAGCTTCTCAGTAGTCTCATGTCAGCTTCCACCGCTATGCTATTTTTGATATTAAATGCAATGCTGAATAGGGACTGTAGTTGGGACAGGGCCATGGGCTGGAAGCTGTTCTTTTTTGTTTTCCAGCAAGTCATATTACCTCAGAGTATTCATGCCTGCTATTAACAGGTTTTAAAACTCTGGTTTATGCAAGTGTTCACTCATTATCTTGGTTTTCACTGAGAAGAGTTAGGCAGCAGGTGTTTCGAATATCCCATCTTTAGCTTTAAGAAATAGTAGCCTCATCTATAAGGCAGTACAGGCAATCTGGCCTGTTTCACCCACTGGTTCAGACTCCAGCTATTCTGTATTGAGAATCTCAGGTTCAAGCCAATAATCTTCCCTCTGTTCCTGTAGTTCTCCAGAACTTATGAATCTGGTGCCCTTTACTGAAAAAACATTTATTTTTGCAATTTGATTTGGGCCCAGTCAATCTATTAAGTGGAACTCTCCTTCCTAAATTAAAAGGGTTAGTGTGTTTTGCCTATAATGGAGTCCTCATCTTAGAATTTCCTGACCTAACTGAACCTATTCTTTTATGCTTCCTATAATCTTTTCTTGATATACAAGAGAAAGAATTCCAACAAAAGGCATCTAATTTGATTTAAAATATGTGGGCTACTAGCATTGACGCTGGAAAAATTAAAGAGTACATGACTTACAAAGGTTCAGGTGGCTATAACTAAACTTCTCTGTAAATTAACATTCCCTATCTAGTTTTGTAAAATGCAGCTTGTTGAAGGGGTCCTAACACAGATATAGCTAGTAATATAAGGATCCTTGGAATTAAGGCAAATGTAGGAGAAGTGGTATATTTGAACAGTCTTTATATAATGTGATTGGGTCTTTACCTTACTGCATTTTGGAGATGAACACTGCGTTTTACTAAGGAACATTTTCCCTTCCTCATGTGGTAAAACAGAAGGTAGATCTGCCTTTCAAGCAATGTTAATTGGACATGGAAATTAATAACATTGCCTGAGTGCACACAATGTAGTAAGAAGCCGGCATGAGATGGGGACATATTATCTGTGCAGTGGCTCTATATGGGATGTATACTGGGGCTGATGATAAGAACTTGTGAATGCCTCCTGGTGAAGAATACTGGGACTTTGAATTAGAAAATTTCTATTTCAAAGTGTTTGATACCTTGTTATCTGATATTAGTTAACTAACTTGACAATAATTGAAGCCATTCCAATACCTGAAGAACTTAAAATGATCTTAAAATCTGAGATAGTTATAATATCTAGGATGATATCAGAGGAAAATTCTAATGGGGATAGCAGTATCCAGAAGAGTTCCATGTATGTATGGAAATAGAAATAATTTATATGGGTCCTTGCTGCTGGGGGAATGCAAGGAGGAAATATAAGAGAGGCAGAGAGTCTCTTTTCCTCTAAAGAGAACAACTCTATAAAGAATTACTGGGTTCTACTGCCACTTAGTGCCTACAAAAAACTCTTGACTGACCAAAAAAGATTTGCTTGGTTTGTGGACAGTTCCACAGTTAATGGACAACATCCTGCTTGGGAAACCACCACTCAGATGGAAAAAATTAAAACCAAATCAATTTGGTGGGCTGAACTAGGTGATTTGACGTGAGCCTTGATGGAATCTAACTTGAGAATCACATTTTGTATATTGACTTTTTGAACATACTTTTATTTCTCTCAGTTACCACTGGTGCTACTAGATCTCAGACTGAGTTCTGGGGTCTCTGTAGAGTACACAGGATTTGTTTTCTTTCTTAAGTTTTTCTCTTTGTCAAAAGTTATACCTAATTTAAAGGATCAGTTAGCTCTCAAAGAATTTTAGAAACTACAATGCTCAACTCTCTTTAGTAATTATTTCTCCTTTGCTGGCGACAACTGCATTTAGTATTTTAGATTATTATTTTACTATCTTTTATATGTCTAAATAGTATGTGGGCTTCCCACTATGAAGGATCTTTTTCTCTTTTTCTCTTCTACACATGCACACTTTCCATTGTTTTTCCTCCAATTAAGTCTTTCTGGAGTTTAAGTTGGAAAAATAAATTAAGAGCTGAGCCTGAGGTAAATGAGGACTCCTTTGCTGGGATGACTTTGTAAGTTTTCCTACAGCTTTTAATCATTTTTAAAAACATGCTTAACGTTCTAACTACTTATCATTGTATATACATTTTTTTTCTGTCATGTTTTGGCTATATTAATGATTACACCGGTCAAATTTTTACAATAGTCTTGTTACTGAAATAAAATTAGTCATTTCCTATCAATTTGTATGTGCTCAACACAAATATGACAAATTCTAGTTTTGGTTCTAGTTTTTTTTGTAATTTGCAATCAATTGATGTTTACATCATGAAATGATGCAAATAGTAATAGGCCTATGGTTAATACCTGTAAAAAATCAAGTCATAGACTACTTCTTAGATTTCTTTGCTTGCCTCTTGTACAGTTGCTCAAGAGCATCTCTGGGGAGTGCCCAGCAGCAGTCAGCCAGCATTGTAGTGGACCATTTCCCTGGTATCTTTGTTCCATTGATGCGAAATCTTGATGAAAACGTTCGCCATGTTCATCACTAGCCATACCACAGTTTTCAGGGAAGAAATCCAGATGGGGATGAAGGAAATGGATCTTTAGAGACATATTGCAGCCAAGTTTCTGATTTTGCATCGGCATGTCTTCTACTTGTAGTTTTCTGCCCTAACATTCCCAAGAAAGTTTGTAGACACTAGGCGAAAAGCATTCCAAGCTTGTTTCCCATCACCCTGCAGCAAGTTGTTGAACCAGTCATCTCTGAAGAGCTCTTGAATCTGAGGACACACACAAACTCCCTCTTTAATCTTTGCTTCGCTTTCGATATAAAGTAATTGTGGCATCTTCGTCTAGAAGATTCCATTGTTGGAGTCTTTTTTTTTTTTAAAGATTTATTTTTTATTTATACATACAAGCTGGTGTACAGGCCAGAGGGGTGGGGTGGCGAGAGGGTTCACCAGAGGCAGAGTAGGGAGCAGAACAGGCAGATCAGAGATACACTGCTGAGGGGAGCAGCAGGCAAGGCAGGAGAGGTATGCCGCGCCATGTGGGATTCTCCCCAGCTGGGCGTCGAACTCGCGTTGCCGCTGCCGACAGCTCCACAGCGCAGCACTTAACCGTTGCGCCACCGGGGAGGCCCCCATTGTTGGAGTCTTGATCCTAGCAATCCTGCCTTGTTCTTGGGTAAGTTCAAATCACGAACCAGGTCATTTAGTTCTTCCTGTGTTAGTCTGTGTGGGGTTGATGATGCACCACAGTGAAAATCTGGATAACTGCATACTGGTGGAACAGAAGAACAGATCGGCTCACTCTGGTCCTCATCAGATGAATCAAGAGAATATTCTGCTGGAGGTTCTGGAATAGGAAGTCCCTCACCATGTGGAACGGTCTCAATGCAGACGGAATGTTTGGGTAGACTATTCTCGACTTCTTTTGCTTTGTTATTCCGCCAGAAAGAGGAGGAACCAAGCAGAAGTAACAGTCTTTTATGTAGTTGCTTGGCTCTCTCCACACCATGAGGACTGCAAATGGCATTGATGGTCTTTTGCCATTTCACCACTGTGAAAGCTGTGTTGTCTATGTAGCACAGCATATATGCAGGGCTTAAGGCTTGTCTTGGTCACCAACCTTGCATCTGAATTAAAGATGATAAGCCTTTTTCACTTGAGAAGTGATACTTTTCTCTGGTTGGCAAATGTCACTTCCCCACAAATAGAACAAAATTGTCCAAGCTATTAACGCACTTTTGAGGCATTACTGTTCTGTATTGTGCCTAAATGGATAAAATAATAACAGTTCTATGGAACAGTAGCTTAAAACTGTCTCATACAAAGTCTGAAATTTTTTCAATGCTCAACCTTTCTGATAGGACTTTATCTAGTGCACTGCTGACGTCAGCTTACTTTAGCAACCGCCTGGCAGTAGTATTGCATTGCATCAGAAAATGATGCAATCAACTCTGGATGATGTGTGCATGATGGTATTATGCAATGTGATGTGATATTACATCATTCTGATTTAGGATGCTGTTCTAGTCCTACTGGATAAATTTACATGGTGAGACATATAAAATGAATTCTATGAAATATCTTCAAAATAAGAGCTAATAAAAAATTTTCAGGGTTATATTCATGTTCAGCACACCAAGCTACTACAGATTAGGGCCCTTTTAAGTCAGTAACGATCTCAATGTTGACCAGTGTTATTGTTAAGTAATGATCTGTCGTATGTTTATTCTTCCTTGTCTCTGTCTTCTCCAAGGTGACCCACATAATTGTCTTGATAGATGTTCTTATTCACTTAAGGTCTTACTGACTTGTGACAAAAACTCAGTTAAGGGAAGCTACAGTAAGGCTAAAACATACAAACTGTTTCCATTGTCTTTGAAAGGTATAAGTAACCAGCAATATAACCCTTTTTGTATGCATCGAGGCATGTGTTTGGTGCTTGGGTTTAAAAACTAATCAATAAACAAAATTGCTTATGGATAGGTGATACAAATGATAAAGAAAAGAAAGAGAATTATAACACAAGTCAAGATAGCAGTTATTTCTTGGGATGGGAACAGGAAAGATTTTTGCCAGGAGGAGCGAAAAGGAGCTTCTATATTACTAGTAATATTTTATTTCATAGGTTAATGGGCTTATTGGTACTCATTCTATTATTACTTTTATTCTACAGACTACCTGATTTTTATATGTTTTTATGAATGTATGATTGTTAAAAACTATGTGTAAATAAATAATAAGAATTTTCAGTTTGACTGTGAAAATCCTTGTATTTTAGACTGAATTGCTTTCGCTAATTTTGACTTTATCATTTCTGTGAGGCATTCTGTAAGATAACTGCAAATGATATAATCTTTGTAGTACTTTTGAAATATATTTAGATGAGTAAAACTACTTTGAAACAAGGTGAAATTTGATCGTGTTTTCTCTGATTTCAAATATAAAGTAAATTTCAAAGTCAAAAAGATGGAAAATAAATAACTTTCAAAAATTTTGCTGTCCAATCCTCTCAAGAGTTAGTAACACTGGAGAGGGAGTTAGTTTTATAAAACATATTTTTAAATAGACCATATCATTTCATAATGATATGAAATGTGCATCAAAAAAAATTATTCTAAAACTCTATAAAGCATGGCATTGCCACAGTTCTGGTCAATTATGATAAGAGGAATTGGCTGGGGCCCAAATAATCTGCATGTGAATTTGATTAAAATTGTTTTGCTTGAGAGGAAGATTCTTCTGTATAAGGAACAATGAATCAGGTAGATACAGTTGGGCAAAAATGTAAAAGAAGATATCTCTAATTTAGGCTAGAAAGAAATTTTTTTCATTATTTTAGTTTTGATGAATCATTTGGTTTGGTTTAACTGTTTTGTTTTTCTTTTGTGACTTTTTCACTGTGTTTCCTATTATAAGCATATGATTTACAAAAAGGATTTGTAGCAATATTAATGAGACACTGCTATTAAGAAATAAGAGCAGAAGATGTAGAGGATATACTGCGTTCAGTACACTGAATAAAACTATGTTCTTATTCATACACAAAGTTTTTTTTTCTTCTGTCAAGCATTATTAGATATATTGGCTAACATAATCAAAGCAACCAAATAAGCTTTGTATGGAGAGTAAGATAGGATTTTTAAAAATTTTAGTGTCATCTTAAAAATTACTGATTTTTACAAAAAACATTTTTCTTTCATTCAACAGTTAAACATTTCTGGAATATATACAATGTTTTAAGCATTTGCTAAGTGCTAAATATATAAAGAGCAACAAAAAAACTGTCAGAGTCAGTTACTTTGAAACTAATAATCTTTCGCTGAGTATATGTTGAGTGAAATTTTAAAAATTTATGTGAATTCCTTACCACCCCCCAGAGTTGGGGGGTAGGGAAGGAGAAAAAGGAGTTAATGCTTAGATCTCAATCTCTGAATTTTTCAGTTTACCAGTTAAATTCTATACACTCTCTAATATGAAGATAGTAACCATAAAGAGATTACACTGTTTTAATGAAGCTTGAATTAGCTTTCATCATGAGAAAGACCAAATGATATATGACTTCACTTGGAAAGTGACTTGAGAAGTTTAAAAAATCGTTTATACACTCAAGTAGTCTTGATATTTTATTTCAATTTTGCTTTCTGAAAGTAACTTAATATTTATTTTCTTTCGTTTCCTGATCTTGTTTTGTAATTCTTTTTCTAGCAGGTATGGCCAGGAAATAGAAACATTTTTTCTCTTCTACTAAAAATTATCTTCTTAGGAAAATGATGACATTTTTAGAGAATAATATGTAATAAACTCATGGCAACTCAACAAATGTGGTAATTCTGAATTTCATCCATTTGATGATACCTCATTCAAAGACACTAGTTTTATAGGCAAATGTAGTGTGAAGGTATTCTAATGAGGTTGTTTTGTTATTATTGTATTTTCTTTTTAAAAAATATTGATTTATTTATGCATACAAGAACTGGGGTATAGGCCAGAGGTGTGGGGAGGAGAAGGGATTCACAAGAGACGGAATGGGGAGCAGAACAGATGGATCTACTAAAGTACACTGCTGAGGGGAGCAGTGGGCCAGGCAGGAGAGATCTGCTGAGCCATGTAGGAAGCTCCCTGGCTGGGGATCGAACTAGTGTTGCAGTGGCTCTGGATAGCTTCATAGTGCTGAGACTTAACCCTTGCACCACTAGGGAGGCAATTTTATTATATTTTTCAAGCAAAAATGTTAATGATAAGAAGGCATATAACATGAGGGGTATCTTGAGGATAGTTCTGCTAATAAAATGAATTTTTAAAATAATAATTTTCAATACTGAAAATAAAATATGAAGTGGAGAAGAAACTTCATCTATGACTTGCATTATCTTTACAAATATTTATTAGACTTTTACTATGGAATATAATATGCTAGGCACACATGGCATATGATGGTAAGAGAGTCCTTTTTCCCATATAACATTAGTTTATTGGAAAGATGACTGAACAAGCTATTATAATGAAATAAGCCAAGTTCCAGATAGGGACAGAAGAGGGTTCTATTGTATTAGAGGTCAGAGCAAAGGTATAACATAATCATAGGGGTGGAGAGGCAGCCTGCAATACACTATTTCCTGAAGGAAGTCAGGATTAAGTTGAGATCTTACAGTAACTACATTATGTACCTATAGTCAGTAGATATGGGAATAATAACAATAACATTTAAAAGCACATCTGCAGGGGCCTCCCCGGTGGCGCAGCGATTGAGCGCTGCTCTGTGGAGCTGTCGGCAGCGGTGATGCGAGTTCGACGCCCGGCCAGGGAGATTCCCACATGGTGCGGCAGACCTCTCCTGCCTCGCCCGCTGCTCCCCTCAGCAGTGTGTTTCTGATCTGCCTGTTCTGCTCCCCACTGTCTCTGGTGAACCCTCTCGCCGCCCCATGCCTCTGGCCTGTACCCCAGCTTGTATGTATAAATAAAAAATAAATCTTTAAAAAAAAAATAAAAATAAAAAAATAAAAGCACATCTGCAAACCTTCATAAATTTAACATTTGGCAGGTGATTGATTTTATAAACTCATTTACAAATAGATGATCATTAGATGGTCAACTTTATCTGTACTTTAAAGAAGAGAAAAGACATTCATAGATGTTAAGGTAAAATTGGGATTCTAATCCTTTGATAAATGCACATAGTGCTCAGGCATACATTTAAAAAGGCATAAGTATGTAAAGGTTGACATGAAAAAATTTAATCTCTTCTTGCATGTTAATTGAAATTCAAGAGAACCAAGAATGTAAAATGTTCAGTTATTAAAGAATTCTCAAAACATACTGAACATGACAAAAAGTTTAGACTCATTTTACCATCACTAATAAAATATATTACTACTTTGAGATAAAAAATAAAAGTTTTCCAAACAAAAGGTCAAGGAAAAGACATAACTGCAAGCAGACCTTAGTTGTGAGGCACACAGCAGGGGAGGAGGAGGGAGAGGGCTCAAAACAGGGAAGGGAAGAGCACAAGAGACTATGATGACGCTTCATGGGTGCTGTGGTAGGGGGAGAACTAAGGGAGCTACACCTGAGGGGAAAATTAAAGGCTATATGAAAATGAACAATGAAGTAAGAAAATAAAACTAATTTTAAAAAAGTAAGGAGTTTTTTTTTTTTGCACTCCCAAAGACTCCTCTGTTTAAAAATATTTTTCTGTTGTCAACCTTACTTTAAGAACCTATTAATAAAGTCACTGATATGAGGACTCCCGAGAGAAAAAGGCAGTGACAAAGAAATAGTCGGGCTGGAACTACACAATTATGACCAAATTGTCTTAAATCTTTGCCAGGGTTATTGTAAGAAGATAAAATGTAACAATGTGCTTTGTAAACTCTTAAAATTTATTTAATTTTGCTCTCCTTTTCCAACTTTCTCTTGCTCTCTGAGGACTGGGATCACATTCTATTCTACTTTCTGCTCCCAGAGTCCTATAAATAATGATGAAATCAAGGAATATCTGCCCTATTTATTTGTTATGAATCATACAACAGTAACTCTAGGGAAGGAGGCTGTTCTGCATCACCAGGTCCTCTCTGTGATCAGCTCAGTGTTTATCTCCTACATTTTTTACTTCGTTGTGAGCGTGCTACAGAGAAAACTCAGTTTTGTAAAAATTGGGAAAACTACTATCATCACAATTACTTGATATGGATATTCCCAGCTAGTGTGATCCCTATGAATATACTTTAGAGTCAATGATTGGAGTAGATATGAGCTGTGTATCTTAGGGCTATTCCAATTCTGTTATGATACAGAAGCCATGGCTTTTTTGAAATGTTTTCTTTAATCAGAGCTTAACTTGGTTTGATTTCCTATCTGGTTTCTATAGTGGTTTTCATAAAATTCATTTTTTGGAAGTTGTTCTTGTCCTTCCTTACAGTGTTCCTTAAATTCAGTAGTTAAATTTAGTCCTCTGTTTTCCATGTATATCTTCTTTCTAAAACATAAGCATATATAGAACATGAGTAAGAATAAATATTGATTAATTGATAAAAGTGAATGTGACAGTCCTATGCTTTTGTATGTTCTGAAATTTGCTAAAATACATCACAGAAAAAACTTAAGGCTAATACAGTGAATATAACAGATAGATCAGAAGCTTTGGATCAAAAGCTTTGAATTCAGGGGGTTAAAATCCCAGTAATACCTTAACATCTCTCAGCCTGTTTGCTCTTCTTTAATGTGGGAATAATGATGCCACTTCATTAGAATGTTGTGAGAAAAAAGCACTTAATTAATTGCCTGAGGCTAGTAATATAGTCTGCGGATTGCTGGAAATCTCAACACTGTGTTCCCTAGCATAGGGCCAAAGCACCTCTGACCTGGGAAGCCTGCCCATGTTGATATTTCAGTCATAGCAGAGATAATACATACACATTGTAAAAACTTGAGAACAATGATGATTAACATGTCAGAAATGGTAAATTAACTAGGAACAAATAAAATATTTAATATAATTGCAATTTGTAGGAAGAAACTACGTGAATTCTGATGGACTTAATCAGGGAAAGCTACTTCTGACATTAGCAAAAATGAAGGCTTTTGGAAGACAAGGAAATAACTCCAACTAGTGCAGCTGCATTGCCTCTTTTGACTAGTTTGGCCCTTGAGCTGGGTGGGTAGCTTCTGTTTGCCTCTCTGGGCTCTCATTCCACTCTTCTTCAGCAGGCTCTCTGCCCTTGATCTGCCCTTGATCTGACTGCATTAGCAATCCTTTTTGCTAGCTTGCTGTGGATGCATGAAGTCACTACGAAGTCCCATTCTGAGCTGGCAGACGGTCAAATTCTGGGAACTAGTTTCACCACCCAGGACCCTTTTGTATCCATTGACTGAAGACAGAGGACCTGTCAGATACACCTCCCCACAGATCTTTCTGAGTCTCCAGTTTTTGGAAACTACGATTTCCCTTCCCCTGTAGACCTGGCGTGGTTATGTAGCCTAACTCATACGGTAGTACCTCAAGTAATTTCCCTGTATCCTGGTGACACTTACAGTCTCTTTTTAAAACTCTGCTCAACTTATCCAATGTACCATCTATTTCCTGCCCATCTCTAATGAATAAAACCTTCTAGAACACTGCTGTCTGACCCTTATCCTAAAGAATTTGAAAATAAATGAGGTCAAATATCTACAATAGCCATAACAGATTTCCCCCAATTCACTGAAGCAGTATTTGTTGTTTTCTTGGGTTTCATTATTTGCATTGAAAAAGGAGAGAACAAAGGGAAAGGAGGAAAAAGAAAAACAAAGGTGAAAATGGGAAATTAACTGTAAACCAAGAGACAAAAGGAAATTAAGATTTGTCAGATGGGTAGGAGACTATTATCCTTAAGAACTGAATTTCTGAAGTCAGATCCTGGGATGCATCACAGTCACTTATTAATTGTCTGATATTGATAAAGTTACTTGCATTACTTTAGGAAATGATAACATTTCCAAAGTCATAATAATGTTGTTGAGATTAATGAAAAGATATTTGTATCAATTCCTGACAAATTTAATTCTTCAATAATTGTTACTTATTTCTTTTTTCCTTTCACTTAGCTTTTATTGAAGACTACTAAAATGACATGTAACTGTATTATGTGTATGTTTTATTGACATTGGATTTATTTAGAATTTGGAAAAAAATGAAAACATAGTCTTTCTGATCTTTAACACCACAACAAAAATAATCCTTCCAATATGTTTCAATTAACTTGTGTTTCATGAATTCAGAGTTTTAGGCATGGATTCAAAGTTTTCAATATTGATTTAATTTATAGTCTATATAATAGAACTTCCGGTTTGGGGAAGTAAAAACAAAAGTAGAACTTAACAATATATTATCATAGAAAAATTTTTTAAAAGTTCACCAGTTCTTTCGTGATAGTACTTTTGTGATAATGGAAAATAATAAATAGGAAATCTGAGTCTTCCTTATAAGGGGGAATCAATTTTTAATTAAAGGAAGATTTTGAAGCATTCACTTGGCCTCTTGGCTTTTTCAGCTGCAATGCAGTAAATGTCCCTGTTCTAGAATACTTACAGTACTTTGTTCAGCAAGTTTGCTTAACCAGTTGGGCTAAGATTCAAAGCTCTAGCTCAGACTGTACTTTGTTACACATTCATCTCCTTCATAGATTTGTTCTTTTTTCTCATCTGACACTCAAGTTATAAAAAGATAAAATGTGTCTCAAATGTGCTACAGAAACCGTACCCTATGATATTCCATTACAAGAATAAACTCTATCCCCTCTTGGGGTTACTTTAAGTTTTGTGATTGGTGCTTTGTGGATTTCTTGAATTCATCAAATATGGCTAGTATTGAAGATAAAGATAAGTTATATATTTGGATATTATCTTTCACTAAAATATTTTTATTTGTTTGCTTCGTTTCTTTTTTAGAGTCACATGGATCCTTTATTTTCCTAGTCATAAAAAATGAGCAGATAAACCTCACTATCACACTGCCTGAGAAAGCAGTTTCCTCTGTTAATTTTTTGTTACAATTAAATTAAACTGAAATTAAAGGCTCTTCAGCTGTATTTTGAACTCCAATGTAGCAGAAGATGAATGCATGTTCCATAACAACAAGAATTTATGTTTGCTTTACTCATGTATTCCAAATACAGTGCTGGCAAACTGTAGAATTTCAGTAAGTATTTGTTGACTATCAGCCTCATTAGTCCTTATTAGTTGTAGCAAATATGGACAATACAAAAATGCTTAAATTTAGAAAGCAAAGTTTTTCCTTCCAAAAATCGTGATTCCCAAAAGTTAACTACTATTAAGTGGTATATAGCCTTGCAGACTTACATTTCTGTGCATATCTACTTTTTAGTTCTTAGTGAGGGAACACATTTTTATATGCTAATTGGTTATTTGTATTTCTTATTCTATTTGCATATGTTGCCCTTCTTTTCCTCTTAGAAAAAATGTTATATTAACAAGTTTCTGCAATAATCCTTTATGGCCTCAGCAGATTCATTCCTATCTTCAGTCACTAAACTGGGACTTTAAGATCATTTTGAAGATTAAGGCACAGCCTGAAATATATGATTTGTTAATTCTGATTTGTCACTAAAATGCAATGTGAGCTTTAGAAAGTTCCAACATTCGCATGCTTTGCATTCCTTGTCTATAAAATGGAAGCACCCAAGAGGCAGTGGTGAGTATTTGGCAAACCTTAGTCATAGAAAATGACCTTTCACAATCTAATTCCTTGCTGTCACTGAGCAGGAATCAAATAAATTACATATTCCACAAAATGAAAAGTCAATAATAGTCATTTATTTTTCTGTGATTACTAAAATAAATTTAAAATATATGCTTCAAAATTATGACTAGTATTAGAATACTGTGATCATAAAATCAAAATTTGAGAAAGCATTTATAAATCATAAATGGTGCTAAATACATGTGATCATTACCTAAGATTATTTAGAATGAATCGGAATTACAAAATCTATTCTGGATTTATTAATGCATTAATAAGTTTTATAGCCTTTTAAGAAATTTATTTACAATTTTCTTTGATAGTTTTCTGTATTTTGTATGGCTAAATTGAATTCGACCTGGCAAGAGGTTTTGTTTAGAAAAGTTCCTTGGATACATACAAAGAATGTTATCAATTGCTGCACTTAACTGATATCTAACTTGGCACACTAACTGGAAATAACCTAGTGTTCATTCCTTTATGGGTTCTGGTACTGCTAAATCACAGAAGCCTTTTACAACTGCCACCTAGGAAGACCTCTCTCGCAACAGTAAACAAGTTGAGTAACTATTGAAAACAATATCAGAATTAAAATTAAAATTATACTTTGTGACTTTTAGGGACCCCACTAATTTTTTCATTCTGTTTTTTTGCCTTCAAAATTTTATAAAGGTGGGTTTGAATTTTCATGCGTGTAATCCACACCTGAAAAGAGCAGAACATGACCCTTAGAAGGCTAAAAATACCCTCTGCTGCCTTCAGACCTTGATTCTGTTACAATATTCTTCTTAGGTTGCTAAACTAAGAACTCCTGCTAATGCAGACTGGAATATGGGAGGAAGATTTGGTGTGGTTGCTAGGTTTGTTGACCTGTGAACCACAGAAATATTTGATACCTTATGTAAAACTTATCAAATTTCTGCTTCCTTTCTGCTAAATGAGAAAATAAATCTATTTATAGACTACATGATAACTGGAAAAGCATGACAGAGTTTTCTTTCAGGCAATAAAAATGTAATGCAAGTCTCCAGTAATGAAAAACAAACAGCTTGACAAGTGTAATTCTGTATCTGCGTAAAACTGGATCACTTTTCAAACTTGATCTTTTTGTCTGTTGTAAAAATTAGAAACACCTCTAGGTAGTCATCCATATGTAATCATTATTACACAGTGTGGCTAATGGGAGAACCAAGATTTAAAAGGCATGTTCTGGTATGTCTAATAAATGGTTAATAATATCCACACGTGTGAAAAGAAAAAAGGGGTGAAGGAAGAAAGAGTGGGAGGGAGGTAGGAACAAGAGAAATTTTTACTAAACTGTGTCTAAAGTCAGCCTGCGTTCCCAATCAGATTAGTCAGCTCATGAACTTAGCTTTGCAGTCCTACTTTGAGACATGAGACATTTATTAAGCATACTATTTTAGGTAATGTCCATGTAGGCAGTGATCTATTTGTTCAAATTAGGCAATTCTTGCTATATAATCAAAGGAAGAATTTCAAGAAAGCATATGGAAGTGATTCACAGCATATTTTATTGTTCTAGTTATGTACTGTTCCAGATGATTTTTGAATGTTATAGAAAAATGGAAATAAAGGAATGTTTATAGTTTTTTGTAGCATTGTTTGTAATGACTAAAAATTGGAAGAAACTTAAATATCCATTAATAGAAATTGTTGAATAAATTACTTGCACTCCATTATTGAATATTACACAGTTGTTAAAATGAACTTTGTACACTGACTTGGAAATTTTTCAAAACAATAATTAACTAAAGGTGTAAGTCACAAAATAATACATTTATGATGACTCAATTTTTGTAAGATATTTAAAATCATATGTATGTATGTATGTTACAAAAAGGAAAGGAACTTTGAGATTGTTTGGATCTTCAATAATAGAATGTATGTGTATGTTACATATGAAATTGAACAGACATCTGACAATAGTAGTTATATTTAGGTTCAATTGGTTCATTATGTGTTTAGCATACTAATGGGTACAAAATTAGTGCTCTTTATTCAACTTCTTTTAGCTTCTTGTTAGTTTTTAAGACAAATACATTACTGTTATTACTTAAAACATATGGGCATTCCATCTAATTTCCAAAATACAGTAGAAATAAAATCTGTCAATCTTAGAAACATCATTTAGGGAGGCTTAAGGAGGAAAGTCTGGGAACATTGCCCATAGTTTCTTTTGGGATAAGATTCTCCAGACTTATTTTGTAATTTTTTTTTTTTCATATAAGAACTGGGGTGTAGGCCAGAGGTGCAGGGAGTGAGAGCATTCACCAGAAGACAGAGTGAGGAGCAGAACAAGTGGAGCTACTGAAATACACTGCTGAGGGGAGCAATGGGTAAGACAGGAGAGGTCTGCTGAGCTATGTGGGTCAGCACCCTGCCTGGGGATCCAACTCAGGCCTCACCTACCATAGCGTGATAGCCCTGAGACTTAACCACTATGCCATTAGGGAGGCCCTGCAATTGTGTTAATTTGTCCATGATTGTTTAATTGCTGGTTCATAGATTTAAAAAAAAGAATTTAAAATATTTATTTATGCATACAACAACTGGGGTGTAGGCCAGAGATGTGGGGTGGTGAGAGGATTCAACAGAGACAGAGTGGGGAGCAGAACAGGCAGACTGACTGAAATACACTGCTGAGGGGAGCAGTAGGCTAGTCAGGAGAGGTCTGCTGCACCATGTGAAAAGCTCCCTGGTCAGGGATCGAACTCATGCTTCAGTGGCTGTGGATAACAGTGCTGAGACTTAACCCTTTGCACCACCAGGGAGGTCCCCCCCTCAAAATAGTTTTTTAATGTTGAACTTTTTACCTTGCATAATTCTTCAACTTGTTTATTAGTTTTTGTAGTTTTTTAGATTTCTCAAGATTTTCTACATACAAGATTCTATCATGTCACGTAGATTTTTTTGTCTTCTTTTCCAACTGAATGTCTCTTATTCTTTTATCTTGCCTAGTTGCCCTGACTAGAATCTCTCATACAATGTTGAATAGGAGTAACGACAGCATTCATATTGTTCATTGCTGATCTTAAGGAAAAACATGCAGTATTTCAGCAGTAAGTTGTTATTAGTTGTGTTATTATTTTTGTTAGATGGCCTTTATCTTGTTGAAAAGATGCTCTTTTATTCTTGTTTCTTGAATATTTACAGTGTTTTAAAAAATAATTAATTTTCTTACATTGTTGTTAATTTTTGGACATTTTTTGATTTCTCCCCCTAGGTGTCCTCCCCATAGTTCTCCCACCACCACAGCACATGCATTGCCTATCTCTCTGCAACCCAATCAAGAAATGAGCAGAATAGGGGCCTCCCTGGTAGCACAAGGTGTTAAGTCTCAGCACTATGAAGCTATTTGCAACCACTGCAGCTTGGGGCCAGGGACCTTCCCACATGGCACAACAGACCTCTCCTGCCTTGCCTTTTGCTCCTCTCAGCAGTTTATCTCAGTCACTCTGCCTGTTCTGCTCCCCACTCTGTCTCTGGTGAATCCTTTCAACGGCCTACACCTCAGTTCTTGTATGAATAATAAATAAATTAAAAAGAAAGAAATGAGCAGAAGAGCTAAAAAGACACTTCTCCAAAGAAAAAATGTAGGTGTTCAACAGGCATATGAAAAAATGTTCAACATCACTTAATATCAGTGCAAAGCAAAACCACAATGAGATATCACCTCATAGCTGTGTGAATGGTCCATATTAAAAAAAAAAAACTATAAACAATAAATGCTGGTGAGGATGTGGAGATAAAGGAACCCTCTTATACTGCTGGTGGGAATGTAAAATAGTCCAGCTACTGTGGGAAGTTGTGTGGAAGTTCCTCAAAACACTGTAAATGGATCCCTCTTTTATTCCAGCGAGTCCACTCCTAGGAATCTACCAAAAAACACAAAAACAATAATTTGAGAGGAAACTTGCACTCCTATCTTTATTGCAGCACTATATGTAAGTCTTAGCTAAGATATGGAGACAACCTAAAGTTGAAATTTTTATTATGAAATATTGATTTTGTTAAATGCTTTTATTGCATCTATTGAGGCGATCATGTGAATTTTGTCTTTTCTTCATCACATGTGTATTTTAAGCTTTGACAGATAGTGCTAGGTTGCTCTTCTCAAGCTATTGCAATTTATACTCTTCCTCCTCCCAAATTATGAAAGTTCCCATTTTCTCATTGATAGCAATGATTATTGTTTAGTTCTTTTACTTATTATCAATCTAATAGATGAAAAATATTATTTCATTTTCATGTTCCTGGTAACTAGTGAAGTTGATATCTTAATATATTTTAATCCACACTTGTAATTTTTCTTTTCACTTGTAATAATATCAATATTCCTTGATATTTTTCATACAGTTACATTTATCTTTCTTGTTAATTTATGGAAACCCCTCCATGATTATAAATATATATTTTGTGACACATGAGTTTTGTGGATATTTATCAAAGTTCATAAAATGATAATTCTGGAGAATAAATCACTCATTTCCTCCAATTACTGAATTAAAATTAATTTTAATTTATGATCTTACATTAAAAGTATATAATACTCAGTGACTTCTTTTTTAAGGTATTAAGGAAGTAAAATGCTTTCCATCTCATTTGACATATTTAAAATTATATTCTCAGATTCCACTGATGCCTTTTTGCTAAAGAACTGATCATAAAGGAACTAAAAATTTCTGGATGTTAAAAACTATCATTACGCATGTGCCCTGTAATTTTCCATGCTTGCTTCTATTCTCTTTCAATTATATACTAACCTCCTTTTGCCTCCTGAGCAGAATTGCTGTTTCCAAAGAAAATGGTTTGGTAGTTTGTGTCTTTTAAGGAATTTTAATATTTCATCTAAGTTGTTGAAATTAAAACGGTTCATAATGTTTCCTTTTTATATTTTTAATATATGTGGAAAAGGTGGTGAATCCTCTTCTCTCATTCTTGATCTTGATTATTTGTGTCGTCTCTCATTTTTCCTGATCAGTGTGACTTCTGTCTGTCATTTTAAATATTTTCTCACATAATCAACCTTTAAAAAATGTATTCTGTATTGTTTTTCTGTTTACTATTTTATTGATTTCTGCTGTGGTCTTATTATTTCCTTTATTCTGTTTATCTTGGGTTTTATTTGATCTTATTTTCCTGGTTTCTTATGATAGAATTTAAGAACCTTGATTCAAAACCTTTCTTCTTTTCTTTTTTTTTTTTTTAAAGATTTATTTATTGATTGCATACAAGCTGGGGTACAGGCCAGCGGTGTCGGGCGGCGAGAGGGTTCACCTGAGACAGTGGGGAGCAGAACGGGCAGATCGATAGACATACACTGCTGAGGGGAGCAGCGGGCGAGTCAGGAGAGGTCCACCACGCCATATGGGAATCTCCCCAGCCCGGTGTCGAACTCGCATTGCCACTGCCGACCACTCCACAGTGCAATGCTTAACCGCTGTGCCACGAGGGAGGCCCCCTTTCTTCTTTTCTAAATTCACTGTTTAATGTTACAAATTTTACTCTATATTTACTAGATGTATCCCATGCATTTTGAAGTATCATATTTCTCTAAGTCACTTGCAGAGACTCTGTAATTTCTTTATTAATTTAAGGTATTGGTTATTTAGATATGTCTTTTAATTTCCAAATTTTAGAGAATATTCCAGGTATATTTCTGTTATTTATTTTTCAAATAATTATATTCATAGGGCATATCCTGTATGATTTCAGTTCACTTAGAATATAAGTTTTGCTGTATGAACCAGAATATATGACTTAGTTTTGTTAATCTTCCAGATGTTTTGAAGAGAATGTGTATTCTGATGTGATTGGTTGAATTGTTTTGTAAATATCAATTGGGTCAAGTTTATTGATAATGTTATTACAGTCTTCCATAACCTTACTGATTTTCTTACTGATTGTTCTATCAGTTATTGGAAGGGAATTGAAATCTCTGACGTTAAAGATGGGTTGGTCTGTTTCACCTTGCAGTTTATCACTTTTTGTTTCAAATATTTTGAAGTTCTGCTATTAGGTGTGCAACTGTTTAAGATTGTGTATTCTTGATGAATTGATCTCTATCATTATAAATGATATGAAATCTTAGTCATTGGAAATATTCTTTGCTCTGAAATTTTCTTTGATTCACACTAACATAGTATCTACAGCTTTACTTTTGTTGATATTACATGCTGTATATTTTTCTGCTAATATTTAGCCTATTTTTGGCTTGATATTTAAATTGAGTTTCAGATATTACTGAGCCATGTCCTATCTGACAATCTCCGGGTGTTTACATCATCTACATTTAATGTGAATTTTTGAAATATTTGCATTTAAATCTATCATATTGCTATTTTCTATTTGAGCCAACTGTTCCTTGTTCATTTTTCTCCTCATTTCTCATGCTACTTTGGATCAACAGAACACTTTTATTATTCTATTTTATATCTTATGTTGGCTTATTAGCTATAACTCTGAAGGTTTTTGAGTGATAGCCTTCAAGTTTACAGTTTACATCTTTAAGTCATCACAGTCTATCTTCAAGTGATATTAAATCACTCGTGTAGTAAAACAAACTTATAACAGTACACTTCTGTTTTTTTTCCCTCCCAGTCTTTGTGCTTTTATTGGCACACATTTTGTTTCTACATATTTTATTAATACCCAAACAGATTATTTTTGCTTTAAACAGTCAGTTGTCTTTCAATTGTCCTTTAAACAGTCAATTGTGATTTAAATAGCAAGAGAAAATATCTTTATAATTATCCATGTAGTTACTATTTCTGGTGTCCTTTGTTCCTTTGCATAGATCCAAATTTCTATCTGTTAGATGTATAGATATTTATAACTGTTACCATTTAGAAATGACAGTTATCATTTTCTTTCTGATTGAAGGACTTCCTATAACATTTTTTATAGTACAGTACTGCATGCTGGTGATGAAATTATTTCAGCTTTTGTATATCTGAAATAGGTTTTATTTCACATATCTTTTTTGCCAAGTGTAGAATTCTAGGTCAATGGTTTGCTCCTTTTAGTGATTTAAAGTTGTTACTCCAATGGCTTCCAGCTTCCTTTGTTTCTAGTGAGTCTGTAATCTTTGTTCCTCTATTCATAATTTTTTTCTCCTCTATTTACAATCTTCTTTAAATCAATTGTTATAAGCAATTTGTTTATGTTATGTTATAAGCAATTTGTTTATGCCTTGTTACAATTGTTATATATATTCTTCATGTTTCTTATGCTTGCAGTTTGTTGAGGTTCTTGGATCAATGGGGTTAATGTATTTATTAAATTTGCAAACTTTTCAACCATTATTTCTTCTAATTATATTTATATTTTCATTTCCATTTCTCCTTTCCTTTAAGGACCCAAATTACCCATAGTCTAACACCTTAGTCCATTGTTTTCCCTTCCTTCTTTGTTTTTACTCTTCCCTCAGACCTCTCCCTTTGGATGCTTCAGTTCTGTTGCCAGCCTTCAAGAGTTAGTTTTTAAGCTTGTCTTGAAATTCTTGACTGTATGCCAACGTTGTAATTTTAAGTTGCTAGGTAAAATGGATATTTTTTTATTCTTATGAAGATTCTTGACCTTTGTTCTGGGATATGGTTGAGTCACATGAAATTTTTTTTTACTTTTCTGTATCAATTTTTGATAATTAATGCCAGAATGGTATTTATTCTTGGTCTCTGATTTTGTCCCACTTCTGAGGTAAAACCCTTCTATTGAGTTATGATGTTTTACAGTCTAAGTAATGGAAACCGAGAATTGCTCCCAGTCCTGTATGAGTTCTAAGAATTTTATCTCTAATATTTTAAATGTTTCCCTCCCTTCTCTCCCCACCCCCCAATAGATTCCTTATACATAAGTACAGATTAGTATTCAGCTGAATACTCTAGGGACAACCTATGCAGACCTCTGGAGTTCTCAGTGCAGATTTCTCCTCTCTGGAACTCTGTTTTGTGAGCTTTATTTTTTGGTGTGAATTTTAGTTTCTTTCATTTCTCAAATACTGAACTCCAATTCCTCAAAACAGGAAGACCCTGGGGTACCTCTCTTTGTATCATAGCCTAAAAACTCTCTCAAAACAGTAAGATGGGCAATTGTAAAGCTTATTTTATCTATTTACTATCTTTCAGAGGTCACTGTCCTTTCTTATCTAATGCTCATGTCTTTATGATCTTCACTGGATGAATTTTGTGTGGTTGTTGGTTATTTCGGGAGGCAAGTATATATGGTAATTGTTATGTCACCTTGGCAAGAAGCAGACATCCCTCATGCTATTTATTTAATTGTTCATTGCCCAACCAAATTAAATCCTCAGCTATCTTCTCCCTTGAAAATCAGACTATTCAATATAATCTCCATTTTAGAAATTCCTGGTATCTTCTTTCCCATCATTTTTACCTGATTGTTCTTTTATGGTGCTCATCAAACCATTTATACAGGTTGGCTCATAAAGGATCAGTGTTAATGAGCGAATGCATCTTCTATTATAAGCAATTGATGTTAAAAATTAAAAATAACTTTGTTTTTAATTAAAAAAAACCTGTTCAGGGCCTCCCTGGTGGCGCAATGGGTTGTCTCAGCACTATGACGGTATCAGCAGCCACTGCAGCACAGTTTGATTTCCAACCAGAGAAATTCCCAGATGGTTCAGCAGACCTCTTCTGCCTTGCCTGCTGCTCCCCTCAGCAGTGTATTTCAGTGAATCTGCCTGTTCTGCTCCCCACTCTGCCTCTGGTGAATCCTCTTACCACCCCACACCTCTGGCCTACACTCCAGTTCTTGTATGCATAAATAAATAAAAAAACTTAAAAAAAAACTGTTCAGTCTAAGTAAAATGTTTAAGAAAATTTTGAAAATCAGGTGCAATTATGTTATTCATAGAGAAATATTGTAAATATTTTGCTGTTAGTTTATTCCAGGATTTTTCCTATGTATTTTTATAATGAAATCACGTAAAGATGCATCTTGCCCTTTTTCACTCAACAATTTTATAAACTTATGCTGTTATTGAAACTTCTTTGTGAAGTAATTTGAGTGGCTACGAAGTACTTTATTTCACTATAATCAGATGTTTGTATAATTTTCAATGTTCACTATTATATATAACACTATTCAAATATTTATCTGTGTATCTGATTGTTTCTATAATAAGATCTTAAAATGGAATTACTTGACCAAAAGATATAATCTGGTTTAAGACTCTTAGTGAATGTTGTCATTTTTTTCCTTCAAGATATTACATTAATTTATACTCCCACTGGTATTATACAAAATAATCCATCTCATCACCTTCTGATTTTCATTGAATATCAAAATAGCAGGGATTTCTATAGGGAGATGGAAAAAACTTATTCATGGAGGTTATTTAAATGATGGAAATTTTAGGTACTTTCGTTGATAGTAGCCCCCAAGACCTCCAAGAACAGTTGTGTAGTTTGTCCACAGAACAGAAGCACATAACTGGGGTGGCTAGGGGAGGCTAAAATCCAGCTCATTCTCTGCTTTCCAAGTTGAATACCCACAGGACTTTTTTCTAATTCAAAAGAACTATAAAGTCTGGTGGTGCCCCTGATAGCTACCATTTATCCCTGTAATTACTATGTGTTTGACTCTGTGCTAAGGGTTTTAAATATATTATCACATTTAATCCTCATAACAACCCTATATTAAATGTATTATCATTTTCATTTAAAAAATGAGAAAACTGAGGATTAGAGAACCTATATATTCTGATCTTAGTTGTAGAATTTATATGCACTAGAGTCTGAATTCAAATTAGATATGTATGATTCCAAATCTACTCTGTCATATAGCTAATGATTGATTCTTCGTTAAGTGGGTCATCAAGCATTCCTCAAATCTCTCTTGTCAGTCTTTTAATAGATAAAATGATCACAGTTGCCAATCATTAAGACAAATGATACAACAATAGCACAATTGTTTGGAAACCTTTGTCCTCTAACTGGGGCTGAAAATTCTTTGATTACCCAATGTGCATGCTGATATATTATATGGACAGTACTAGGTAATATACATTTATGAAACTAGATAATCTAGGAAGAGCATACTCCATTACAACTCTCTACCCATGTTTTATGGTGAGATCACTTACAGAATTGTGCTTGCTCACACCCCTCAGAATATTATGGCTATGTCAATTTTAGCAGAGAGCTGTGCAAGAAAGTATAATGGACAACATAGGTGACTTGGTAAGAAAATGCTTCTTTTAATATATTGTTAACTTTTCTAAATGATAGTCATTGGATTATTACTGTAATCTTTTGTGAAACAAGTGATAAACAAAGTTATTCATTATAAGGAGAAAATTTGACAGGATCTTCCATGTCAACTTTCTCATTTCCTTTAAATTTTTGTTTTGGCAGTTGTTTGATGGAAGCATGATCCATAGTGAAATAATCATATTATTTCATCAGTTCCATTCTACCCAATGGAGTCTGACTCAAGAAGTCATATTGCTTCAACTTAAATACTCCATTCATTGATATTTCATCCTTGGGAAAGAGGTAGGTTATACACAGACACTCTCCATATCTAATAAGGTCTGGTGGTAAATAACCTCTCTGCTCTTTTTGGTAATATTAATGCCCATCTTTTGGGGGTTGCAGTTGATTCTGAAGAAATCATTTTGCAAAAGGTAGAAATCATTGAAATTATACCCATCAGCAAAAAGAATAGTATAAAGGAGATAATGATTTGAAAGGGAAAAAAGTGTAGTTATTCTGTTTAATTAGTTTAAGAAAAGATGTTTGTATATGTGATTTCTGTGTTTGGACTTTTTGTGAGTGTTATGTTTTGGATAAATATGTTAATAAAAATCCAGTCACCCTGATATGTTGGTCCGAAGGGGAAAATAGAACTTGGACATAGTTCTATAAACATAGTATCTTTTTAGCCTGTATTCTATGACTTGATGAAAAGATTGATGTATTTAAGAATTTTTAGCTTTCAGTTTTCAGTAAATGAAAGTCAGCTTGAAGTGTGATACTTTTAAAGGCTATTCATCCTCTGCCCATCATATAGCTTACAAAATATATATTTTTATTGATCTATATTCTAGACAACTTATTTATAAAAATGGAAAAAATTTGGAAATATGAGAAAAGTCAGTTCTTATAATCAGTTGACTATATCTTCACAATATTTCTGACATTTTAAAGTTACTCATTGATATTATTATGGGGTTTTCTTTTAATATTTAATTTAAGGTATACAACAAAGAGGCTGTGATAACATTCAGGGATGACATCTGCTTAAAAGACAAATATGGTGATTGTTCTTTACACACGTCCTGCAATTAGGAACAATATGAGCCCCTAAGGATAGAAGAATTTAAATCACAAGTGCATAAAAGTTGCATCCTGATGTTCTTGAAACATGTTCAGTACTAACTTGGTTGTAAATCTCTCTAATTTTTCTATTAGATTAGAAGTTATTCATTTTAGGAACAGCAAAGAAACTTCAATTTGAACTGCCTCATCTCTTTTAATCGGAAATTTCCTAAAGCACCAAAGTAAAAATGAAAATATAAAAGTTGCTGTGTTTCATTAGTTTTATTCTTTTGAATGTTGCTATGCTGAAAACTCTGTGTGAAATTATTAGAAGACAAGTTTTCAAATGATTATAAAAGAAGATGCATATATGGGGATTCACTCAAAGGGCATTATTTAAAAAAGAAATTTTCCAGCCACCCAGATCTCAGGGTAGCTATTCCCATTCAAGGATAGAGAATCCACCATCTGTATGATTATTTTTACATCTGAACTTTTTTTAATACACTAGAGAGACTCAAAACTTTCAGGGTCATTTGCCCAGCATGTAGTGGAATGTCCTGTGCAATAGATTCCAATTAATATGACCATGTTCAATGGCCCTGTACCACCAATGATGCATAGCTGCTTTCCACTTGGCTTTTTATGGCACATCTTTGTTGAAGCTGCAACCAGGTCTTTCGCCTCTTTGATAAAAATTTCAGTTACCCCAGGGAGAAGCTTTCAACTTTATTAAGCATTGAAGTCTGCACATTTGTTCTTCTTTGGAAGAGCAGATCAAAAGCACACTTTGTAAGGAAGTAATCTGATAAATTAGGATAGCACTTGCGGAGTTTGGCAATAATGTTTTTCTGTAATTGAAACCTAAGAACCTGTGTCAACTGACTAGAGTATTATGAACTTCTTAGCATTTAACCAACCTTTCTCTTCTTTTTTTTTGAAGGTAAATAGGGTTCCTCGATTCTATTTAACCGATTTTTTAGCATGCTGTGTCCTTTTTGTTGTAGTTAGGAAAACCTCAATCTAGGTTCAGAGAGGAAACAGACAATCAAGGATAAAAGCAATTAGATGATCAAGTTGTGATAGGATAAGCCTGTGGTTTTCAGTTCCACTTCTGGCACTAACTACTGAAAAACTTGAAGAAGTCACTTAATATTTCTGGATCACAGTTTCCTCATCTTTGAAAAGTGAGAATTAAGTAGATCATGTGTAAGAATTCTGCTGAATCTGAAATTCTCTCACTCTAAATTTTGGGCAAAATACGAGCAGACACTGATAACACCTTTAATTTGCACATAGCCATTTTAATTTTAATTTCTTGCTTGTTTCAATTTCAGGTGTGGTTTTGCAATGGAATATCATGTTTCTGTTCTATTTCTGAGCTGAAATGAAATATATCTGGAAGACTGGTTTAAATCAGCATAGTACCACCTTCGCAAAGGAGATTTGACTGAGTTCCATTTCTCCCCAATAATCCCCCCAGAATTTTTGAAAAGACACGAGACACTCTTCTGGAGAAAACTCTCTTTTACACGCTCTCTTTCTCTCTTCAGATTTCTACACAGCTGATAAAAAGCATTGCCTTCTGTTTTCATATTACTACGAGGGATAGCCCTGTTATTAGCTCTTTCAATGGCTTATAGTAAGAACTTCGAATTCCCATGTATGTGATTTCGATTCTTCAGTGGGGCCTCCGGAATCAAAATGGGCACAATATATATTGCCTGTACACTGAACATAATTTCTTGTGGCATTTTGTTAATGATGCTAAAAATAAAAGCACTAAATGTAGAACTTGTCAAAATGTTTTAGCATTTAAAAGTTGGAAACTGTACTGCACAACAATTCTTTCTAAATTTTAAGTTTTGATGATTGGGACTCTAGTTGGAGCCATGTCCTTCTTCGTACAAATAATGCCACCACTCAGATGAAGCAGTATTATTAGAAAGAGTTTTCTCGAGAGGTAGGTTTAGAAACCAAATTTCTAATTTTAACCCTCAGAAACTTATTTCTGATATTGGGCAATTTATTTATTCTTTCTCTCTCTATAGTCTTATCTTTTGTAATATACCGAACTTCTGTAAGTGCTAGTTTCTTAAAACTAAATTGCAACCTGGAATCTGAAGCCATATAAATAAATATTGTGTGCTAAAATCCACTGGTTTATCATGAATTTTGAATGGTTCTTTTATTAATACATGACTTTGTGACATCATTCATTAATTATTCAGAAAATGTTGACTCATAAACCTATTCTACTAATTTATTGTTATCTTAATAGTCTAAGTCAGATCATCTGTTGCCTCATTTCATTATACAATCAGAAAATTGTTTTGTTAATGTAATATATACACATAATTCTTAATGATGTATACTTGAAACTTATATGATATTATAATCAATGTTAATTTTATGAAAAATAATTAGTAAAGTAATTTCATTAATATTACTACCAATTTTATCAGAAAAGTCTTTAAGTGTTAAGAAATCTTAAAGTCCATGGTGATGGTTTCCAGTTTTAAAAAATTTTTATTTTCTTTTGAACTTTCAAATATGATCACAGGCAAAAAATGCCATCTGCTGTTTTTACTGGAAGTGACAGGCTTACTTGTTCATTTAAAAAATTTAAAAGTCTATGAAATACCCAATCTGATAATCCATCATTTGCCTGTCAGTCTCTTTTTCAAGTAAAAATATGTTTCCTGAAATCATAAGCAGGTTCTGCTTATAACTCAATTGCATAATTTTCTTCTCCTAGACAACCATCATCTCTATATGCAGGAGAGCGCTTTATGCATATTTTCATTTTGTTCTACAGAATATTAATAAGATGCATGAATTCAACAAAGTTAATCATTTTTATTGCTTTTAAAAGAACATTCTTAAGTGAACCTGGCATTTTATTTTTATGGTGAGAGCATGGTGATTAATAAAGTAGTAGCTATCACTGTGGTTTGGTGTCATTGCCTTGATTCTTCCCAAAGAACCAACAGTTTTACCCACAATTGCTTTTGTACCACTAGTATGTATTAATATTACGAAGAAGAAAAATAAATTCTTAGTTTTATTATGAAAATAGCTTTTGCCTTTCAATTCCCTGTAAGGGTGTTGGGGACTTTAGGAGTGCACAAATTTCATTTTGATAACTGGTGGACTAGTTTATATTGTTATGACTTAACTTACCATTCCCTTTTGTCAGAAGAATGAGCTAGCTCCTCACTGCTCCATTTCCTGCAAATTTGCTTCATCAGAAGTAAGGAATTATTGATATGTATCATTCTTCATTCATTATAAGTAAACATCTATTCCTTATCACTAGATTGCCCTTCTGTGCTGACTTAAGACAGAGTTTAATCTCAGAGTCAAGGCAGTGATAGTGACACCAATCTATAGTGATAGTTATTACTTTATTTACCACCATGCACTCAGTTAATCTGTCAGTAGCTGGTAAGCAGTACACAACCATTTTCTTGTCATTTTATATGCCTTTTCTCTCCATCTCCCAAAGTGTGATAATAAACAAAATTAAGAAATTTTTGGTACAGAAGAAAGCCCAGGATTTGGCTCTAACATGAGACCAAAGTCCGTATAGTTGGCTACTCCCTTTTTTTTTTTTAAAGATTTATTTATTTATACATAAAAGCTGGGGCACAGGCCAGAGGCATGGGGCAGCGAGAGGATTCACCAGAGACAGAGTGGGGAGCAGAACAGGCAGATCAGAAATACACTGCTGAGGGGAGCAGCGGGAGAGGCAGGAGAAGTCTGCTGCACCATGTGGGATTCTCCCAGGCTGGGCGTCGAAATCGCATTGTGGGCTGCCGACAGCTCCACAGTGCAGAGCCCAACCTCTGCGCCACCAGGGAGGCCCTGGCTACTCCCTTTTTAATGATTTCTGTTGCTACCACTCAGCTCTGAAAGTCAGAGATTCTGGAAGACAAATATATTCCTGGAGTGATAGATGAGGCTACTGGTATTAGAGATAGCACCATAGATAGTCTTAAAAGGGTTTACTATTAACATAAATCCTAAAGATTTGGGTGAACTGGAAAGATTTTAGCAAATGCAATGAATAAAGAGTTTTTAACTATACAGAATGTAGGCAACATGGCCTGGTGGTTCAAAGATCAGGATTTGAAAGCACGTCATTCAAAGCCCAGAACTGTCATTGACCAGCTTTGTGAGTTTGGGCGAGTTACTTAACATCTGTATGCTTCAGTGTACTCATTCCTAAAAGGAAATGATGAGATGATGATGATAATGTTACCTATGGAGGCTTCAAATCGTAATGTTCTGTCTAATAAGCAGGACAGCACATGGTAAGCAGTGATGAATCTTGCCTATTATAATTATTTGCAATTCTAAGAACATGCTATTGTGCCCAGAATTGGCTATTATTATTTCATGCACTGACTCCTGCTTCTCATTACTGGTACAAACACAAGATTCATTTGTTGCTCATTTATTTGTTCATTTGTTTGTCTATAATGATTTATTTAACACCCCCTATGTAACCATCACTCTGCTAGGTGATGAGCTAGTTCTAGTTCTCTAATTGAAACCTCCAATTATCTATTATTTCCTTGTATTCTCACAATAGATTCTTGGGCAGTAACACATTCACTTTTCGTAGGCTTCCTCAGATCATGTACTTTTATGTCAAGCCCCTTCCCTACCCACTATTTTCCTCTTTCTTCTTCTTTTTTGTCATATTAAAACCAGCCTGTTAATTGTATCATGATCTTTAGGCCAACATTTAATATCAAAGAAACATAGATGATAAATTAACATGTTCCATTTTCAAATCAAAATACCACTGATATTGCTCTGACAATACAAATAGATTGTAAATTCCTTAAAAAACCTGGGTATGCAACAGCCTGGTCCCCAGAAAAGGTGAGGTTCTAGGTTCCTTGCCCCACCCAAGGGAGGGTGGAGCTGAGCAGGGAGGAAATGAGCTGGAGAGGAGACTGGGGAAGGAAGAAGGATGGAGAACAAAAAAGAGACCTGAAGGAGGTACATGGAGCAGAGAGACATGTGAAGAAACTGCACTTGCTTTTTGGTCCTGGACTGGTTGAAACAGATGTGGGTGAGAGACTCGTGGGGAAGTTAACAGTGGTAGTTTTTTTTTTAAAAAAGATTTATTTATTTATGCATACAAGAACTGGGGTGTAGTCCAGAGGTGTGGGGTGGTGAGAGGATTCACCAGAGAGCGTGGGGAGCAGAACAGGCAGATCGACTGAAGTACACTGCTGAGGGGCACAGTGGGCGAGGCAGGAGAGGTCTGCTGCGCCATGTTGAAATCTCCCTGGCCAGGGATTGAACTCGTGTGCTGCAGTGGCTCTGGATAGCTTCATAGTGCTGCGCTTAACCTTTTGCGCCACCAGAGAGGCCCAACAGTGGTTAAGTTATATTTTGAGGGTCCGGATTTATGTATTTCATGTTTTCTTGAAGCAAGACATATTAGTAGAAGCTATTTTCTTATAAGAATAATAGTAGAAACTAGTACTTTATTATCTTTTAAGTTAGAAAAACAATTTTCAGGTTAGACTCATACCATAAGTCATCCTGTTGAAAAGTATCCTGATGAAAATAAAGCCTTAATGTGAGTCATGCACTGAGCTTACTACAAGTGATAGAATTAACTTCTGCATTGATTTTTCCTGACCTCTTAGCACCACTCAACGTCATTGACCCATTCATTTCCTGAACATTCTCTTCTTTTGGTTTATATTGGCACCTCTGTGAAACTAATTCTCTCCTATATATTTGGTGCTTTTTCATGGAGTCTTTTTCTGGCTTCACATTTCTACCTCTAGGTATCAGAGCTCTTTAGATCATGAAACTGGGGTGGTTCTTTTTTTTCTAAGACAGACGTCAAGGATCTGAATCCTAGTTTCAACGCTTTAACTTGCTATAGACAGATTTATGTCCTATGTGTCTCAGTTTCCAAACATATATAAAGGAGATAGTGACAATATCTACTTCATGAAGTTGCTGTAAATAATAAGTAAATATGTTTAAAGAGAAAGACTCCTTCTATTTAAAGATTGATTGATTGATTTATACATAGAAGAACTGGGGTGTAAACCAGAGGTACAGGGAGTGAGAGACTTCACCAGAGACAGTGGAGAGCAGAACAGGGGTAGATCTATTGAAATACACTGTTGATAGATCTACTGAAACACACTGCTGAGGGGAGCAGCAGGCAGGAGAGTTCTGCTACACCGTATGTGGGTTATCTCCCTGGCTGGGGATCGAACTAAGCTGCACGAAGTGGTGATAGCATGACAGCACTGAGACTTAGCCCTTACGCCACCAGGGAGGCCCTGTTTAAAATATTTTAAAATAGAGCCTGATATTTAACAGGTACTCAGTGTGATTTAATTGTTTTTATTCTGTAATGTTTTCTTCCTAATTAATTGTACCAGTTCCTAGCCATATGCTCATAAATCCTAAATTTGGATATCTGGTTCAGAAGCTCTTTCAAGGGTCAAGGCTTATATGTATCTGTTTATTCAGTATCTCCTTTGGATGTCTCTCAGATACTTTAAACCACTTTCAAAATTGTAAGTTATATTACAACCCACCTCTTTCTGGATATCTCCCCACCCCCAATTTGGTTCTTCTTAAAATATTATAATATCTGATGGTATCTCCATCCTCTCAATTCAGACAAAGACTTGATAGTAATATTTAATATTTTGTTTAACCTTTTAATATGGAAAATTGATATGATACAAAACTAGAGGGAATACCTGTCTTCAACATTTAATATGGCAGATTTTGTTTTACTTTTACTCCTATCCACTCCACTAAAACCCAAACTGGATCATTCGGAAATGAATCTCAAGCATCATATTATTTTATGTACATATATTTTTGTATGTATCTCTAAAAGGATAAGGACTCTTTCTATAAGCAATATCATAAATTGTCTCATAATTTTTCTTTTTTTCTGTAGCTTTAAATCAGAATTCACATAAAATCCATATATAGCAATTGTTTATAAGTCTCACATTTTTTTTAATTTTTCTCTCTCATTACTCAGTAATATACTTGTCAAAGAAACAGTCATTTTTGTGACTGTTTTCTTGCCATTCATACCCTCTATTTCCTGTAAATTGGTAGTTAGATTTAAAAACTTGACTTGGTTGTATTCAGTTTTGACTTTATTTTTTAAAGATTTATTTATTTATGCATACAAGCTGAGGTGCAGGCCAGAGGCGTGGGGCAGCGAGAGGGCTCACCAGAGACAGTGCGGGGAGCAGAACAGGCAGATCGACCGAAATACACTGCTGAGGGGAGCAGCGGGCGAGGCAGGAGAGGTCCGCCGCGCCATGTGGGATTCTCCCCGGCCGGGCATCAAACTTGTGCTGCAGGTGCCGAGAGCTCCACAGTGCTCACTTAACTAGTTGTGCCACCAGGGAGGCCCCAGTTTTGACTTTTGACAAGAATATTTCTTGGGAATTGTTGGCACTTTCATCAGGAAGCACATAAAGGCTAACTGCGTCTCTTTTTTTTGTGATATCAAGAACCATTGATAGTTACTATTTGGAGTAGATCTATCATGTCATTAGTAGTTATAAGATGTTAATGTTCTATTTTTATCTTTTTTTCATTTTTTTGGCTAAAATACATCTATAAAGAGAAACTTCTGCTCACAACTTTTTGTTATTCAGCAGTAAATTTCATATGGGAAATACAAAATACTCAGTTCTTCCTCCCTTTATTTGTTGGCTTACAGCAGGATGAGTTGATTCTGTACCATACTTTATGGATAATGAACTCAATGTTTTTATGTTTCAGCACATCTTAATAATTATTTTTAATCATGCTCACATTTTGTCATCTTTGATTAGCAGGAGCTTCTTCAGATTGGTTCCTGAGTTCTTTTTGTCTCTGATAAACTTATTGTTCTCTGTTATATTTCAAAATCATCCTAGATATTGTTTGATTCAGGATTGAAATCATCCATTTCTCCAGGAATACCAGTCTGTGCAAATGGTATTTAGAGAACATTGTTTGAATTTTAGGAGTGCTCATTGCTGCTGCTTTGTTTCTAGTCTTCAGAGTTCAGAGGTAGAGGACACATGAATATTAAAAAAAAAAACAAAGCCCATTCACAATATTTAAAATTTAATAGTCAATGTTTTTACCTAACTTCTTTTATTTTTTATTTATGCCATATTCTGCTACTGTGAAATACATTGGTTCTTACTGGCATAAACATAATTATTATTTTCTTTGTCCTAGATTGTATATAATAGTTTCAGAATAACATAACCCATATTGTAACTAACAAAATGATTACTGAAGACTGTTCAAGATTTTTGATATTTCAACTATTTATTTTATTCCTGAGGTTGTATTAAACTAGGAAAATGAAATTATGTTTTCATTTCATTTGAAATTATTCTTCTCTATGTGTTTATGCTATCAATTAATTTATAGATTGATTTGTTTCATTTTATTTTCACTTTTTAGAGATTTCTTTTATGTTATAAAATAATTTATAATTATATAATTTTAAAATTACAAATTTTAGAAAATTATAATATTTATTATGTAAAATATTTATAGGGTTCTCAAGAAGTGTTCCAAAAGGTATATTCAAAGAAGTCTACCATCTGTTCCACCTTTCTTTTTTATTCTTTATTGAGAAGACACTGGTTTAAAATACTGTATGATTAGAGATGCAGCTTCACAGCTCTTTAGATGCCTGTTAACACCCCACACCCACCACCAATGCATCCACAGTCCTCTACCATAGTCCATTGTGTCCCATCTTACAGTGCCTTCCCTCTCCCTGTATGTAGCCATTTGAAAATGATTTTGGTTTAGCCTTTTATTTAAAAATAAGCAAAAGCATATATGTCTTTTTATCCTTCCTCCTTTCAAAAATAAATGGTAATATACTATAATTTTCTTCAATTTGCTATTTTCATTTCCCTGTATACCCTTGAGGTCACTTTCATAGCAGTATATAAAAATAGCCCCATTTCATTCTATAGTCATGTAATACTACATTGAGTGGATGTAGTAGAGTTTATTCAGTAGAATCATTTTGATGGTTGTTTGGATTTTCCAGTTCTGTGTTAGCAAATGCTTAACTATCAGCTCTGTCCCAGGGGAGAAAAAAAACACTGTGATTTAGAGTGTTAGCAAATTTCTATGTGATATAAATATATACACTATGGCTAATTTTAAGCTAACATAATATCATTATATGAAGTTGGGAAGTGATGTACAACAGCACAACATTAAATAATATCTCCACCATTCATATATAAAAATGTACTTTCAAGAGCAGAGGTAATAAATAATAAAGCATAGTAAAATAACTAGGAAGTGATGAATTTTGAGTATTTATTAACTTTGTTCTTAAATTTGTTTAATGTAAGTTTATATAATTCATTTAAAATAATCACTTTGATAACCAGTTTGTAAAATGCTTCAAAATACAGCAGTCAGTTCTTGTATCAATAACAGTTCATTGGTTGCTATTACAAATGTTGCTGTGATGAATAACTTTGTGTCAATTTTTTACATTCACCAGTGTATCTCTGGGAGAGACTTTTATCGGTGAGATCAATGAGTCAAAGGATAAATGCTTATGTTGCTAAATTCTCCCCCAAAGGGTCCTTGCCCACCAGTATTATATGAAAATGTTTGTTTCCCCAAATTTCAACAACAGATCATGTTATCAAAATATCAAACTTTTCCTCAAATTAGTGAGAAATAGCTCATGAAAAATTTCATTTGTAGTTCTCTTGCTATTGGTGAGGTTGGCTATCTTTTTTATATCTGTTTGTCACTACTGACACCTCCATTCTGCCCCACTTCCCAAATCTAATCCATTACCCAATATTTTTTTGCTTTCTCAGTCTCCATTGTAAGCATCCTGGTTAAATCTGAAATCCTCAAATCTGGGTTAATTTTGGACTTTCTATATCATATCCTCACTGAATTTATTCATTTTCTGATCCATTATTTACAGATGAGCCAGAGGAGTTTTTCCAATAAAAATTCAATCATATTACTCATTTGCTTCTAATACAATCTTCAGAAGCTTCCCACTATACTCTGGATTCCAAATTTCTTAGATTGACTGATAGACCACTGGAAAGAATTTTTTACAAAAGCACAAGAGTAAGTAAAATACTAATGTTAAGGAACCTGGGGTATATGGCATTAAAAATGCAAAGATTTTTTTCTTATACAAGCATGAATTAAATATGCAATTAGTTAGAAAGTGATTTAAAAAGGCTGGACTAATTTGGACCTTCACTAATAGTGGAGGTGACAAATGTGACCTTATAGAGCGAAAGTAGAAGAATGTGTGCAAAGGCCAATCGGAGAGAATTAACAAGGCTTTTCTGACAATAGAAAGCAAGCAAGAGAGGTGCTAAGCAAAGTGACAGCTAAGTGGAGTCTCTCAGAGGCTGAGCAAGACCTAAGCTATTTCCAGTTATCGAGGCTTCCGGAATATTAAATAGAAATAAATTTAATTTATTTCAAAACAAGGATGGAAAACTTATGGTCCCCTCAGAGTCATCATTTTGCTAATTTAAACAACAAAAATAAAGTGCAATATAATTGTACCATTCACAAAATGATTATAGAATTTATAAACAGATATTAATTTATAATATACAACAAATTTTGTGCTATAATGATAGGACACATATGTTAGAATATTGTGATATGTATATACCTTTTCAATCTTTCTGGAGTATCTCTGGCACTGTGTTGTGGGCTGAATTGTATACCCCTCAGCTTCCTGTTTATCAGGATTCTCCAGAGAAACAGGCTCAAGAGGATGTGTGTGTACTCATTTATTAAGTATAAGTCATTCATTCTTGCTATTATGAAATGAGCAAGTTTAAAATTTGCAGTGTGTACTAGCAAGGTGGAGACCTAGGAGAGGCAAAGGTGCAGGTGAAGTCCAAAGGAGCCTGTTGGAGAATTGACTCTTGCTTAAAGAGGCCAGTCTTTTTTTGTTCAGGCCTTTAACTGATTTAATGAAGGCTACCGACATCATAGAGGGCGATCTGTGTTGCTCAAAGTGCACCAATTTTTTTGTTTATTTTTCTGTAGATTTGCGGTGTAGGCCAGAGGTATGTGTGTGTGTGTGGTGGGGGGGGGGGGGCGCGGTGAGAAGATTCACCAGAGACAGAGTGGGGAGCAGGACAGGAGGACCGACTGAAATACACTGCTGAGGGGAGCAGCACGAGAGACAGGAGAGGTCTGCTGCTCCAAATGAAGGTCAGCTCCCTGGCCGGGGATCAAACTCAGGCCATCAGGCCTCAGTCTCAGGGCTGAGACTTAACCCTTAGGGCACCAGAGAGGCCCAATGTACACCACTTTAAATGCTAATCTTAAAACACCCCCTAAGTTGACACAAAATTAACCATTGCAAACCCCACTGCCACCAAAATAACCAAAAAAACCCCAATCAAAAATTACAGATACATATGTTGAAGCCCTAAACCCTTAAGGTCAGAATGTGATCCTAACAAATAGGGTTTTTATAGCAGTAATCAAGTTAAAATGAAATAGTTAGGGTAGGGTCTAATACAGAATGACCAGTGCTCTTATCTAAGACACTGACACACATGGGATGCTTGTATTTGCAGATGCTAGGAAAGAGGCATAAAACAGATTCTCCCTCACAGATTTCTAAAGGAACCAATCCTGATGACACCATGATTTCAGACTTCTAGTATCCAAAACTGTGAAACGATAAATTTCAGTTGCTTAAGTCACCCAGTATAAGGTACTTCATTACAGCAATCCCAGGAAACAAATACAGACACTACATATGACTTTCAGTAGAGATAACATCAAAAATATAAATTTGAGGCCCTTCATCATAAAGTTGACAGTTGGATTTAATGTCTCTAGGTCAATTCACTAAAAGTTCATTTTTTAAAAAGCATCAGAATTTGATGATTGGGTGTTTACGCCATTGTATGAGATGTGCCTCCTTTAAACCTTGTTACGACACCGGCACTCTTCTGATGTGAAGGAAAAAGAAAAAGTAAAGAGCATCAGAATAGTCCTTTCACCCATAGTCTCAGGAACAAGACTAAGATTTTGGAAATATCCTCAATAGTTCACCAGTCTGGCTTGCATTTATTCGCATCTCAACCATCAATAGACTCTAGTAATTGCAATTCTGAAAGTTCACATCTTTTTTTTTTTTAAAGATTTGTTTATTTAGCATACAAGCTGGGGTGTAGGCCAGAGGTGTGGGGGGTAGTGGTGAGAGGCTTCACCAGAGACAGAGTGAGGAGCAGAACAGGCAGATCCTACTGAATGCACTGCTGAGGGCAGCAGTGGGCTAAGCAGGAGAGATCTACTGTGCCATGTGGGAATCTCCCTGGCTGGGTATCGAACTCGTGCTGCAGTGGTTCTGAATAGCTTCATAGTGCTCGCTTAACCCATTGCACCACCAGGGAGGCCCTGAAAGTTCACTTCTTATGAAGCAAGTGTGGCCACTTATGGGAATATTTGGTTGACCTGAAGTAGCTCCAGTCTACAATACATGTATATGCAGGTCCCCAGCCAGCATTAAAGTGATTGTTGAGTTCAAGGCAGCTGACAACTTAAAAAAACAACAACACTTTTTAAAAAAAAAAAGATTTATTTATTTATTTATTTATGCATACAAGAACTGGGGTGTAGACCAGAGGTGTGGGGTGGTGAGCAGATTCACCAGAGACAGAGCTGGGAGCAGAACAGGTGGATCTACTGAAGTACACTGCTTAGGGGAGCAGCGGGTGAGGCAGGAGAGGTCTGCTGTGCCTTGTGGGAATCTCCCTGACAGGCTTGAACTCGTGCTGTAGTGGCTGCAGATAGCTTTAGAGGCTGAGACTTAACCCTTTGCGCCACCAGGGAAGCCCATCTGACAAATAATTTAAATGGCATTTTGCGAAAGAAATTTCTACTTTAATTAGTAAATTAAAATTTCCTCTCAAAATGAAAATAAGTAATTCTACTAACAGTGTGGTCCATTATGTTCTTTAGATTTAGATTTCTATAGATATTTTAAGCTGTGACATTTAAGCTGTCTTTTATTTTGTTTCTTAACTCAGCAGCACTATCAGTAGTGGTTACAGTCGTATAGGGCATATGGTTATAGAGTCTGACAGCATTAGCGCTTATCAGATATTGTTGAAAGAACAAAATTCACTAGTCTTGGAGTCAGCCAATGACCCTGCCTAACCCCTAACTTTCTTCCGTAAAAAGAGATCCCCCCCAACTTTTCCTTTCTTTTTTTTTAAATTTATTTATTTATATCCTTTACATTATTCTGTATTCCCCATAGGTTTCCCTCACCAATTCACATGTGAACCATCAATAACACACAAAACAAAAACAGTAAAACAAAAATAAGCAGGCAACCATAAATAGGAGACATTTTACAGGGGAGGGGGAGGAAAATAACTTTTTCTTTCTTTGTCTTCCACACTATTTGCAAGAATGTCTTTGGGAGCCAGATAAAAATGTATATGACTTAAAAAAAGTAATAATTTCTGTCTTGTTTACTTCAAAATAATTACTGAATTCTTATAGATTGCTGTAATCATAAATAAAAGTACTTGACAAAATAATAAGTAATATATAGATGAGATAGATAGTTATTCAACTAATAGCATAAACATCTTCAAAACAACTTTTGGATTTAATATTGTGATTTCATAAGCTCTTTTTAAGGCTTTAGATAAGAAAAACATTTTTATATCTGTTTGTAATTTATATAAGTGCATATGCAGGTGTATATTTTAAAGTCTAGGATTATAATTTATTTAATGTAAAAACACAATTTCTATTCAATACAAACAAGTAAAATTCTTTTCTAGCATATTAGTACAGGTCTGCAAACTGGTATCTGCAATCCCTAATTACTAGAAATATTTTTAAATAACCCAAAAATGTTTCTTGTAACTAATTTGTAATGAAATTTGATTTGAAGTGACAATTTATTGCCCATTTATTTCACTTAATGTGACTATTCTTCATCTTACTGTACAAAAAAAAATTTTTTTTGATTCTTTCTCCCAGAAAGAGCTTGAGAAACTCAGACTAACAAAGACAGGGAAATTAAAAATATAACTGAGATATTTAAGCTGTGTATATTTAAGAGCTGCAGTATGTGGTACAAATAATTTCTTAGTTATCAAAAAGGAATAAAATAACTCCAGACTCTAGTTCTATCTTCCAGAAAGGTGAAAACTCTTTTATTGAATGATTCATGGTATGTTCAAATTCAATATGGACCTTTAAGGGAGAGAGCACAGTTTCTGAAATGAACTCTAATTTTTCCTGAACAAAGGAAAGTAGCCCTGATTCTTCAGAACTTTTCTCTCATCAAAGTTGAACCATCAAATAATAAAAGCTCTGTGTCCTGGATGCTTATAACACCCTATTACTCCATGAATTGGCCTCAAGAAGTGTAAGAATCATTGTCCGTCTTAAGAAATAGAGAATTCGATTTCCAGATGTTGGATTGAACTTAGAATAAGACTTACATGGGATTCTTGACCTTGATATTTGCTCAGCTATCTTTCAAAACTCTTGCTTGTTCCATCTCATTTTTTATCATGTACAGCTTTCCATCCTTGGTTCCTGCCTCATCTGGAGTTTCAGGGCAAGGTCAGCATGCCCTTCATTAATGTTGGAAGCACAGTCCTTTGGACCTTTAGCAAAATGCCATCAATCTTCACAATGTGTTGCTCTTTTCTTTTGAAAAGAATAAAAGCCATATTTAAGCCACAAACTAAAGATGCCAGCTCTTAGGTCCTTATTTATAAAATCTAAAAAATTTAATCCATCTGTTCTGTTTCACAAAGTCTCTCTATAATATGCAATTTATAAGGGAAGAAATATTTTTCCTCAATAAACATTACAATGCATTAGCAGGCCTGATCAAAAACATTCCTACTGAGTAAGATTGTGATTAAGAACAGGAAGTTTAGAGTAAAAGAAATCAAATTCAAATGCCAGTTCTGCCACACCTGCTTACTCTGTGACTTTGGGCCAGCGACCTCTTCGTCTCAGTTTTCCCATCTGTAAAATGGGAGCAACAATACTACCTACAGCAACAGATGATTCTGGTAATAAATTTAAAACACTTAGCCAAGTTCCTGACAGTGTATGTAAGAACTCGAGAGATGTTAACTTTTTACTATTATTAGCAGTGAATAACCTAAAACACTCCAAACATTTCAGCTTGCAAAATGTTCCTATATTGTTTGACCCTATTCACTACTATTCACTTCAGTGGCTGACACATACCTCATGTTCTGTACCCTTCACAGTCATGGATCTATGGAAGCCTGTCCTTCAAAGTCTCCAAGAACTGTGGGAAAATCTCATGCTCTATTTATTCAAAAGTCACTAGTCAGTGTGACTGTGACCCAGAGTATTATCAGGACTATATAGCTCTCATCTCTTAATTTAAACAGTTCCATTAGCTACGCTCCTGCTGTCATTTTACTTGAAAAATTCCTTTTTCTACTTCCAAAACCAGAGACAGACCTAGAAGCATCCGAATTATCACCACACTTTAAAAACTCCATTCCTTTAACAAAACAGCACAGGGGAAACTCGAAGCCATAGGTAAAAGAATGAAGCTGGATTACTCTAACTCCATGCACAAAAGTAAATTCAAAATAGATTAAATACGTAGATATAAGACCTGTAACATAAAATATATATAGAAGAAAGCATTGGTGATATGTTCTACGACATCAGTTATAAAGATATTTTTGGAGACTTGACTGCTATGGCAAGGGAAATAAAAAGAAAAATAAACAACTGGGATTATTTCAAATTAAAAAAAACTTACACAATGGAAGAAAATATAAATAGATTAAAAAAGATATCCAACTGAATGGGAGAAAATATTCACACCTTATGTAATTAACAAAGGGTTAATATCTTATGATGTATAAAAAATTCACAGAATTTAACAATAAAAAAACAAAGAACACAATAAATGGGCAGCAGATCTGAAAAGGCATTTTATTAAAGAGGATACCTGAAAGTCAATGACTACATGGAAAAATGCTCATCATCTTTTTTAATAAGGGAGATGCTAGCTAAAGCCACAATGAGATTTCATTTTACACCCTTGAAAATGGCACATATTAAAAAAAAACACAACAAGAAGATATGGAGGAAGAGATACTCTATCACATGTTCACTCTTGGTGGGAATGTAAACTGGCATGGCCATTTTGGAAAGCAGTCTTGTTTTACTTAAAGAATCTAAACATGGGAATACCATATGATCCCACAATATACTATTGGACTTCTTTTTAAAGAATACGAAACCGGGCCTCCCTGGTGGCGCAGCGGTTGAGCACTGTGCTGTGGAGCTGTCGGCAGCGGCGATGCAAGTTTGACGCCTGGCCGGGGAGAATCCCACATGGTGCGGCGGACCTCTCCTGCCTCGCCCGCTGCTCCCCTCAGCAGTGTATTTCTGATCTGCCTGTTCTGCTCCCAACTCTGTATCTGGTGAACCCTCTCGCTGCCTCATGCCTCTGGCCTGTACCCCAGCTTGTATGTATAAATAAATAAATCTTTAAAAAAAAAGAATATGAAACCATCAACTCAAGAAATTATATGTTCTACTGTGTTATTGCAGCATTATTTACTAGGACATGGAAGCAACCTAGAAGCCCATGGGTAGAAGACTGGACCAACCAACACACTATGGGATACTGTTCAACCATAAAGAAAGACAAAATGATGCCATTTACAACAAAATGGAAGGAGTTGGAAGGAATTAAGTGTAGTGAAGCCAGTCAGAATGACAAGGACAATTTTATAGCAGACAGCTTGACAAAGTTTAATATTATGAAAAGCGAGGTTTCTAAGGTTAAGAGGGAAGAAGGTGAGATAAAGTGTATATATAAGGGATGGTGGTAGGAAAAAAGATTTACAGCAATGGGGTTAAAATATAAAATTTCTTACATGGGTTGGCATGATAATATATTTTTGATATATTTTATTTGGGAAAGCAGGCGCTAAGAATTAAACAAATAACTCCATTTCTATATCTTATCTATCACAAATGGTGAAATAAAGATTATGCTAAGTGACATAAGTTAGGAGAAAGACAAATATAGATGTTTTCACTAATATGTGGAATCTAAAGAAACAAGACAAAGGAACATTCTAAATGAAATATCCTAGAAATCTGGCTGTAGAATTGAGGCAACCCAAGGGGGAGAGTGACGGGCAGGGAACAAAGCAGGCTGAGGGGCTTTTGGATTATGGTGGAGGATTAAGAATGGTTATGTTGTGGTAACTATATCTGAATTGATGTAAGCCTGTATCCTTAAAACATGTACAGTTTTGTAAACCAATGATACCTCAATAAAAAAATAATGCAATTGAAAGAAGAAATAAAGTTTATAGGCATCCAAACTCTTGCAAGACTGATTATGTTGACTTTCAAGAGAATGGTATGAGATCTTCTTACACATTGACCTTCACATTCATTAGATTTTCTAGAACGTGACACAACCTCTAAAGCAAAAACTAATTTCCATGTTTTTTTTGACTACCTACTATGTGCTAGGCACTTAAAATATTTTCTACTGAGATTTTTAAAAAATTTATTTATTTATGCATACAAGCTGGGGTATAGGCCAGAGGAGGGGGTCAGCGAGATGGCTCACCAGAGACAGTGTGGGGAGCAGAACAGGCAGATTGGTGGAAATACACTGCTGAGGGGAGCAGCGGGCAAGGCAGAAGAGGTCTGCCGCACCATGTGGGAATCTCCCCCGCCAGGCGTCAAACTCGCGTCACCGCTGCCGACACCTCCATAGTGCAGCGCTTAACCGCTGCACCACCAGGGAGGCCCTTTTCTACTAACATAATTTAAGCATCCACTCTGCAAATTTTGACAAATGCATACAAGTGCATCATAATTAAGTTATCAGTTTCCTCACTGCAAAGATTTCGTTGTGCCCAAAAAGATCAACTCCTTCCCCCACCCTCAGCCCCTGCAAACACTGGTATGCTTTTTGTTCTGATAGTTTGGTCTTTTCACGTACATTATCTAAGTTTATATTTCCTAAAATCTGGGAAAACAATACTACTCCTGTGACAAAGATGATATTGACTGAACATTTATATTTATTGCCTGAGGTGATAGACTTTCTCCATCTTTTAGCTTCTTCATCAATACAAAGCCTTATTACTAAGTGTCTGAAAACACAAAACAACTACAATCAAGTCAAATGATTTGTTTCATTATTTCCCTTGAATGAAAGCTCCTTTCTTAAGGAGAGGAGAATTTTTTTCTGATATTAAATTCCTCCTTGAAATATGGAATATTATTATTCATTTTCTATAACATTAACTTTATCTCTGATCATTGAACTTCAGTCATGAAGAGGGAAGAGGAAGAAGTGAAATGTGAATTTTATATTTTCATGTTCATGTAGTACTACCATCAAGGACATCTATCTAAAGGAATTGACTGGAGACAGCCAGGCAAATGAGTTCAAGTCTGTATTTATCTTGACTTGTCCAAGTTGGTATTTTGAAAGTTAAAGTACTGACCTTTTATCTCTTTCTGTGAACAGTCACAGTAATGTAAGGGCAAAGAGAACATGGAATTTCTCAGCGTTAGAGGGTTCATTTGATTTTCTTGCTCTGGCTGGCGCTGAGTCTTATGTTGCTTCAAGTTCAAAAGGGTGAGGTATCTGTTCGGGAACAGTGGTGGTATGTGCCTGTGAATTTCACAGTCACTTTAAGCTGGCATCATAACGTTAGGAGAAAACTCGACAATTTGTACAGATATTTTATTTTTAAATAGTGTTTATTATTTGTGGTTATAAATGTAATTCCTATTATTACAAAAACTCATTTGAAGATTTTGATTATCTGCTATACAACTGCAACCTAATAAATCAGGCTATTATTATAAACAAGGCACAAGCTTCTTTTTATCAAAGCTCATTCACTCTTAAAGAGACTTTTACTCAGAACCAAGTTACTTTTTCATTAGACAGTGGTATATACATAGGAATCCTCTCTGACTAAGGAAAATGTGTCCCAAGATCACAAAGGCAAATCTCCATTATGTTTTTTTCTCTTTGTCCTCCTGCTGCTTGGTCCCAGACTCAGAAAGTGCATAAGAGATTAGGGAAACTAAAGTCCTAGCTTTCTGGATACAGGAGCAGAAATAAGTACCTCAGGGAGTTGGAAAATATCATAGAGAACATAGAAAGAAGCGAGATCAAGAGAGAAATCCTATAATATGGTATATGAGCACTTCTGGGCTATGATGTATTGATGTGACCCTACAAAGAGCATCAAAGGCTTTGAGAACTAAACTATGGAGTAGACCACTGCCCAGGTCCCAGACTGGCCACTGGATGGTGTGCCTGTGGACAGAATAGTACTGCAAAAGCTTTGAAACTGAGTTACCATTGGAACCACAATTGCAGAGAGTACATTGGAGCTTGCAACCTGAAGGGGTTCACTGCCCATTACAACAAAAATATCAATGTTCTCCTTAAGATTTAAAGAAGACTTATTTCATACCTAATATTTAAAATGTCTATGTTAAAATTACTCAACACATAAAGAATCAAGTAAATCTTAATTTATAAAGGATAAGACGTGCCTAGAGGTCAAGATGACATATATGTTGGCATTATATTGTACAATACTTTCAAGCAGTTACATAACAATGCTTCAGGAAATGAAGGATGATGTTCTGTAAATGAATGGAAATCTTAAAGTCTCAGCAAGGAAATATAAGGTACCAAATCAAAATCTTGGAACTGAAAAACACAAACAAAGAAAAGTTAAATATTTACTAGACAGGCTCAATAATAAAATGGGAATGACAAGTCAATCAAATATCCAGCCTGAACAACAATGAAAAAAAAAAGATTAAAAAGAAACATATTTTCAAGAATTTATAAGACAATATCTAAAGTTTTAGCAGCAAAAATGGAACTTCCATACTACCCAGCAATGCCACTTTTGGGAATCTACCCAAAGAACACAAAAACACTAATTCAAAAGGATACATGCACCTGTATGTTCATTGTGGCACTGTTCACAATAGCAAAGGTATGGAAGCAACCCAGATGTCCAAAAATAGATGATTGGATCAAGAAGATGTGATATATATACACGATGGGATACTATTCAGCATTCAAAGAAGATAAACACATGCAATTTGCAGCAACATGGATGGAATTAGAGGGGATCATACTCAGCGAAACAAGCCAGAAAGAAAGAGAAAAATATCGAATGGTTTCACTTATAACAGGGCTATAAGGAAACCAAATAGGAGAGAGACACTCAGCAAGGGGGAGGGGAGGTAAAGGCACAAAATGGAGTAGAAAAGGACACACGGGACCACAAGATGGATCACGGGTGAATTGGTGGTGGGTTACCCAAGGGGAATACAAAATGTAAAAGATATAAATAACAATAAAAATATATTTAAAAAATAAAGTTCTAGCAACAATGGCATCAGCTTCCAAGAAAGAGAACAGAAAAAATGTCACATGGAAAAAAATTTTAAAGAATTAATGACAATGACTGAAAACTTTCAAATTTGATGAAACATATAAACATATATTTAAGAAGTTCAGTGAACCATAAGTAGGATAAACTCAAGGAAATTCACGCCTGATGCATGACCATCCAGCTACTGAATACTAAAGACAAATTGTCTTGAATGAGTTAGAGAAAAATGAAGCATTAAATGTAAGGGAAAAACATTTCAATAAATTAGGTTTCTCACTAGAAACCACCAAGACCTGAAGAAAATTGCATAATTTTTAAAGTGTGGAAAAAAAGGAATTCATAATTCTACATCTACTGAAAATTTTCTTCAGTAATGAAGGAAAAATAAAAATATTCTCAGATGGAAGAAAACTAAGAGAAATTGGCACCAGCAACCTTATCTAAAAAAGAAACATTAGAGTAAATTCTTCAAATGGAAAAGTAGCAACATCAGAGGGGAATCTGGAAGTGAAATAGTAAAAATTTGGGTAAATATGATATAATATGATAGACTGTTCTTCTTAAGTTCTTTAAAATATATATGGGGCCTCCCTGGTGGCGCTGCGGTTGAGCGCTGCGCTGTGGAGCTGTTGGCAGTTCGCGATGCGAGTTCGACGCCCAGCCGGGGAGAATCCCACATGGTGCGGCAGACCTCTCCTGCTTCTCCCACTGCTCCCCTCAGCAGTGTATTTCTGATCTGCCTGTTCTGTTCCCCGCTCTGTCTCTGGTGAACCCTCTCGCCGCCCCACGCATCTGGCCTGTACCCCAGCTTGTATAAATAAATAAATCTTTAAAAAAATAATAAAATATAAATGGCAGAAAGCAAAAATGTTGATATTGTCCAATGGGGTTTTCAGTGTATGTAGATCTATAATAAATTTGCCAACTGCAGCATAAATTGGGAGGAGTAAAGTACATGTATGGCTATAAGGTTTCTATATTCCACTTGACATGGTAAAATATTAATTCTAAGCAGACTGTGAAAACTTAAGTACATGTTTTACAATCCCAAGAAAATTTGTACAGAGATATAACTCAATAGAATATGAAACATTCAAATACTGTCTGGTCTTGGTCTTTTGTTTTTTGAGAGACTTTTGATTACTATTTCTGTTTCCTTGTGATTGCTCTATTCTAATTTTCTATTTCTTCCTGTTTCATTCTCAAAAGGTTGTATGTTTCTAAGAATTTGTCCACTTCTTCTAGATGTTTCAATTTCCTGGCATATAGATTTTCATAGTAGACCTTTATGATCCTCTGTATTTCTCACAAGTCTGTTGTAGCGTCTCTTTCATTTCTAATTCTATTTGTATTTTCTTCTATAATTGAGTAAAAGTAAATTATCTCAACAGACAAGTTAAAAGACAAAAATTGTCAGACTGGATAACAAAATACATTGTGTTGACTATAAGAAGCTCTCTGATATAACAACACAGTAGGTTAAAATCAAATGGATGAGAAAAGATATACAATACAGACTATTCAAAAGAAAGCTGAGTGGCTAGAATAATATCAAAGTAGACTTTCAGAACAAGAAAAATTATCACAGATAAGGATGTTACATAATGATAAAAAGATAAATTTATGGAGAAAATATATAATCCTAAATGTATATACACCTAATAACAGAGCTCCAAAATACATTGAGCAAGAACTAATAGAACTGAACAAATAAAAATTGTGTTTGGAGACTTCAACATTCCTCTCTTAGTAATTTGTAGAATAAGTAACGCTCAAACTAGCCAAGATATAGAACTAACAAATACCACCAACCAATTGGACTTAATATTTGTAGAGAACAACAGCATTTGTTGTACATTTTCTTCAAGTGCACCAAGAACATGTTGATAAGATAGATGGTATCTTGTGTTACAAAGCAAAACTCAGAAAATTATGGTCAATCCAAATTAGACAAGATATATTTTCTCAATATAACAGAATTAAAATAAGTCTGGTGATTCTGAGTTTAGCAAGATTCTGCTTTCAAATAGAAACAGATTTGGATTTTGGCTCTAATTACATACATTTTTTGGAACCTAGACAACTTACTTAACTTTATTGACTTAAATTCTAATTTAAAAAATCAGGTTCAGAATGAGCTCTACCTTACAATATTGTCAAGATTTATAAAAAGTGCCCAAGACATTGTATGTGTTTTATCACCTGTATGTGTTATGATGAGTACAGAGGAGTCATTGCCAGAGGCAAGATTATTGATAAGAAAAAATGCAGCAACTGTGTGATTTTATTTTATTATTACTTTTAAAGTTTTATTTATTTATGCATACAAACTGTGGTGTAGGCCACAGGTGCAGGGGTGTTGAGGGAACTCACCAGAGACAGAGTGGGGAGCAGAAGAGGTGGATTGACTGAAATACACTGCTGAGGGGAGCAGCAGGAGATATAGGAGAGATCTGCTGCACCATGTGGAATCTCCCTGGTTGGGGATCCAACCCTTGCTGCAGTGGCTAAGACCCTTGCACCACCAGAGAGGCACAGCGGCTGTTTGATTTTAAAATAACAAAAGGTATGGCAGATTCTTGCTACTGATTCAGCATACTTATTTAAAGGTTTTATTTGTATATCACCATTTGCCATTGTGAAAGCATTTTTGTTAAGTGTGATGCTGGGGATTCATTCACATTCCAGAGACCAAATTGCTACTGGGGACTGACTGTAATCATTGGGGTTGACTCCTATGGCCACCTGTATGACTACTTCCTCTTGCCTGGTGGATTGTGTTGATGAAAATGGGAATCAGGTTTGGCAGTATTTATTCATTTAATAAATTATTATTCAGCTGCTTTGTCACAGTTAGCAGTATGCTACAAAATAATAAACACCGCCAGAACTTATGGACTGAAGGTGAAGCAAATACAGCAAATAACAAGTAAGCAATTACAATAAATGATAATGATGCTATATCTGTTGAAGTAATTAACAGACAAAGAACACTCTGAGTTCAGCTTCCATTCACGCTTGCTTTTCGGTCATCCACCCTGGTAAACATTAGGGGTAGAAAATAGTATATCAGAACAGCTGGCAGGACAGTGGATGACAGGCAGGGTTAGGGAGGGAAATACGCTTCAGCTGTGTTCTAGTACTCTTATAATGGTGTCATACAGACTGTTACAAGCTCACTGCCCAGATCATCTTCCCAATTCAGAGATGCCAAATATTTTAAGTTTCCAAAATTAGGATCTCATTGGATTTCCCAAGCAAATAAGCTTACTAGCATTCCCAATATAGTTTCACGAGTATTTGTCAAAAGCTGACTTGAAGAAAGGACTCTACTTGTGAAAAGTAAAAATCAATATTATTACAAAGAGAAGAATTTCCTATAATTAAACATTCTAATGTCATATCACATTGCGGTTTCCAATAATGTATAGGAAACAGGTGTCTATAAAACCATAAGAGACAGTGATAGAATGCAACAGGTGATATGGGTATTAAGTCACATCTCATAGTTAGCATATTTAAAATAGGTTTCTCAGATTAGGGAGGGCACACAGGAGCAAGGCTAAAGAAGGAATTCCAATGATTGCAATAATTAATTTTGGGACAATACAATGGACATGCAAGAGAAATATTTCATTTGGATCTTTGGGCAAATGGTTACAAAAAGACCAGAGTTAAAATTAGCTTGAGCATTATTATTGGCTATTGATGTCAGGCCTAATATCTTCTGTATAGAGGCACTTAAATGTATTAGGACGTTTGAATCATCACAGAAGCTTTCACCTAGCAAGGTAAATTTCATCTTTATAGTAGAGCCTCAAAGCTATAAGCAGCAGCCAAACCCTAATAATAAGAACAAAGCAGTTTTTCTAGTTGGCTGCGCCTCGTGAATCTTGTATGCTTGAATAACAAAGGCCAGAGTGTCTTTAACTCTGTGGTACACAAAGATGCTGAATATTTTTAAAAATTAAAATATTTCCAAAAGGAGGACCTGAGGATATAATATCTGATCTTACTTAAAATGCCTAAATATTAGTATAAAGTATATACTGGTACATTCATTCAATCCTTTCAAGAACTAATGAGAAAAATTATTTCCCTTTTCATAAATAATCAGTCTGAAATTCAGAGAGGTTAGATGACTCACAAAAGCCCAAATTACTGGTTAGTGGCAGACTGGGAAATTTTCGTTTTTTTGATTTTCCAGCTTCATTGAAATAGGAGATTACAAATTTATAGAAGAAAATATAGGCAAAATTCTACAAGATATACATCTCAGCAAAATCTTTAAAGACACATCCCCTAGAGTGAAGGAAGTGAAGGAAAAGATAAACATCTGGGATTAAATCAAAATAAAAAGCTTCTGTCCAGCAAAAGAGACAGTAACCAAAACAAACAACCACACTACTAATTGGGAGAAAATCTTTGCACACAATAGGATTGATAACAAAAATCTACAAGGAGCTCACACAACTCAACAAAAAGAAAGTCAACAATCAAATAAAAAAATGGACAGAAAAGCTAAAAAGACACTTCTCCAAAGAAGAAAAGCAAATGACCAACAGGTATATGAAAAAATGTTCAACATCACTTATAATCAAGGAAATGCAAATCAAAACTACAATGAGATACCACCTCATGCTAGTGAGAATGGTGCACATCAAAAAAAAAACCAAACCAGGCAATGACAAATGCTGGCGAGGATGTGGAGAAAAAGGCACTCTCCTACACTGCTGGTGGGAATGCAAATTGGTCCAACCACCCGGAAAGCTGTATGGCAATTCCTCAAACTGCTAAAAATGGAGCTTCCATATGACCTGGCAATACCACTTTTGGGAATCTACCCAAAGGACACAAAAACGCTAATCCAAAAGGATACATGCACCCATATAGTTATTGGAGCGCTGTTTACAATAGCTAAGGTATGGAAACAACCCAGATGCCCCAAAATAGATGATTGGATCAAGAAGGTGTGGTATATATACACAATGGAATACTATTCAGCATTCAAAAATGATAAACACATGCAATTCGCAGCAACCTGGATGGAACTAAAAGGGATCGTGCTCAGTGAAATAAGCCAGAAAGAAAGAGAAAAATATCAAATGGTTTCATTTATAACAGGAATATAGGGTTACCAAATAAGAGAGAGACACTCAGCGAGAGCGGGAGGAGGATAAGGGCCCAAAATGGGGAAGAAAAGAGCACAAGGACGATGGTGATGGGTCATAGATGAATCGGTGGTGGATAGCCCAAGGGGAATACACAATGTAAAATATATAAATAACAATAATAAAAAAAGATTACTTGGACATGTAAATAATTGTCTATGGAAATTTTATTCCAAAATGCAAAAGTTTATTGCAACTTTTAGTGATACCACTGTTATGTAAATAACAAGAAATTTTATGTTGAGTGCAGGTCACACCTAAAGAACCTGTTTTTGCTTGGTAACCAAGTACAAAAACTGTTAATTCCTATCTATAAATGTTATTTTGCACTCTCATTTTTGTTTTGCTTATATAGATAATATGAGTTTATTGTAGAGCAATTCAAAGAGAGAAAATTCAAAGAGATATTTTTGGCTGGCGAAATCATTGACAAATTTAGTAAAAGCATATATATATATGCTTATATATATAAATATATATTTAATATGCTTATATATAATATATAATATATATGCTTATATATAAATATATATTTAACATATATAATATATATTATATATTATATATATGCTTTTACTAAATTCGTCATATACACACACATACACACACATACATACATATATACACATATAGTCATGTAAGTGTATGTATAATTATAACTTAAAATATATAAATGCACTTAAACTACACATTAAAATATTTTATTTACATACCCATATACATATATTCACATATATGTCCACATGTAAAATAAATAAGACTAGTCTGTACATTTTGCTTATATAATGGGTTTTGAAAATTGTCACGGACATCTTTCTATTTAACGTACTTGTACAATATCAGCTTTTATAGCAACATTGTGGGAGATCTTAGTTTACTTTTATAGTCAATCATTTCTTTTTTTCTCAAATTTGATTGGTTTGTCAGTCATTTACATTATGATATAATTTTGGAAACTCAATTTTACACCTTCATATGAACACATGATTCACTTACTCTCCACCAAAGCTCCAGTGCCAATGCCCTACCACCTTCCCTCCCCTTCTCCCTCCCAGCATCTTGTCTGATACCCAGTACCCTTTCCACATAGTCTAAAAATTATTTCCGCTGTGCTTGACAATATATTTTCTTTGGTTATTTATATTCCACAAATGAGTGATACCATCCAATAACTTTCACTTTCTGGTGTGATTCATTTAGCACAATCACCTCAAAATCCCCTTATTTTGTCACAAAAGGCAATATTTCATTTTTTTTAAGTTGAGTAATATTTCATTAGATTTTATAGTGAGCAACACTGTCATGGACATGCTTGTAGTTTTAACTTAGCCTATATCCTCAGTTATTTCCCTAAGGTAGATTTTCAGGAGTGAGTTTTCATGAATGTTGATAAGTCCTCTTTCTGGAAGTTGTACATCCACAAGCAGTCTCTAAGAGTGCTTGTTTCCTCACACACAGTAACATGCAGTGTTTATCAACTGGCATTTATTAAAGTTCTTACATGACCATACATCTGTCTTCTTGAGGAGCTTGTGTTCTAACTGGCTGATCCTGAGATATATATACACATTGGAGTGGCAGGCAGATAATCTGGGTTGCATAGTTTAACAAGATAATCCATGTACTACATATGGAGGAGTAGCTATATGTTGTAAATGCTATGTAGATGATAGATATTTATTATTGGTGTTATTATGCTTGCCTTCTTCCCATTTATCTCCACTAGGAAAAAATCTTATTATTTCAGTATTCCAATGGAACATAATATTTTATATTCTTGGTTTTCCCAAGGGTAATTTAGATACTTTCTCTCTACTCTTGGTACACTATATATATATTACTCTTGGTACACTATATATATATATTTCTTATTAGATCATCATGTTGTAACATAATTATTCATTTGTCTATTTGATATCAGGATATTATGAAAACCTGTGAATAAGGACCATGCCTTATCTTTTCAACTGCACAGAGTACAGGTTCTGACACATGGCAAAAATGCAATAAATATTTGTTATATGGGTAAAAGAATGAAATGAATAAAAAAGCAAAAGAATAAAGGGATTTTGCTTTTCAAATGGTTGATCCTTCACTTACTCATGACTCTTCTTCATAAACTTTAAGGTTTGGAAGAACATGGGTAAGGATTATGGTCTATGAGTGCATTACTAAGAAATCCTTCTTTCCACTCTGTTTAGTGAGAGTTCATCATGGAAGAGGAGAAACTTACCAAGTCCTCTGAAGGAGGGAAAGTTAAGAGCTTGTCATGGGGGTGTCCTTAATCTTCTCTCTTAGTCTTCATAGGTGGGTCATTTTAGTATTGTTACTCTATCTCTTCCTGGCCATAATTGATTGAACCACCATGGGCAACTGACACAGGAGAAACCAGCCCATTTATTGTACTAAGTCAATTAATTAGATTATTTTTTAAAAAGATTTATTTTATGCATACAAGCGGGGTGCAGGTCAGAGATGTGGGGCAGTGAGAGGGTTCACCAGAGACAGAGTGGGGAGACAGGCAGAAGACTGAAATACACTGCTGAGGGGAGCAGAGGGTGAGGCAGGAGAGGTCTGCTGCACCATGTGGGAATCTCCCTGGCCGGGCTTCGAACTCTCCTGCACCTGCTGACAGTTCCATAGTGTTGCACTTAACTCGTTGCGCCATCAGGGAGGCCCTAAGTCAATTAGATTCTATCCTTTGGGAATTTGGAATTTGAACTCAGAGGATCTAGTACTAATTAATTGCTGCTAGAAGAAAGAGGATATGTAGGGACACTAAGGATGACTATGTATGGTTTTGTGTACAGAGTAGCAGGATAAGCACTGCTGCAGAATGAAAATAATACTTATATGTACACAAAGAAGCAGAGATAAGAGACTATATAATACCATAGAGAGAAAAAGAAAAGGGAGAGGCAATGAAGGAGGAAGAAAGAGAGAGAGAATTAGCTGCCTGTTATTTCCAGTTCTACTTCTGGTTCTGGTCCCATGTGGGACTTGGCTTGACTTTATGCCATAAGTTCCAGGAGATACCCTTAAACTAATTTGGAATAGTTTTCATTGTTATTTGAGTAGTCTTTGTTTCTTCTTGAAAGGAACTTTTGTTTTTTAAGATTTATTTATTTATTTATGCATACAAGCTGGGGTGCAGGCCAGAGGTGTGTATGTGTGGGGGTGGTGGTGGTAGTGAGAGGATTCACCAGAGACAGAGCGGAGAGGAGATCCGGAAGATTGACTGAAATACACTGATGAGGGGAGCAGCAGGCAAGGCAGGAGAGGTCTGCTGCGCCATGTGGGAAGCACCCTGGCTGGGTATTGAACTCTTGCTGCAGTAACTATGGATAGCTTCATAGCGTTGAGACTCAACCTGTTGTGTCACCAGGGAGGCCCTTGAAAGGAACTTTCACCAAAGCAGTAGAGGTGTTGCTTTTATATACATAGTAGTGTTTTGAAAATTATTGTCTATCTTAGTGGTATCAATATTTGATCTTAAAAGACTTGTTAGAAGGTGTAGTGATGGTAGTATGTCACGTTCCTGTCCAATGTGTAAGTGACTCATGAAAGCACTTAAACCAAGGAGTCAATATGGATTATAAAAAAGACTTTGTCTTTACTTTGTCTTAGATGCATCTTGGAATATACCCTCATCACACACTGACCCTAATGCCTTCTGGGGAAATTTCAGAATTTCTGCACCAGCTTTGCATCTTAGCACATCAGTAGAGACAATGATTAGGATTTGTTGTATTGGAAGCAGACTGCTGATAAAAGGGGAAATGCTACCAGTATTGTTAGGTTCCTTGAAAATATTTTAAAATATATTTTATAGTATGACTCATTCAAACTTTTGAAAGTGAAAGGGAGAATATTAATAATTAGACCAAACAACAGATATAAAGTGGGACTGGGTTACTTGTAGTGAGATCATATAATATTATTTTTGATATTTAGCACATAAATATATGATTAGCACATATTATATATACATAATTAACAAAGGTCATAAGAAACAGCATTCATTTTTATTTATTTTTCTTGTTCTAAAAGCGAATCTCCTTAGGCTCCTCCAGCCAAATCATGCCGCTGTACCACTCACCAGGCTCTGTTCTAGGGAAAGCTCCAGCTTCTGTATCCACCACATGGTAAATACTCAGAATAGTGGGAGAAGAAAACCCAAGTCCAACAGAAGCACCATCTACAGCAGAGTAAACCTGAAAACAAACAATAGGGAGAAAGAAAAAATACAAATGGTTATGCAAGTCCTCAGGGAAACAACACAACACAAAAAGAAAACAAGTTTCCAGAACCCAACAACACATACCTGGAAGAGCTTTTCTTCTTAGCAGATAAATAATTCAAAATTGGCACTATTAAGAAAATCAAATAATTAGAACAATACAAACAAAACAGAATAATAGGTCAGAGATATACAGAAGTATCAGAAAGGGAAACAAATGCTATGAGAAGCACAATGAACAGAAGATTGAGATTTAAACTTTTAAATAAGAAAACAAAGGAATTATGGGATGTTAAAAGATCAATGGAGGGCTTCCCTAGTGGTGCAGTGGTTAGGCGCTGCGCTGTGGAGCTGTCGGCAGCAGCAACGCGAGTTCGACTTCCGGCCGGGGAGATTCTCACATGGCGTGGCAGACCTCTCCTGCCTTGCCTGCTGCTCCCCTCAGCAGTGTACTTCAGCCAATCTGCCTGTTCTTCTACCCACTCTGTCTCTGGTGAACCCTCTTGCTGCCCCACGCCTCTGGCCTGTACCCCAGCTTGTATGCATAAATAAATAAATCTTTAAAAAAAAAGATCAATGGAGAAGATAAAAAAAATCTGGGAAAAGCCATGGAAGAAGAACTGACCAAATGGAAGAAAGAATCAGTGATCTCAAAGATGCAGATACAAGAAGAATCAAGAGATAGGAAAAGAAAGAGATACAAAGGAAAAAGAATGAAGAAACACTTTGAAAATTACCTGATACCATGAGGAAAGGAAATATAAGCATCATAGAAATCTCAAAAGAAGAAGAGAGAGAAGGGAACTGAAAAGCTACTTAAGGATTGATTAAAGAAAACTTTCCAAACTTGAAGAAGAAAATGAAGATAAAAATACAGGAAGCTAAAAGAACACCAAACTACTAAATAAAAGGAAATATACAGCAAGACACATAGTAGTAAACTTCCAAGTTTCAAAGACAAAGAAAAAATAATGAAACTAAGAGGAAGAAACATATAACCTATAAAGAAAAACCCATTAGGCTTACATTGGATTTCTCTGAAGAAACACTATGGGTAAGAAGAGAATGGAGTGAAATATTCAAAATACTCCTAGACAAAATGTACCAGCCAAGAATACTTTATCCTGAGGGAGAATAAGGGCTTTCTCAGATAAACAAAATCTTGAGGAATTTGCAACCACTAATCTCTCCCACCTCTGAGGTTTAGGTTTAAAAACAAAGAGAGGAATGAACACAAAGAACTGAATGAAAAATTACATAGAATCACAAAACTATCAACAAAATAGCAGTAACACACTTCTCCATCAATAATCATTTTAAGGGCCCTACCTGGTGGCACAAGGGATTAACACTCAGCACTACGAAACTATCAGCAGCCACTGCAGTGTAAATTCAATCCTATGGCACAGCCAGAGAGCTTCCAACGTGGCACAGCAGACCACTCATGTCTCTACCTGCTGCTCCCCTCAGCAGTGTATCTCAGTCAATCTACCTGTTCTGGTCCCCATTCTGTCCCCGGCGAATGCCCTTGCCCCCTCCCCACCATCTTTGGCCTACACCCCAGCTCTTGTATGCATAAATAAATAAATCTTTTAAAAAAAAAAACCACTCTAAATGTTAGTATACTGAATTTACCAAAATGAAACAGAGTATTTTGTTGGATTAGGAAACAAAATCCAACCTTCTGCCGCCTCTAGAAAATACACCTGAGTTCCAAAGGTAAACATAGACTGAAAGGAAAGGGTTTCGAAACAATTCTAAAGCAAATGGCACCCAAACAAAGGCAGAAACAGCCATACCTATATCAGTTAAAATAGATTCTCAGGTAAAAAAGACAAGAGACATGGATGGATACTACATAATGAACAAGGGGACAATATACCAAGAAGACATAATGCTAATCAGTATATATATACTCACCAAATGAAGGAGAATCAAAATATATTAGACAGTTTCTACTGAATCTGAAAACAGACATTGGAAAAGATGCATAAGTGGTAGGAGCCTTCAACACCCCACTCTCACCAATAGAAATACCAATGAGACAGAAAATAAGCACAAACACAATTGCCTTAAACAAAGATCTAAACTACATGGACCTAACAGATATTTATAGGTTAGTGCTGCCCTCCCCCCTCAAAAAAAATGAATACATATTTTCCTCAAGTGCTCATGGATCATTCTCCACGAATGACCACAATACTGAATCATGAGAAAATTGTAAACAAGTAAATGAATATTGAAATCATACCAGCTATCCTCTCTGACCATAAAGGTATTAACTGGAAATCAACTACAAAAAGAAAGCAAGGAAATCCTCCAATATGTGGAGACTGAATAGCACACTACTTAAAGACTACTAGGTTAATGAGGATATTAAAGTATTAATCAAAAAATACCATTGGACAAATGATAATGAGAACACATATGAGACACAACAAAAGCAGTATTAAGAGGGAAGTATAGAGCAATACAGGCTCACATCAAGAGACAAGAAAGAACTCCAGAATACAACCTAATCTCTCATCTCAAGGAAGAAGAACAGAAAAAGAACAGACAACCCCCAAAGTCAGTAGAAGGAAAGAAATAAAAAATTAAAGCAAAAATATATGAAATAGAAGTCAAAAAGACAGCCCAAAAGATAAATGTAACCAAAAGCTGGTTCTTTGAAAAAAAAAAAAAAAAATAGACAAACCTCTAGTTAGGCTTACAAAGAAAAATAGGGAGAAAACTCAAATAAATAGGATCAAAAATAATTTAGGAGAAATTACAATAGGCATGGCAGAAATTCAGAGGATAATAAGAGATTACTGTGCACTTTGCATGAAAACAAGTTCAAGAACGTAGATGAGTTGGAAAAATTCTTAAAATTACACAATTACCCAAGGCTGAATAAGGAAGAAATAGAAAACTTGGACAAACCATTTACAAGCAAGGAAATCAAAACTCTTCCAAAAAACAAAAGCCCAGGACCTGATAATTTCATAAGTGAGTTCTACCAAATGTTCAGAGATGAACTAATATCTATTTTGCTCACTCTTTCGAAAAATTGAGAAAAAAGAAATACTTCAAAAGTATTTTGAGGCTAACATCACAGTAATACCAAAACCAAGATAAGAGCGAGAGCGCTCGCACCCCCCTCCCCCATCTCCCTAATGAACATGGATTACAAAATCCTCAACAAAATTTTAGCAAACCAAACCTAACAATGATTAAATGGATTACACACCATGACCAAGTGGGATTTATGCCAGGGACACAAGGATCGTTCAACATCAGAAAATCGATCAACATAACTCAGCACATCAACAAAAAGAAAAGGAAAATCCACATAATCTTATCAATAGATGTCTAGAAAACATGTGATAAAGTACAACATACAGTTATGATAAAGACCCTTGAAGAGCTTGGGATAAAAGGAACATATTTTAACATAATAAAAGCCATGTGTGATAAACCCACTCTTAGCATCATTCTCAATGGTGATGAAAGCATTTCCACTAACATCCGGTACAAGACAAAAACCTCCACTCTCACCATTACTATTCAATATAGTACAAGAAGCTCTAGCTAGAGGAATTAGGCAAGAAAAAGACAAAAGGAATCCAAATTGGGAAAGAAGTAAAGCTACCATAACTTACAGATGATATGAAAATATATAGAGAATCCTAAAAATAGCCATTGTTTAAAAAAAAATCCTGGTGCTTCTTAAGAATAATGGTTATTAATGTTTTGGCTTATACTTTTGTAGATTTTTTTCATTTATGCATATGCTATATTTAAGTAAAAAATTAGAACTATTTTTTATGTATTATTGTGTAAATTGCTTTTTAATGTCTTTTATGTCAGCATAACTTTAGTGGCTATTTTTTAATGTATGATGTACTAGAATCTATTTAATATATCATTTTTGGCCATTTCGTCTCTCTCATTTTACTAGTTGTGCTTTAAAAGATCTCTCATTCTGTGATAATTTTTCTTATGAAATAAATGTGATGATATAGAAGCGTTTTCTTCAGAGGATCATGCTCTTAGGGAGCTCTCAAGTTGGAAATGTATTGTGGATTATGTATACTTAAGCTTTTTAAAACATTTTAAGTAGTCACCAAATCAAATGTCAGTTTTTTTTCTTTCCTGGAAGACAAAGGGAAGGATTTAGAAGTAGGGCCTGTGCACCCCCTTGTGTTACCTGGATGGAATGTGCTGTCAGCGTTCCTTCTCTGTGTCAGAATAGACCTTCTCAATGCTGAGGAAGAAGTAAGCTTTGCAACGGATACTGTGTTGGAAATCAAAACATAAAAAAAGACAATGTGATTTGCCTTCATATGCTTAGGGATTTTCCATATTATGCAGTAATCCTGACTTTTGATTACGTTATCAGATATGATTCTATTTTTATTGTAATCTACCTTTAATACAATGTCATTTTGTATCATTAGAAAAATTAATAGTAACATACACATTATGCATGAAAATGCAGAAAAGTGTTGGAAAAAAATCTGTGTATTACCATCATTGAAGATAACAATTATTAACATTTTGATGCGTTTTCTTCTAGTATTTTTCTTTATACACACACATTCATATATAATATGTAAATTATATAGTAGATAGTATACTAGTGTAAGGATTTTCCTCTTGCCTTTTAAAATGATATTAAATTGTTTTTATAGTAAAGTTAAGTTTCATAACTATTATGAACATTACTGAATCTCTAGTGCCTAGTAATATATGACATATAGTAAATAGACTCTTGATAAATATTTATTTGATTAATGAATCTTAGTATATTTTATAATTTATTGAACCATTTCCCAATTATAACTTCCAGCTTGTTCACTATGGTAAATCACATAATGATGAACTTCTTTGAGCACTAAACTTTATGCACCTTCGTGTCCCCTTCATGTTAGATTTCTTGAATGCAGTGATTAGATTAAAAGGAAATGTGTGTGTGTGTGTGTGTGTGTGTGTGTGTGTGTGTGTATTCCAATTAGATGGTACCACACTAATTTCTAATTCACCTAAACACCAGCAGGGCCTACAAATACATATAGATAGAGCTACAAATCCAACTAAAATCTTCTCACCAAAGTCTGGATCTTTGACATGATACTATGCTGCCTTTTCCCTGATGATGTAGTCAAACAAAGAGTGGTAATCTAAAGAATCTGGTTAATTAATTTGAATTTACCTAGTCAGTAATTTTAGCACAAAGCCAAAGTGTGTTCATTTGGTAAGACATAAACTTAATGAAGCCCTTCTGACTCACGATAACAGGGTCACTGCTTTTCCAAATGACACTTTCATGTGAATTAGGAAAAAATGATCCTCTCCAAGACACTTTAATGCTTTCTGCAGGAAAATTAATTCAGCAATACATAAATCTTTGAATAAAGAGATGTGAGTTGTATCTTCTAGAACCACCAGATACACAATGCAGACAACTCTATTTTTCAAACTGTGTATTCTCTGTTCAATCCAGCCTAGAATTGTGTTAGAATGTTATGCAAACCTAAGAAGACCAGATTTTCTGGAAACCCATTTTTGAAAATTGTTACAACTTTCACACTTATTTTAATGTCTTCACTTCTCTTCAGATTTTTAAAATATTTTTTCCAGTGTTTCTGAAATCTCATCTAAAGACTCCGTTCTGGGATCATAAAATCCTCTCATTTTAGAGAGTGATGGTAGAAAACTTCATTTTATAATAAAATAAATTTTTAAAAATTATTTGTAATCTATCTACAAGTTTAATATATAGATGAAAGTTAGTTTCAAGTTAAATTTTTATCTTAAACAACTTTAAAAAGATAAATTTATTAAATAAATAGAAAATTTTATTTCTCTAATATGTTCAGAGAGTTTTTCTCTATGTGATTTTTTAGTTCTTTATATATTAAGTTTTTGACAATTTAAAAAGCCTATTTGATATTCAACCTTTGCATTTCAGCTTCAAAATATAAACTTGTGAATATAAGCACCGAGTGTTCATAGAAGCACTATGATTATAATAAAAATTCTCTATACATATCATTATTAGTAGCCTCACGAGTTGAACAATTGTGAAGACATCTGTACCTTGATTTTTAATTATTGAAATATTGCTGATACATTTTAATACTGGAAGAAAAAACTTAAGGTCATAATTTATTTCAAATAACATTCAGAGACCTTTTTTACCTTGTAGACACCAAAGAATAAAAGTCATTGAAAAATGATTTTTCTCCTCTATTTTGTTCTGCTGCTGCCATCTAGAGTAAAAGTGAAGCAAGGGAAGCAGATCTCAACCAAGAAGACAGAGAATCCAGATTCAATCAGAAGCAGGTAATAATGAGCACAAGAGCTACTCCACTATGTATTTGTGAATCCAGCAATACAGCCATCACCTATTTTGGCCCAGTTGTGAATAAATCTTGTTTTTCTAAAGAACCTTATACTTTCTCTTTTCGGGTAGTGTTAAATTTTGAGAAAATTTTATTTTATAACAAATCACATAATCAAGAGGAATTTCAGGCCATACCCACAGGCCCATGTACTTTTATTCTTAATGAATTTATTAAATTTTGTCTTTTTTATTTAAAAAATGTCAAATTTAAAGTCTATTTTAATGAACAGAGCAAAGTATTTCACTCTATCCTTCACCAATTGTTAAATATAGCATAAAATTACAGAAGATCAATAAGAACATATAGAGGACAGTAGTATAATGTTTAAAAACAGTGAATGATGTTGATTCCAAGAAAACATTTCTATTTATTGAGATTATTAGCCTCTTTATGGCTATCATTTTAATGGATAAATCATTCACGACAGGGACATATTTTAGGTTTATACATTTTGATATATGGTACTATTACTATTCATATCAGAATAGTTTCTAATTGTTGCTTTGATTTCTCCTTTAGTCTAATTATTATAGTGAACATTTATAATTTTCAAATAGACATAAATTTGGCACTGAAATAATTTATAATTTTATTAAATTTTGATAAATTGGTCTATATGCGTCTCTGCTTTTTGAATGTGTTGAGTTTTACTTATTGGGCTATATGTGGTCATATATTTTCTGTTTTGGCAGTGTTAACTTTTATATGAAACTACCAATGTAAACTTTTAATGATAGGATCTAAATCCTTTATGCTCTTATTTATTTCCATCAACTTGATTTGTAGATCTCTAAGAGAGACATGTTAACATCTTGGATTTCTCTCTACTCTTTTTATTATTTTTTCACAGACAGAACAGCACAGAGAATAATATAATAATCACTTAAGTACCACCATCCCTTTTTCTCAAATCTTCACATTTGTTCTGTTTAGATTTTCTGTAAATATTGTTTTTAACTATTTTATTATAAACTATGCATACCAAGAGAGTAGGAGGTATGGATATACAATTTGCATGATAATAGTAATTAAATTCAGACCTGTGTAACTCCTATTCATCTTAAATAAAAAATTGGCAAATCTGTGAAGCTCCTTGTACACCGCTCCCTAATTGTGCCCTCTCTGCACAACTGACTATTATCTTGGATTTTGTGTTTATGCTTACCTCTCGTTTTTTCAAGATTTTTGCACATGTATGTATAAGAAACAATAACATTGTTCAGTTTTGCCAACATTTGGACTTTATTTTAAATGGAATCTTTTTATACCTTTCTGATTTCTTTTCCCTTCAAATGTTTTTGAAATTATAACATAGCTAAACATATAGTTGTAATTAGTGTTCATTGATGTGTACTATTACAGATATTAATTTATCATAGTTTATTTTTCATTAATTATTCACAAACATTTGAGATATTTCATGATTTTTTTTCTATTACCAAAAAATATTGCTATGAGCATTGTTTTCTTTACATTTCTTCTCTAAATACCATATGGATAGAAAGTGTATTATTGTACCCAGTCTGACAAATCTTGTGTCTTAACTGGAGACTTTAGTCCTTTTAGATAGATTGGGATTAATTCATATTTGTTATTTTTAAAAGGGATTTAAATGTGAGTTGCTAAGTAGTGACACTTAGCTGTCAAGAAATTCTGTCCTCCTTTATACTTTTCACCAGTATTGTATGCGGGCAATAATTTCCTACCCACCCCCATCCTTACCAGTATCTAGTATTACCTAGTTGTCTATTTTTTTGTTACTTATATGGGTATAAAATTGTATTTTATTTAAATTTGCATTTATAAGATAACCAAGCAGAGGGACATTATATTGTACTTATTCTTTTAAATAGCTGATTTCATATTAATGTGTGTGTATAATTATCTTCTGAACTATATCAAAGTAGGTTGCATACAACATACTCAATTACTCCTTAATTTTTTTTTACTTTGAGAACAATGTTACCCAGTTTATATGATGGTACAAATGTCAAATTCAGAGAAATTAACATTGACAAAGTACTTTAATCTTCAGTCTATATTCTAATTTTATCAATTGTCCCAATAATGTCTTTTATAAAATTTCTTCTCTTCAGGACAGAATTCAGTTCAGCATAATGTATTCATGTTGCTATCACATCTCTTTTTTTATTGTTATTTATATCTTTTACATTATTGTGTATTCCCCACAGGTTTCCCACCACCGATTCACCTGTGAACCATCACCATAGTCCCTGGTGTTATTTTCTTCCCCTTTTTGAACCCTTATCCTCTCCCTCCCTCGCTGAGTGTCTCTTGTTTGGTTCCCCTATATTCCTGTTATAAGTGAAACCATTTAATATTTTTCTCTTTCTTTCTGGCTTACTTCGCTGAGCATAATCCCTTCTAGTTCCATCTAGGTTGCTGTGAATTGCATGTGTTTATCATTTTTGAATGCTGAGTAGTATTCCATTGTGTATATATATCTTCTTGATCCAATCATCTATTTTTGGGCATCTGGGTTGTTTCCATACCTTAGCTATTGTAAACAGTGCTGCAATAAACACCTGGGTGCATGTACCCTTTTGGATTAGTGTTTTTGTGTCCTTTGGGTAGATTCCCAGAAGTGGTATTACTCGGTTGTATGGAAGCTCCATTTTTAGCAGTTTGAGGAACTGCCATACAGCTTTTCATAGTGGTTGGACCAGTTTGCATTCCCACCAGCAGTGTAGGAGAGTTCCTTTTTCTCCACATCCTCACCAATATCTGTTGCTGCCTGTTTTTTTAATGTGCCCCATTCTCACTGGCTTGAGGTGGTATCTCATTGTGGTTTTGATTTGCATTTCCCTGATTATAAGCTGCTATCACATCTCTTTGAATCCTAAATAGATCCTCAATCATTCATTGTCTTCTTTGACATTTACAGTTTTGAAGACTGTGCACTAGAATACCTCAAATTGGGGCCTCCCTGGTGACCTGTATGTCTCAATGCTATCACCCCTATGGCCTAAGTTCCATCCCCATCCAGGGAACTAACTTACATATGGAGCAGCACCTTTCCTGTCTTGCCCCCTGCTCCTCCTAGCAGTATATTTTAGTAAATCTACTGGTTCTGTTCCCCACTATGTCTCTGGTATATCCTCTTTCCCCTTATACCTCAGGCCTGTACCATTTGTTTGAAGCATCCTTTCTCAAATAGGTTTCCTTGAGAGCATCAAGCTCTCAGGCATCCACTGTATGGAATTAATCAATTTTTCTCTTACGCATCTGAAAATGGCCACTTAAGTCCTTTTCTGAAAGGGTTAATTGTTTTATGGAACCTGCATCAGAAGGCTGGTGGTTTCTTCATGATTAGATTCAGGCAAGGTGTCATGGGCCAGAATATTACTTATGTGATACTATTTCTCTGTCAGTATAGTACATCCAGAGTCATGTTATATCATCTGTCACCCCTTACTGGAGATGTTAATTTTGATTATAGAGTCAGGTATTTTCTAGTTAATCCACTGCACAGTCACTGTCTTAGGGGAGAGACTTTGATATCATGCAAATATCCTGCTATTCCTCAAATGTTCCCCTTTAGATCTAGCATCCTTTGACATTAGTTGAAACAAATTATTACTATGAAGTTTGATAGTTTCAAAATTAAATATGAGGAAACTATCCAATATTTATTACAGAAAGACAAAAATGTGGAAACCAAATATTTTAGGTTAGCATCAGGTCTATCATGCATTCAGTTAGAATCCTTGAAGGTGAGAATAAAGGGAAGGAGGGTAGGTAATACTAGAAGAGATAATGGTCCAGAATACTTCAGAACTGAGGAAGGACACCTGTCTCAGTTATAGGAAGTCTAAGACTCTTAATCAAAATTCTGAATGGTGGGCTGGTTTTCAGGCAGTGACCAACCTTTAACCGTGGGCTTGGCTGGCCAGTGTGGTTTCATCATCTTTTTTTTTTTTTAAGATTTATTTATGCATAAAAGAGTTGGGGTGTAGACAGGGTGAGAGGATTCACCAGAGACAGAGTGGAGAGCAGAACAGGCAGACTGACTGAAATACACTGCTGAGGGAACAGCAGGTGAGACAGGAGAGGTCTGCTGCACCAAGTGGGTTAGCTCCCTGACAGGGATCGAGCTCACACTGCAATGGCTCTCCTGAGTTTCATAGTGCTGAGACTTAACCCATTGCACCACGGGGGAGGTCCCGGTTTTGTTTTCTTTTTGACTGTGGATGTATTAGTGTCTACTCCAATATGTGGGGATGCCTGCATGTGCCTGGGTGTGCCTCACCAGCCTCCTAGCTCTGTTTTGTAGACTCATAATGGCTCCATTTTGTTTTTCTTAATTTCATTTATGCTAAATCTCAAACAAAAATAGTGAATCTAAATTGTAGCCAGATAAAAAGCAAAGGTTCAGCACCATTGCCATCCCAACCTCATCCCTGACCTCTAGTGAGGTCAACACTATGCTTCCCTTTGAGATAATAATCTAATTAAATAAACAAACAAAACGATTTTACTATCTGTGTTGGTTTCTTAGGGCTGTACCAAAGTACCACAAACTAGCTGTCTTAAAACAGTGGAAATGTTATTCTTCACATTTTTAGAGCTTACGAGCGTGAAATAAAGTTTTCTTGCCTCTTTAGACACCTGCTATTCGTAGGTGTTCCTTGGCTCTAACATTTGTCTTCATTAATTGTCCTCCCTCTATATTTATCTTCTCCTCCTATTTTTATAAGGACACCAGTTACATTGAAGTAAAGCATATCTGTGAGCTCTTCTTTACTTAGTATCTGCAAAGACCCTATTTCCAATATGGTCACATTCACAGGTGCTGGTGGCTAGGATTTCAACATTATCTTTTGGGGGGACATAATTCAACTCATAACACCATTCGAAGCATTAAAGTCTAGTCTTATCTAGTTTTGAAGTTTATATAAATGGAATTATATGACATATAATCTGTTGGGATTGCTTTTCAAAATTAATTTGTGTGATTAATTCACATGGTAGTGTGTTGTTTTATTCATTTTCGTTGTTTTATTGTACTCAGTTGTATCAATATACCCACCACAATTTATTTATTCATCAATTTTAATGATATTTGAATTGTTTCTGGTTTTTCTTTTTTGTTTGCTATTATGAATAATGTTAGTATGAATATGGTATACAACTATTTCGGTGCACATATGTAAAAATTTATTTAAAAAATATCTCTTTTGGATGCTTTCACCTGCAGGGAGGATACAGGAAAAATGCACAAAGGGGCAGGAAAAAGACAAAACTTGCAAAGTGACCATAGATATGAGGCAAACGATAGGGTGGGGGGGGGTCAAAACAGGGGAGGGAAGAGCACAAGGGACTATGATGATGGGTCACGGGTGCGACGTGGGGGTGGTGGGAGCTATGGGGACTACACCTGAGAGGAGAAATCAAATATTGTACAAAAATGAACAATGATACAAGAAAATAAATTATTAGAAAAATAGATATTTCTTAAAAGAAAGACAGGTAGGATAGAGAAAGTTCATATATCTTTAACTTCCTTGAAAAAGAATTGGATACAATTGACATATCCATTAGTAGTGTGTAGAATTTCATATTTTGTCATATTTATTGGGCATTTTCGTTTTCCATTTTGTGAGGTTTTGAGTTTTTTTTATCGTAATGTAAAACAATTTGTGTTATTTTTTTTTCTAATGATTTTTTAAGCGTTGCTTGTATTTACCGAATTAACTCCTTTGTAGGCTTGTATTTTCATTCTTTCGTGGTAACATTTGATCAACCAATGTTCTTAATTTTAATATGCTCTGGCTTATTAATGATTTTCTTTATACTTGATTTTTTGTGTGTTTTGGTTATGAAGTCCTTTCTTATTGCGAAACCATAAAGTTCTCCTCACTTCCTAGAGCTTTATAATTTATTCTTTATGATTAGGTCGTCCTTGCTACTGGAATTGGTTTTTGTGTATGGTATGATGATAGAATTTTATTTTTTGTCATATGGGTATTCAATGAGATCAACACTATTGAAAAATCCATCATTTCTACATTGATCTGGGTGATATATAAAGTGTTCAAATATATATAGACTGTGTGTTTGGGCTCTGTTCTCTTCATTGATCTACTTAACTGTTCCTGCACCAATACTTTTAAAATTGCAACCATTTTGTAATAAGTCTTGTTATTTAGTAAAGCAAACTTATCTTCTTTATTTTCTTTTGGAGATTGTCTGGCTATTCTTGTTTCTCTACATTTCTACATTAATATTAGAATCATTTTGCCAAGATTCACATGATTAAGTTGAGATTTGAATTTACTTTGTATTGAATCTGTGAGTTAATTGGGAGAAATTTATATCTTTAAATACTGAATTTTCTGCTCAGTGAACATAGGATCCATTTATTTAGACTTTCTTTCATATTCATTAATAAAGTTTTGTATTTTTCTTCATAGAAGTCTCACAGATTTTGGGTAAGATTTTTTTCCTATTTACTTGGTGTATCTGATGTCATTATATGTTCAGTTTTTGAAGACATGTAAGAATACTACCATAGATTTCTGTAAGCTGAGTTCTAATGCTTCTGCTAAATTCTCTTAATTCTAAAATATCTGTAAATAGTTTTGGATTTTCTACTATACAATAGGTTACACATAAATAACACCTTTGCTTCTTTAATTGTGAAAAAGCTTTTTTATTTCTTTGTGCGTTTGTGAGCCTCATTTTGTGTGAATGTGCTAGGGTTGTCATGCAATGTTAAATTGAAGTGGTGATTTTAGTCGTATTTATCCTCTTTATGTTAAAAAGAAATTTTTTCAATATTTTTTTTCTTATGCATAGTGTTTGTAGTAGTTTGTATGTAAATATATTTCATTAAGTTAAAGAGATCCTCTTCTATTCCTAGTTTGCAATGGATTTTATCAGGTCTGGATATTGAATTTTATCAAAGCCTTTTTCTGCATTCAGGTTAGAAAATAACATGCCATTTCTCATTTAATCTGCTAGTATGGTGAATTACTTAGTTGAATTCTTAAATTAAAACAATTTTGTATTTGGGGGATGACCCAACTTTTAAACATGATAAATTATCTTTTCATGTATTGATAGATTTAATTTGCTAATATTTAGTTTAGGAATTTTCTGTCTATCATATGCTACAGGATCCAAATGAAGATGCCATTATTTTATATGTTGTGATGAAAGAATAAAAATGTTGACAATTAAACTACAACACAATACTTTTTTCACTTAGATATTTTTAATGCTTATTGAAAAAACTCTTTGGTTTGTTAAAACATAGACTTTATTATATATTATTCCTGTGCATACTTAGAAAAAAAATGCAATGAAGATATGTTTATTAAAGTTTCTCCTAAATGTCTTCACAGCAATATACAGGCTATGTTACATAAAGTCTCAAACTACTCCTTAGTTGATGCAAACTAGTGTATTTCTTCAAGTCAAAGACTCCAGCAATTGCATGGAGTGAAGATACATCCCTTGAGAGTGTTCTTGCTTTGCTTCTGTCCTTCTGGGGTCTAGAAATGTTTTTTCACAAATCATTAATGTGTGTATCTTTGAATCTTGCTTTTGATTCTCTTGTTTCATCTGTGAATGCTATCTATTTCTTTTTCTAACTCTAATCTGACTCTTGATTATGTGGGAGAGGTGACCTGGGCTGTAGATGCAGTGGATTATTCTAGGTATTAGTGCACTTCATACTTTCAGAGAGTTGTCATCAGTACTGGGTATTAACCTGTCTCTCTGGCAAATTCACACTCTTTTTTTTTTTTTTAATTTTGAATGAGATCTGAGCTCTCTGTTGCTCCTCATCAAGTAAGGAAAGATAAGGCAGTAAACAATAAACATATGGTTGCTTATTTTGGTGGATTTTCAAGTAATCACCAGTTTTCTTCAGGCTTCCTCCAGCTCTCCGTGTCAGCTGCTTGTCTTAAAGTATCCCTCAAACTGCTGCACACCTCATTCACGTTGAGCTGTGATTTCTCTTCAGTAAAGTTTTCTACTTCCCATATTTTCAGGCATTTTATATGCTTTCCAGACCAACATAGCCATCCTTTATTGTTATCCTATACTATGTGGATTTATTGACATTATTTTTCTATATCTAGATCTCTAAGGTGGGGTAGCAGGCTAGAATGTCCACTCATACTATAGTGTTTCTAATCTCATCTATTAGCATTCTGACAGTGGTTATGTCTGGGTAATTTGAAATTTGTATTTGTAGTATTTTAAACTTTTCTATAATATGTATGTTATTTTAACAAGTTATATATTTCACATTACAAAAGTAATTGAAGAATGCTTGTATAAAATCAAAGGTGAAACACTCTCTCTGCACTCCCACTTCCAATCTCAGAGTTAACCCAATGGAGATCACGATTTATAATCTTGGCATAACTGAGAAGTAGACCAGGATAATTCTTTGTTGTGGGGAACTATCCTGTCTAAGCTGTGACAATCCAAATTATCTTTAGACATTGTTAAATGTCCCCTGGAAGGCAAGATCAACTGTGTCAAAGAACTGCTAGTCTAGATTTATCTTTATGAATTTACACACACATACATACACATGTAAAGAAAATAACACTGTATAGAAATAGTAAGTGATAAAACCTGCTGGCCTTGAGTCCCTAAGTAAATATGATAAGTATGTTCTTTGGATTCTAGCCTCATGCTGAACATTATATGCAAAAGCAGTTTTCAGTGGTCAAATAAATTTGGGTAACTCTGAGTTTATAAAATTAAACTATTTTCTTTCCAACATAATACTCTGAATCTTCAAGTGCTGAGTATAGTGAATTTCTGAAGAGAGGTATAATGACACTGTTTCCCATGTGCATGTGAGGCAGAATCGTTTCATGGAGCATTTTTCAGGACTAATGTTCCATGGAAACTCAGTGGGAAACTCTGCATCAATCCTCTGAACATGAGAAAGTCCATAAAAAATTTTAAACAATATAGAGCTGACCTATTTTTTTAAATAAAAGAATTTCTTTATGTTCCCTGTATTTTATCATTCCTTACTCTCTTAATCTACTTTAAGGAAAATCAAACATGAGTTAAGTTCAGCAAATGAACCAGACAGAAGCAGATTGGCAGACCCACTTGGCACACAGAAGGTATGTGATCCTTTCACCAGTGGGCCGTTATTTATGAAGTACTACCAGCTGTTGCCAGAGAGAGAAAAAAGGAGGCCTTTTCACTTCAGGGTAGGTCTAGCTCATGAGTAGCAACCATAGTTTTCGTGTCCCCTCTGCTTAATATTCTAGGCATTATGATTTTTTGATCCTCATTAAAGTAAGTGGATAAAATTATTATTTACATCAGAATTAATAAGACACACGTTATTACTATTTTTTTTAAACTTTCATTGACTTTTTAGTCATTTACTGAGGTCATTGGGTCCTAAAACAAGTCTTCTTACTGAGGCAAATACAAATAAAAATCCTTTATAATGTTTTCCTCAGATTGTCATGTATGATAAATTTAAGGCATTTTCTCTCTTGTTGTTATAGTTGTTGTTAAACAAGACAAACTGAACTATAGAGTTTTGGGGCAGAGGTACATTGCAAAGAGACTCTACTAATTCAAGTAAAGGCAGCCTGGGAGCCATTAATTATTCTGCACCATAAAAGACAACAGGGATATAAATGAGCAACATCCATGCCTCCCGATTCTTTCCTCTCATGAATGAGAAGATCAAAGTAAGCTGCAAATGAAACAAAAGGTGAAGGTAGAAGAAGTGAAAGGGTGAAAATCACGATATACAAATGCACCACTGATTAGTCAATAATCAGAAATATGAGAAAAATGTGGGGTCTCCCTGGTGGTTCAAGGGGTTAAGTCTCAGCCTATGAAGCTATCCGCAACCACTGCAGCACCTGAATTCGATCCCTAGCCAGGGAGATTCCCACATGGCACAGCAGACCTCCCCTGCCTCGTCCTCTGCTCCCCTTAGCAGTGTATTAGAGTCAATCCTCTTGTTCTGCTCCCCACTCTGTCTCTGGTGAATCCTCTCACCCCCATACCTCTGGCATGCTCCCCGGCTCTTGTGTACATAAATAAATAAATCTTTAAAAAGAAAAAAGAAATATGAGAAAAAATGAAGAAAAACTGAAGGCTGTTCCATGCTTACCTAAATAGTCTCCATTTCCATTTTTAAAAGTAAAGCAGTTTGTGAGAAAACAGGCCTGTCAACTTATTTATCCTTATCCATGTTGTCACCAGAGGGCACTAGTAAATGTTTAGAGAAAGTTAAAACTCTAAAATTTACGTGAAAAGCAGTAAGCATGAATCCTGGTAAAGTCCACTACCACTGTATTTTTCATCTATCAACTGAGATGTTCCCATCTACATCTAAATGAATGTCTGAAGTACTTATAATTACTCCTAAATGAAGTTGTGCATTTTTAATTCTAAATATGTGTTTTAAATTCAGATTTTTTTGATATATTCAATTAGAACAGGTTGCAATTGGTTCAGAAATCTCAATGTAAAAAAGAAATCTTGACTTTGAGAGACAGTGGTGGCACCTAAATCACTTCCATGGTGCATTGTAGTTGGACAGTTATAATATTCCCCTTAATTATCAATCTGATGCTAGGCCCTGATTTTCTGGACATACTTCAAAGACTGTAGGTATTTGAAGAGAAAAAGATATGGTAAAGTGAGGTTGAAAGGGATGAGAACATAGGCACTTGAGGATTTTTTGACAATTTGAAACCTCAGGGAAAAACGATTATCTCCCCACCAAAAGTAAATGGGCAAGGATAGAGTTGAAAGTTAGGCAACACATTCTTCAAAAGAAAATGCACATAGACTTTTGCAACATAATGCTGTTCTGTACAAAACTTGATTTAATAAAAAATGTTTATTTTGGAATATTGAAGATATAATTTGTTTAAAAAGTAATTACAAGTTTACTAATTAAAGTTACACATTTATGGGATTTTAGTTATTTAGTTTTACAAACAAAGCAAGGAAAAACTTGAGAACTGAACTGATCATTATTTTAGTAAAAGAAAAGAAAGAAATTATGTGTTCATGACTAGATGTCAAATATGGAGATCACTTGCTTTCTTAAAAAGGGAGTAAATGGGGAGAATAAAAAGAAAAATAACTCTAAAATCTGTGAATGTAAATGTTGTCTTAGTCTCAGTTGTCATTATGCTACTCCACAGTTTCTTCTACTCCAAATTCTTAATTTTTTATCATTGAAATAATAGACATTGGAAAACTATAAGGGGTTCCCTAGATTGAAGAAAGTTTCTCTACTTTTATTTTGATGATAAAATCAAGCTGACATAAAATAGGAGAAAAGCTTATAGGGTTTTAAATTGCCATCATCTTTAGAGTTACACTTAGTAAAAATCACAGGCTAACATCAGCAGCTCTGCAACACCAGATCTTTTCATCTGAAACCTCAAAACGTAAGCCAAATGTTGAATGACCTGGTTCACCTGAGAGAAATGACTCTGTCTTAACAGGTGACTAAGCTTGATCCATTCACAATACATCCGATTGAGCCAACCTTAGCAAAATGCTTACTTTTTATCAAAGGCTTCTGCTTCTACAAAAAGGAATCTTGCATACAAAATGTCAGAACTTTCCAGAAAAATGCCCATCAACTATCTCTTCTTTCAGGAATCTCCTTGGTACTACTCACCAGGTTTCTCCTCTATGCTATACCTTCCCCTGATCTGTCCCCAAGAAACTCTTAATTCTGCAGCTGCTGCTTACAGCCTATTTTATTTTTCAGAGCAACTTCTGTCTTCCTGTGAAAAAAGCCATCTTCCCATGAAAACAGAATTATCTGCGGCTTGCTTTGGACCGAAGTGGGCTATCAAAGCAACAACTCAATAGAGTTGGTTCCCTATTTCTCTTTCTAACGTAATTTTCTAACACTGAGAATTATTGTAAAACAAGTAAGACATGCTCTTACAAATAAACAAAAAGAAGAAAGTCATTTTTCTTTTCCTGTGGACTAGTGGATGAGAAGGTATAATTACTGAGAATTACTTATTGTGGAGAGCTTACCACACTTCACTGGTGGAATATCTTCAAAGGCTTAATTTTGCCTCTAACACATTGTATACAAGTGAAGCTACTTAGCTGTTGAAGTTTAGAAGAAAAATATTACTTCTTTAAAACATACTGTGCTGGGAGGTTCTTAGGGATATTGACATCAGAGTAGAGCTCAGTTTTGTGGTATATTGATTTTCTATTGCTGTATAATAAATTGTTATAAATTCAGTGGCATAAAATACATTATCTCAGTTTTTTTTTTGAATCAGGAATCTGAGCATAACTTAGATACTATGCTCAGAGACTTATAGGCTGTCTTCCAATTTCACTTGTTGACAGAATGCAGTCTGTTATGGTTGTAGTCCTAAGGTTACTGTTTTCTTGTTGACTATGAGTTTGGGTTGTCTCACCTCCTAGAGGCTACCAAAGTTTCTTGGGCCTGTCCTAGTTTTGTGCTGGTGTAGGGTAGATGGAGGTAATCAGGATTTTCTGCCCTCCCATCATTAGCATTAATGATAGACCCCTGTGATCCTACACACATTCCTGATGGCGGGCACCTGAAGTAGGTGTGGGCGTGTGTAAGTGGGCGCACACGGACCTGGAGGCTGAGCATATAAGAACAGAGTGCAGCAGCAGAGGTTGTGGCAGAGAGTGATGGAGTACGGCAGAGTTGGGCGGAAGACGTTGGAGAAGGTCATGGGAACAGCTAAGACAACAAAGAGGCTGTTTCAACCGATGATGAACCTACCTGGTCTGGGATGGTTGCAAAAGAGCTGGTAAAAACTGAGGTGATAATGCTAAGTGAAATAAGTCAGAAGGAGAAATACAATACCAAATGCTTTCACTGAAATGTAGAATATAGAGAAAAATGACAAAGTAACAAACCCTATAAATATGAGGCAGAATCAAGGTTGTTAGACTGGCAGAGAGCCTGAGGGTGGGAACAAAAGTGGGAGAGTCAGGGGCCTATAGCATATGATGGCTGTCTGTTTATCAATCAAGTCTTGTTCACTTTCTTTACAGCGGTTTGGTTGTGAATATGTGAAAGAGGCCAGTTTGAGGTCTTCACTTTGCTGCCATCTTGCTGAATTCTTCAATAATTTTCAATGTTTCTGTTTCTTATTAGGTATATCATTGTTGCAATATGATGCAAGTATTTCCCACAGTTTTCAGTTGCTCTTTAATTGATACTAATGTTATTTCTTGTTATAAAAATTTATCTAAGAAATTACCTTGAAATTTATTAAGTTTTTAAATTACTACTTGAGATATTTCAACATACTCAAATCAATTAATGTAATTCACCATTTCAAGAAAGGGATGATAAGTCATTTGAACATATCAGTAGATGCAGAAAAAGCATTTGACAAGATCCATTATCCTATTGTGAAAAAAAAATCTAAAAAATGGGGATAGAGGGAACATACCTCAGCATATGGACACATATGAAAACCAGTTACCATCATACTCAATGGTGAAAAACTAAACGTTTCTTCTATAATATCAGGTACCAGATATACATTCTCACAGGGATACCCACTGCTATTCAACATAGTATTGGAAGTCATATCTAAGTCTGGTTCTTATGCTTGTTTTGTCTCTTCAGACTGACTTTTCTTGCCTTTTGCTATGCCTTGAAGCTGACCGTGTTCTGCCAGTCAGATAGTAGGAACTGAAATGAGGATTTTTGTTAACTTGGTTAGGAGTTAGGCTGTGGTTAATATTTGCTATAGCTATAGTGGACAGAAATTTTAAATTTCTGATTTCCCTTATTTTTGACTCCCTTCTTCACACTGGGCTTTCCTAAGTTCTCAGAGATTATGTCTTGTTGCTCTTTCAGCTGTACTTCTTTCTTTTTTTACAGGAACCCTGTAGGTATGTGGTCAGGGAGTAAGTTGTGGAGAAGGGGAAACGATAATATTCCAACTAAATCTCAGTGTTTGGGTTGGCCTTTCTCTTGGGACTGTGAGGTTCATGTGTGTTTCTCCCTTTTCCACTGATTTCTACTTCTTTTCCCAGCTTCAACATTCTCAATGTATCTCCCCTATGAACTGACACCTTTTGACTTTTAAAAATCTTTTGGTTGAGACAAAAAAGATTAGAGGGTGTTGGAATGGGAGGAATGCTTTACTTCTGGGAACCTCACAAGGTTATGCAGAGAAGATAATCAAAGATCCCATATGGCATTGGCAATGTTTTTCCCCTTGAAATGTAAGCTTTTGTTAGGGAAAAGGCTCGGGGTGTATTTCTATACTTCATAATGATTGCTCTTTCTCCCCCAGCCACAGTTATGAGGACATCTTTGCTGATTTCTTTGTGAACTTGGTGGAGTTTCTAGAAATAAAGGCCACAAAATCACAGGCAATCCCACACTGCCACCAACACCTGTCCCCAGGAGTTCCTCACTCATTCTAGTTCATACTTAGTTTCTTAATTTCTCTAAAATACCATTTAAGTGTTTCTACCCATTTGTAAATACTGAGATTTCTATTCTAGACAGACATTGCTTAGCTTCTCTAGATGTTCTTGTCTTTCCAGATTTTGGGGTAGCAGTTTGCTTGGTAACCTCACTTCACCAATGGGTACATGGAAAATGATTTTCATTTAGTCTAGCTTTTCCTTGTTATGAACACTGGTGTGACTTCCACTTCTAAGCTCTTTACATGTTGGGCCTGAAACTGGAAGTATCCTTCTGAATTTTTGTGTCAACATGTCTAAGGCCATAATAAATGTATTGGCATATTTAATAGGGTTTCATCAAATGAATAATTAATTCACTGTGGGAGAACTGACAGTTTTAGGATGTTTAGTTGTAGTATTCAATAACAGGAGATGTCTTTTCATTTCCTTTTGTCTACGTTTGTGTCTTTTAGAATTCATTTAAAATCTTCCAAGGTTTTGCACAATTCTTATTAAGTTTACGTTTTAAAAAAAGATTTATTTATTTATGCATACAAGAACTGGGGTGTAGGCCAGAGGTGTGGTGTGGTCAGAGGATTCACCAGAGACAGAGTGGGGAGCAGAACAGGCAGACTGACTGAAATACACTACTGAGGGGATTAGCAGGTGAGGCAAGAGAGGTCTGCTTAGCCATGTGGGGAGTTCCCTGGCCAGGGATTGAACTCATGCTGCAGTGGCTGCGGAGAGCCTCATAGTGCTGAGACTCAACCCATTGGACCACCAGGGAGGCCCTTGTTAAGTTTACTTTTAAGTATTTAATTCTTTTTATTGTATAAATTTTCCCTACCATTATGTTTTTTCATAATTTATTGATTTCTCTTATTGCTTGAGTCAGTTTTATCTTTGAATTTTGGGTTTTTTTTTTTTTTTGCATACTTTCATATCTAAAACTATTGGCATAGTTTTACTTGTTCTTTAACAATTCTTATGCCTCCAATTGCTTTTTCTTGTCTATTTACATTGACTAATATCACTAACACAGAGTTCATTAGCAATGGTAATAATGGCATCCTTGCCTGTTCCTGATCTTAGTGGAAATGCCTCAAGTGTTTCTTCATTAAGTATGTATGATGCTTTAAGGCATCATATATAGACACACACACACCATATATGTGTGTGTGTGTGTGTGTGTGTGTGTGTGTGTGTGTGTGTGTGTGTGTATATAAAATTAGGTAGTTAAAATATCCATCACGTTTTATTTTCTGGAGTATCTTTTCTCATACATAAGTGTTGCATTTTGTCGGAGGTTTCCCTGAGCATTTAGGAAGATAGATTTATTTAGTTTATTATATTTATGGATTTCAAAATATAGAATGCATCTTGTATTTCTGGAATAAATCCTACCTGATCATGATGTGTCATTTTCTTTTTGAAGTTTTGTATTTTGTTGGCAAACATTTTAGCATTTTTGCATTGATATCCATAAATCATACTAATCTGTAAGTTTTTATTTCCTGTAATGTCTGAGATGAAATTTTCAGTTTTCTATTTCTTTTTTAAAGGAATCGGGTAGATTTATTTAGTTTTCAGTGCTCCATACAATGTATGGAGCATTAATACTATCTGGTGTTTGAAGTTTTGATAGAAATTTCCTATAAAACTAGACCCAGTGTGTTTGGTGATAAATTTACTTGGTACCCTTCTTTATTTCCTCTGTAGAAGTTGTTCTGTTTATGGTTTCTGTTTCTAATGAGGTCAGTCTTGATTATTTGTATTTCTCTAAAAATTATCCAATTTCTCTAGATTTTCAAGTGTTTTGCAAATATGTCTGTAAAAACAAAACCTGTCTTAATGTTTATTTCCCCTTTATAACTTCTCATTTTGTATACTTGTATTTTCTTTTCTTACTTGAATAAGATAATCAGTAGTATGTTTTTGAATTGCCATAAAATCAGTCTTTCTGACAATATTGTTCAGGCCTTCTACATTCCTACTTATAAGACATTACTTAAACTGTGTTACACTCTAAGATTGTGTTAGTTTCCTATTACTAGCATATTTCAATCTATGGCTCCTGGTATTTCTGCAAGCTTTGTTTTATAAAAGAGATTGCTATACTATTTGGTGCATATACATTCATAGCATATCTTCCTGTGAATTTTAGCTTTTAACATGAAATGTTAAATTCTTGTCATATGTCTAATCCTTTTTGTTTGTTTTTTTGTTTTCTGATATCAGGACAGGGAGACAGGAAGAGTTAAGAAAGGAAAAGGAACCTGATATTTCTTGCTTTGTCTCCAGTTTTGCTTTTGTTTCCTGTTCCTGTCAGTTGGTTCCAGCAACAGTTGGTTTCTGAAGGAATAGTGAGTTCTAGTTTGCAATTTTCCTAGGATCAGCCCCATCACAGCTTCACACCAGTGTTCCCTCTTCACAGGTTCTAGTCCCAGCTCTATTGTCCCCCTCCTCCAGTTTCCTCAGCATTAGTTAATTGGGTCCAATATTCCATTTACTTTTCTCTGAAAGAAATTCCAAAGGTATTAGCTCTATTAGAGGGCAAATTGCTTCTTAATACTGTGGACAAGTTACTTCTCTGATGAACACTTCCTGGTTACTTTTTAAATATAAAATTTCCTTTATGACTATAGTCACATATTATTTTGTCAGGGATGTAAATTCCCTTTATGACTATGTTGTGCTAATTTATATTCCTACTTGCAATGTATAAGATTGCCTATCTCAAGCTGGTGGAATTTAAAAAGAATAATACTCAGATTATAGTTACAAAAGAAATGCACATTTAAAAGAGAAAATTTGGAAAAAACATAAAAATTGAAGGAAATTAAAAGTCTCATGTTATTTTTTATATACAAACACTTTAAATTTTAGTGTATTTTTTCTTATTCTTAAGACCAGTTTTAATTTCTAAGAAAGTCAAAATGATGCATATTATTTATAAAAAAGATTCTAACAGTTAAAAAATTGAAAGTAAAGGTGCATTACCTTTTTCCTTTCTTTCCCTAAATATAATTCCTAGACACCTTCTTTAAAATCAGTATTGCAATATATTTTCTATGTTATTATAAATGTTGGTGTCAGTAACTAATAAAGCATTATATGAATATACACTTGTTTAGATACACATCATCAGAGGTTAGTTTGCTTCCAGTATTTTCCTTCTATAAGTTTTAAAACAAGCATCATTCTACAAAAGGTTTTTTGCCGAATTTAAAAATTTGTTTCCAGAAGTTGCATCACAGAATTGAATGTCACTTACATTTTTTAGGCCTTGATATATTAATTAAATCTCTTTTGAAAAAATTATTGTCAATATGTTTCCAAGATCAATTAAATTTCTAATACTGGAATTTTGAATACCATGATTAATAATAGGAGTTTCTTCAATAAGAAGTCATAAATTGAATATTCTTCAATATGTTGTTGTAAAGCCATTTTCCTTAAGTGCCTTTTTATTTATATTGATTTGACTGCACTGTCAATCTAACAAGTTCTCCATAATCAGACTGACTCCTGATAAAAAGTACCTCAATCTTTCTGAAAAAATGTTTCTATCCTACACCAGAGGAGCAAAAACCTACCAATTTAACATCCTTGGCATATTCTATTGGACACCATCTTCACTGTACATAATAATCCCAGGACGGGGCTCAAGTGTTGGAGTAGAGTGTCAAAATGCAGAATATGGGTCCCAAATCAAGAGTCTTGAGGTATGGGGGTGGGTTACTAGAATCTGTATTCTTAAAAGATTTTAGTGAGGTGGTCTCCAGTCCTGTGAAGAGAAACTCTGCTGTATGACTTGAATTACAGATTCCTAATGCTTGTTTGGTGATTAATAGTGGTTGTTTGTGAAAAGGGAGCCACATGGTAAAAATGAATGTGGACAATCCTGAGCTAAAAATGTTACACAGGTTTAAATGTATTTTCTAGAAATTTTACTATAATGAAATACTTTATTATTTTCCAAGGAGAGCTTTGTATTTATTTTTTGGTAGAATATTCCAAATTCACATAACTCACTGAATTTATTTTATTGTTTATTTTATGTAGATTGTTTTGCTTGAGGGTAGGCCAACTATCAATATCTGATGTTTCTGGGAACAGTTTGCAAATCTTGTATTAAGTGATTTTTCTCTTTATCTCCTTCCTGCCTTGAAAGACCTCCTTTCCCCTGCCCCCAACACATAGTTTTAGTATAGTTTAAGCAGTAAATCTAATTATCAGGTCAGGTCAGGACTTCCTAGCAAATACACATTAAATTTTCCCCTTTATATTCAAAATCTTTTCTGTTTGTTCTCTTAATAAAAAGTGTACCAAAGAAACCTGTTTTGAAGCCCTCCATTTCCTATTAGTGCCTATTAACTAAAGTACGATGTAGTCTAGAATTACTTCATATAATAGATATAAAGCCCATGTGACAAAAAATTTAGCACTCATATAACAACTGTTTCAGAAGTGGCAAGGTCTTTATTGTTTAGAATTTCTGATGTTGAGGTTTTATTCAAAGGGTTATAGAAAAGGTCTTTTGAAACATTCCTGTAGCAAATTATTTTGGCTGAATTATAAATTCTCAAAAGTGGAGTTTTATTGTAATGGAAGCAGAGTTAGAACTTATTTAACAGTGTTTGTAGGCAGCACTTTATAATGAGGATTGAGTACATTGCTATATTATGACCGCCAGTGTATCTTTTCACTATCTCAGTAAAGCACTCCTAGCTTTTATACACAGTGCTACTGGTCAAGTGCTTTGTGAGTTTCCCTGTTTCTTTCATTTCATTGTTTAACACTTCTTCTGCATATGAAGCACCACAATTCTAGATGACCCTGTCAGGTTTAAATTATTATCCCTGGATCATTCTCTAGTTAGAAATGTTCTACATATTTTCCCCGCAGAAGTAAACAACAGCTTCAACTTCACATGTCAACAACTCTATAGAACATTCTAGTCAACTTGGATGAGTCCTACCTTCTTAAAAGCAGAGTCTGAAATTTGGTTGGCTGATAAGATTAGGAAGAATAATGAGGATTAACTAACTTTGTATTGGTGCTTTATAAATTGCAAAACATTTAATACACATGATCAAATTAGACAAACCGTGACATAACCCAGTGAGGCAGATATTGTTATCTCCATTTTATAAAAGTGGAAACAAAAATTAAATGTCTCTTTCAAAAAGTCTTATTCCAGAAATAATGTCACTAAGACACAGAGCCAGGTAATTTGTTGTGAAAAATCTGTATTCTTTCCACCACACAAAAGTTCATCTCCAAGTCACCTTCTGTTCCAAGTCACCTTCTCCAAGTTTAGTAAACTTGAAGAGAATTTGGCTGCTTAAATGAATGCACTTTAAATATCACCAACAAACTTTCCAGTTACAAACCCTTTCCAAGAAACTTCATGAAAGCATGGGATGTAGGGAAATGGGTCACAAAGAACTAAGTTTGAGTACTTGTAACTACTTACTAGTCCTGTGACCTTGGGAATGTCACCTTCCATAAGACTGGTTCCTATTTGTGAAAATGGGGACAAAAGTGCTTACTTGATATACTTAATAAATTAATGCTCCAAGAATTACGAAAATATTTATGAAATATACCCAGCATAACATGAAGAGTCCCTCATTCTATTTTTAACCATATGGGTAGAATTTCATAATGTTGAATTATACCAGAGCCTTCTGATACTGGTAAATGTTGAATGTTAAAAAATCTTTCCACTCTCTGTGTTCTGGAAAATGACTTAGACTTACAGATGCCTCCCTTGTTTAACGATAACCAAGTCAGTCACAGGCCATCCAAATTCCTTTTATTTGCCTTATAAATGATTAGTTGAACTGCTTGTCCACACTGATCAATAAGAAAAAAAAAATTGTTAACTAAACTTTGTTTAATCTTTTCTCCATACTACAGGACCCAGAACTTTAGCCCACCCTCAGTATGTGTCATCATACAACCACTCCTGAGAGAAGGGAAGGTGTGAAGTGTATGAGCAAGTGTGCTGGTGTCTCTTATTATAAGGACACTAATCCCATCACATCAGAGCTCCATACTCATGATCAAATTTAATCTTAATTCTTTACTTCAAAGAAAAACACACTGTGTTTAGAGCTTCAACATATGTATTGGGGGTAGGGAGACAGATAAATTCAGTCTGTAACACACATATTTGCTATAAAAATTCAAAGAATACCAACAAGTGTATAATATACATAGTGAAAGTGCCCCCTTTCCCTTTCTACTGCTGCCTCAGAGAAATTCCTCTCCAGCTTTTTTCCTATACTCACACAAACATATAGGGGGGTAAATATACATGAACAAAGGCATGCATATACCACATATGTAGTTCCTTTTTGGTTTTAATGGAGTCACACAACGCATATTGTTTTGTATTTGCTTTTCTTTTTTCACTTTACATCTTGGATAGTTTTCCAACTCAGTTCATATGAATCTATTTTGTTATTTTAAATAGCTGCTTAGATTACTGTTGGTACAACCATTTTGTGAAGGATATATGTTACTAAGGAAGGACAAAAATCAATACAGTATAAGCCTAGTTTTGAATAATTAAAACATATACATTTTTAATAGACTGGAATGAAATAAATTGAAATGTAAACTATACTTATTTCTAGACGGCAGAAATAAAGATCATTTTATTATTTTTAAAATAATTTAATATATTTTCTGTCTTATGCTTGGTAAGGTTGCTGAGCATTTCTTTCTCCAGTATCCATATTGTTATGTGAGAGTGTTGGAAAGTTCCCCTCTATATCTCTGTTGCAGAGGACCACATTCCAACTATTATGTAAGTTACAGGTTTAGGTGTAAACAATAATCAAAATTACATTTAATTCTTCATCATCACCATTATCACTTTATTTACATAAAGCAGTAGTTTGTTTTTGGAGAAATTGTGTGTCAAGTTGTATTCCAGATTTTGCATTTGATAGACATGGGTTTTAAGACCAGTTGAACTCTGTGACTTGAAAAGGTTGAACCTTAACTTTTCTCAACTTATTTTCTCAACTGTTGAACTGTTGTGAGAATTATAGATCAACAGAATGAGGAGTCCACTTGCTGCATGTATGTGCAACAATGCTGAATCACCATTTCCTCCTCACTCTATGTGTCAGTGATGGTGGAGTCCATAGTTTATGTAATATCTTTCTAGTCCTCGCTTAATTATATGTGAACATTGTAAAAATAAAAATAGAATTTGCTTCTGTAACCAATTTCCACAATGGTAAAGCAGGCCCAATGCCATTTCTCCCTTAAATTGTTTTTATCCTCTGCACACATACCTTTTATTTAAAATTTAAATTTCAAAATGTATTTTGAGGAGAAGATTATTGCTAACTTAAGGCTATTTCTCTAAAACAGGTCAGGATAGATTTTGGGGGGTTGGGCTATACTGGACTCTAAACCGTGTTTGTAGACGGTTCCGTGCAATAGAAACAGTCCCAGGTCCAGTCCTGTTCGTCCCCAGGCTTGATCTCCAGGTTAAAGCTTTGCTCTATGAGGAGCAATTACAAAGGGACCAGACTGGCTTTCTGAGAGCTCTTCCCAGAGCACTAGAAAATGACCTAGCGGCATACTGTTCAGAATCGTGTTCCCGCCAAGGTCTTGGAGGACAGAATACGCTACAGTTTTTTAGTGTTAGAGACAAATTTCTACTCTCCTGCACTGAAAGGAAAATCAAATCATGGATATTGTAAGATGTTCATACAAGCCAAAAGTGTAAAAAAACAACTTAGAAAATCTTAGAAAGACGTTGTCCGTCCCCCACTGTAGAAATACCCACACGGCTTGATATATATACAAAATATAAATATATATATCCTTGACTCAATTTATAGGAATACACACACACACACACCCTTAACCCCATCTGGTTGTGTGTACAATTTTTTTTTTTTTTTTTGCCAAACTGTCATATACATATGAGTATAACAGATGATGGGGGTGGCTGCACATCAGTTATAGGAGCTTTCATTACTTTAATACAGTAATTTCACACATTTAAACCTCCTCCCCTCCCCCTGTACTCCCTGCTTCCCAGCAGGTTGGCCTTGAAAGCTTCAGTAAGGTCTCAGATTTGCCAACAGTTTCATCTGTGACTAAGTTATACTTAAGAGTAGACATGTGCAGGAAACCTCTCATACTTGCCTCAGGATGATCTTTGTCATTTCTTTTTTTTGCTTCCTGTACTCCTTTGGAGACTAATGGATGGATGGATTTTTTTTTTAAGAAGTAATATGAGTATTTGTTTTGACAGTCTTTATCCTAGCCTCTTGGTTTTTTTTTTTTGGTATCTTGTGAAACAACCCAGGGTTCAAGCTGAGAGACATAGTTTTTGTTACAGCATTCATTGAATTATGCTTCCCATGGTCAGGCTTTGTGATAATTACATTAAAAATATTTCCAAAACAAGTTATTTATGCCACAATTTAAGGCTTATATCCGCTTGTTCTCTGAGGCTATACAAAGTAGTTATTTGTGCTCACAGTTTTTCTGGCTAAGCCAATAATTGGAAAATAATCACATCTAAATGGGTTTCAGGACTTTAATGGTACTTGGGTGCTAACAAATATTTCTCCTTTAGGAGGCAGGTAGTTAGGACAAACACAGGACCAGCAGCAACCTGTATTTTCCAGGATTAGTTGCAGAGGAGAACTGGTAGAGAGTACAATGGAATGTGGAACAAATAGGGATTCTGGCAGTGTGTCAAATTGTTAGACCTCAGGGTAACTTGTCAGGTCTCTCTCCCTGGCACACCCCCCCCCCCCGCCCCATATATACACATATGTATCTATCTAAATGTATATATCTGTGTGTGTGTGCTAATTTACTGCCTTTTTCTAGGTTGACCCTTTGGAGACCTGTCTTTCCCAACAAGCCTTTAAACCTGAAGGAAAGAGTTATTGATATCTAGGCACAGATCCTCCCCTCAACCACTTGCTACCCATTGAGAGGACAATTCTTCTTCACCATTCACAGTTCATTCAGTCATTGTCCCCATAGCTCTAGTGAGCTGTGGTGAGCAGCAGTGATGAAAGTGAAGCTTTAGGTTTATTATTTTTTTGCACCTGAATTGTGTATTATAAAGAAATCCCAATGAATTGAATATATCATCTTTAATTTGTACCATGATGTTCCTCTTGTATATTGTGTTTAAAGGTCTCTTAATTCTTATTTAAGACAAGTTGTGGTTTATTACTATTATTTGTTTTAAGGTTTTATCACCTCCAAAGAGAGCAGAAACTTTTAAATTCACTACTACGTAGAACAGTAACTGGCACAAATTAGGTCCTCAATAAATATTTGTAGAATGATGACTAATATTGTCACTTTACAGCTTTCAAAGATCTCAACTATAGAGATTTTAAATTTATATGTATTGAATAGTCACTGCTATGTTTTTTAAAAAATTCATCAAGAGTTCTCAGTTCAGATTCCTTGAAAGTAAGAAACATTTTCTCCAAGCATGATCAAGAGTGTCTATTGTCATCATGAATTGTGGCCGAGTACCCACTTCTTTCTCTTAACACGTGGTTGAGGAACCATTCCAACTCTGAACCCCATTTGAGATGGCCAAAAAGAACACCAATACATACTTAGTCACATAGAACCATACATTGCATACTTTTATTTTATCTACTTTCTTGAATTGGTATTAAATGAAATAATTTCTAGCTATTCACATGTGCTGTAGTCAAAACACCACACACGTGAACAGCTAGTATACAAACTGGCTCATAATGACCACCTCTATTTGTTGCAGTATACATTTCCTGCTTTGTAACAAAAAATTATTTTGAATGCTTGCCTCAGCCACTGTGGCATTTTTTTTTTTTTTGACAAGATGCGAAAGATTAAGACAAAATAGGAACTGGAATAGGAATTATTGTTTTCATAGGAAACAGGTATACAGTATTAATATGAAAACTATTGTATGAAAATTAAAGAAAACAAACTGACAAAAGTTCTGTTAAAAAGTAGAACAAATGAATAACTGAGAAAATGGACAAATACACTGTTAATAGAAAAATCCCTGTGTCTGACACAATTGCTAAATTTTAGGAATTCTGTTCCTATTCTAATCTCTGTGTTGGCAGCACATGTTCACATGTTTTAAAATGTTGTATGCTGTTTATAACAACCTAGAAGATTGTTTTCCCCAAATTCGTTGGTTCATACCTTTCCCTCTTCTTTTGGTCAATTAATCTCATTTCCAAAAAAGGTGATAAACTCTGGGAATATACCAGTGAAGAAAGTGCAACCTTTTGCCTGAAGATGAAATGGGGACTTTACTACAAAGATTTTATTAGAGTAACTTTAAAAATGAGGGATTTGGAAATTCTGATGTTAAAATCCGAGTTAATTGTCAGAAAGGGAAAACTGTTTTGTCATATATGATAGGTTCCTATTGACTGAAGTCACTAAAACCACATTCAAAAACCCAGTGCAGCCAGTTAAATGGATTCTGGTCCTCCTAAGTTATTTCAGAGAAGGCAATAGATCCAAAAGTATGCAGGTCAGAGTAAATGCCCATTTACCCCCCCCCCCCATATCTGCTTGATTCAATAAAATACAATCTGTGGTTATTTTGGAAATTAGCATTTTCCCCACTATCAAAAGCTGAACACATTTCTGAGAACACATTTAATCTGTTTTTGAGAAATGTTTAAAGTCTTAGATTTTATGTTTTCATTCCTTGGTGCAATACTTTTAATTCCTAATGATTGCTTTTAATAAAAGTAAAAACCAAACTCAGAAGAGAAAAAATCATAACATGTCTTAATCATTAAAAAAAAAAAAAGGTGAAAGCTTACAGGAGAAATGAGAAAAATTCTACTGCAAGACAGGAATAGGAACACCCAAATGCACATTGAATGTGACACACTCCATCCTTTCTCACAAACCTACTCCTTATTCCTCACTGCTAAAGATACTTGTTTTAGTTGCTAACTGACAAGGATTTGTTTTGCACTAATTTCTGGAGATGGCTAATTTCAATAACATTTAAAAGTAATCAATTTTGCAGATATACATTTATACAAATTAATTTGAAATTACTCTTTTCTTCTAGGAATGACTTTTGCTATAAACTATATTGCTGAGTAGCTTGTGTTTCTTATGTAATGAAGTACCACTGGAGAGAACAGTCACTTGTGGCAGGTAGCAAAGAAATTTCAATAAAGTAAACTCTTAGTATTATCAAAATTATACATTTGGGGCTGTTAGCATGGCCTAGAAAAAGATGAGGACAGGCTCATCTCATTAAAAGAGAAGAAATAGTGGAATTAGCTTGAATCTAATTACAAGCCACACTATCTAATGTAAAAACATGACTGTTTTTTCACTCCCATTCATTTTGACTAGTAATTAGTTTTGGCCTCTAAAATGCCACCCTTTAATCATCCAAACACAGATGTGATTTGCCGTGCAATTTAATCTTGCTTTAATGAAGAACTAATGGACGCATCGCAAATTACTTTCCCTGTTGGAGAAAAATTCTATTTCCTGCTTTTCAAAAGATCAAGAGTATCTTGTGATAATAGCCCAAGCGGCCCTGGCAGCCTCACCGCACAGAGCAAACAAGCTCTTTTACTCAACTCCCAATTCAATGGAGAAAAAGAGGCTACAATTAGCAACAAAGCAGGGGAAACGCAGCATTACAGCCGAATCACTTTCTGTAGCTCAACCCCCAGCAACCACTGGCTTGTTAGAGCCAGGTCTAAAGTGTCAGGCGCGAACAATGCGCTGTGATAAATTACTCTCTTCAAACAGCTGCACTGCTAATTTTCAATTATACACACAAATGGCTCTCAGATTGGAAGAAAATGGAGTGCATGGGGAGAACAGTAGTAGATTTCTATGTTTGTTTGGTAGTGAGTGTGGAGGCGGGAGAATGACATCTTGAAAAGAAAGCCTTAGTGAGGAGTCAGTGTTTGAACTTCGGAAGATGAGCCGTCCTAAATCTTAGGGAGACCTGTGGTTTCCCCGTTTAGCTCTGGGCTCTAAAAGGCATGAAATTAGGAGTTACTGTCCTTTGGGGGTTTGTTTTTTGTTTGTTTGTTTTGACCCATCATCACCCAGTTTGTACTGAAAATTCACTACTGACCTCCCTCCGCTGTCTTGGAAATCCCATTAGAAATCACAAAGGCGGTTGTCTTTTCCCTGGTACCTCTGTTCGCCATCGTTGTACCAAGTGCCCCAGATCCTCCTGTCACCTTTCTTACTTCCTAAATCCTACCATCTTTACTCTCACTCTCATTCACTCCTCACAGCCTCTATTTCTCATGGCCAGAGTTCAATGCTTTATGCTTTGACTTAGAGGAGGAAATTATAGCAATCTCAGGGCTTTTTTCAGAACAAGATTTTGCCATCAGGGATCCTAAAATCTGGTCAGATTGTTCTCTCAAATGAAGACAGGTGTCATGAGTTATTTGTTCTTATTAGGCTTTTGGTGCAGAGATGAACAGTGTAAATTAACACACATTATTATGCTGGTGTGTGTGTGTGTGTGTGTGTGTGTGTGTGTGTGTGTGTGTGTGTGTGTGTTTTAAACCCGTGTGACATCCCTGTGTCCTAAGTGCAGGTCTGTTGTTCGGTTGATTTTAAAATTAGAGTTCAGGCAAGAAGATACTGCTGGATCATCTCTTATTCTTTCGGGAAATATTGGTGGGGGTCTGTGGCCAAATCCTCTCCAACTCAGACCACCAGCTCTTTAGTGGAACATATGCCCCTCACTTATTTTTCAACTGTGGCCATTTCCCAAGAAACAAAAGGCAAGGGTGGCTTTTTCCATAGAAAGTCACTGGCTAAAGGTCTGAATGGTGCGATGAACTTTCTTAGAGAAAGCAGAGCCAGTTCTTATTGAATCTGTTTCTTATTCCAAGCAGGAGGATATAGCCACAAGTGTGTGACATGTGTTTCTTCCTTTAGTTCACTTCACTGGAAATTGGTTTATGGCCACGGGAGCTGGTCTTTTGTCTTGAGTTAGGAATGGTGTTGATGTTACCATATTTTTTTCTCTAATCTCTACCAGCATCTATTCATTGTGTTCAATAACAAGGATGCACTCACCTTTTGGGGAGCAGTCTGGGTAGACAGGCCCTATTTTACTGTGCTGATTCAAACTAGGGCTTCCTTTGACTTCAATAGCTGGGAAGAAGACGACAAATGGGTCTCATCTGCTTAAGGGCCACACATTAACACGACACAATCACACAGCCAGAAGAGGATAATGGCCATTAAAATGTTCTGATTTCTAACCATTTTCTAGAAGATTGGATGTATTGTAAATTAATGTTCTAAAAGGAGGCTTCTAGAATGGAATTTGGTTTTGTTTTTTGTTTTTTTAAAAGCAACCATTTTAGAGGGATAACCTCTTTTAGAGAAGCAATCTTCCTCAGCAAGGAAAAACTATGAGCATTATATATTTGAATTAGGAATATTACCTTTTAGAAAAGACTGTGGAAATTTTAAAATGCCAGTCCATTAAAAGTAACTTTTCTTGATGTAGTCTGAGAAGACTACTGGGAGGTGAGGAATGGTTGTGAAACTGAGTGGAAATGCAGTACTTTTTTTTTTTTTTTTTGCTGAAGTGGGATTTTACTCCGTCTACTTTATAATCATTACAGAAATTTAAACCTCAAACCATTTCTGTTCAAGCTTATACTAAGCTTGTTAGTGGTTTCTGATGCTGTGGATGATAATGCTGCAGCATTACCATAAATCAGCAGAATTAACTATGATCTTCAGAAGCATACTTGAAAGTGGGTGACAGAAGTCTGCAATTTGGTGCTCTGAATATTATGATAACATTCTATATTAAATGTTCATAATCTACTTAAAGCTGAGCTTCGAATACATTTTGTATTTGTGCTCGCCCAATATTAAAAATCAGTAACAATTATTACAATCCTTGTGAAGCTTCATTTTTTTGTAAATGCAAAATGTAAAAACATATAGTCATGAAAGTACCAAGTGACATTTTTGTTAATTTTTAAAAGTGTTCATTTGTTTTTTAACTTAAATGTGGTTATTGCTTTGCCATTTAACAATTGACTTAAAATTGTAATTAACATTTACAGGGAAAATTATCTACAGATTCAAATACATTTCAGATACCATAGTACAAACTTTTAAAATATGTATCATTTTTTGATATTTTACATCAAATGTTGGCTTTCATATACCTTATGCCTCAAAAGGACTCATACTGGATATTGGGTCCCTGAATGTACACTTTATTTTTATATAAACTATAATTAATGTCTATGACATGTTTTTGCACCTCCACTCCAAAGGCATATACTCTCACTTAGTCCCCAAGTCATCGATATATGAGCACATTGAGGTTTATTTTTTTTGTATTGTCCTGTTATTCTTTGCTAAACTGTACATATACCAAAGCATTTTGGTCAGTGCTCTAGGGATGGTAAGAAAACATCTAGGCAAGTCATTCTAAGCAAATGGACACAGAGAGAATTTTTTTACAATGTTAAAAAATATGATTATTTATTGTTTGAGCTGAAACGACTGCCTAAACACTTAAACTTAACTGTTAATAGCACCTACAGAAAAAGTAATAGCACAGCCACTGGTTAATTTAGCAGGTAATCAGGTTAGACATACTGAGGATTTTTAATATGTAATTTATTAGACTAAATGAGGATCAAATAAATGATATAAATTGTAAATACAACTTTGTCTTCCTATAGATTTTGCACAAAGTCAGGGAGTTAGAATTTTGACAGTATTTTTTATTCACAATGGTTATATAGAAAAGAAAAGCTTATCCAAACCAGATCCTAAATGGGATTAAAAACGACCTATTTTAAATGGATCATCTCATAAAAACCTCATAAATTTCCAGCACTCAAATTCTCTCCAAGCAGCTCTGTCTCTCAGGTGTTGGCTGGGATGCAGGAAGAATCTGAGTCCTTGAGATTCCACAGTGTTCGGTGCTTTCTCAACTTCACCTTTCCTTCCTTCAATAGCAGTGAACGATTGCCAGCAGCCCTCCCTCCTAATGTCCTGTGCCCATATTTCATCCATAAAATGAATATGAAGAGAAAAGATCCACACAGGCAATTTAAAAGGAGAAAAGTGCTGTATGTGTGCAAGGGGCTAGAGAATAACAATGATAACAAGCATAATTTATTGGATATCTACTAAATACTGCAAAATTTAAATGCTATATGTACATTATTTCTAATCCTTACAAACAGCAGAAGGTCAGCATTTCAATCTTTATCTTACAGATGAGAAAATTGAGTCTCCAGAGAAGTTAGGTAATTTACCATGATCTAGGATTTGACTCCAAGTGCATAATTCTAAAACCCATAATTTAAATTACTGGACTACTTGGCTCTAATTATTTAAATATATCTATTATATGTCATTCTTATTTTTAAAATGTGTGGTAAAATGAATGCTCCAAATTGCATCACCAGTGTGTTATAGTACTAATTGTGAAAACTAAGATTTAAAAAATCAATTACATGCCTTTCTAAGGGAACAAGATTTGAGAGACATTTATTTCTTGATTATAGTATTGGGAAAAGATGGAAAGATGTAGAATACTTGACTTCTCAGGATCACTCAGTAGGGGATATAATGGTATGGAGATGTAGTCATTGAATTTGCTACTTTAGGTAGCTTCAAATAGAGGCTTTATTTTTTTCTTCTTAATATATATTAATGATGTTTTCATCCAAAGTAGCACAATTTTCCTTATGAATTTAACAAACTTCCAAGAGTAAATGGGCATGTGGGGTCTATTGGACTGATTGGCACCATTAATTGCAATAGCCAAGAAAATTTAGGAAAAACACTGTTTGGAGACTTGCTTGACCAACAACAAACAAAATAGGTATGCTAGTCACAGTATGCTAATTTATAGAGTGGTACTGATACAATAAGACAGAGTCTTAGATTACAAAATCTAGAATAAGAACAAAGTCTTACTTACAAAGTCTAGAATAAGAACAATGTATACATGGTGAAATAGTTATGATAAGAGTGCATTTCAAATTAGTGGAATAGATGAACTATTCAATTATGTGTTGAGACAATTGGTTGCCCATTTGAAAAATACAATTATGTCATTACTGGTGACAAAATTCCAAAGAGAATAATAATTTTATGTAAAAACCACGTAAGAAAACACATAACAATGTCAACAAAATAATATCATAAAAATCCTAGAAGAAAATACAGGACTTTTAAAAATGATCTTTAACCAGGGGAGCAGTTCCCAGTAAAATATGAAACTATCATGTCCTACGTGGAAGAAGTGACAAGTTTATATAAAAAGGAAACTATTTTCTACTGTTAAAGGTTCATTTAAAAATACTAAATGACAAAGAATATACTGAAAAAAACATCTGCCATATACACCGTATTCAGAAAAGTAATATTTACAATTCTAACGTTCTCCCAATAACAAAAAAGAAAAATATTCCAATGAAAAATTAAGCAAAGGATATAGAAAGGCAATTCATACTTGGAAGATGAAATACAACTAGGTAGTAAACAGAGATATCTAATCTCCCTAATATCAAGGAATTACAAATGAGAACAAGTTACCATTTTTTATCTATTAAAATTTATCCATCTAGCAAAAATTTAAAAGCCTTCTCCTGTTCAGCGTTGAAGATAAAAGAACACATTCATATACTGTGATGAAGTGTTAATTGATATAATACCTATTAAAATTAAAAACATACAAACTACCTGACTCAGCAATTCACTTCCAAAAAAATTCTGTATAAATATTTTGTGTATTTACTCAAAGACATGATAAAGTTTTTAGTAATAATCAAAAATTAGAAACATACAGTTCATCAACATTAGAATAACTATATATTATCCATAATATGAATATTATACAGCCATTAATTAGAATGAACGATAATTAGAAAGAGGTCTTTGATTTGTGGGGGGGCAAAGGCAAGATTAATAAGATCAATATGTGCAGCATAATCCTGTTTATGTAAAATAATCTATGTGTGTGTGTGTGTGTGTGTGTGTGTGTGTAAATAAATTCTGGAAAGACACAACTCCAAATTGTTAATAATAGGGGACTAAACAAGACAGAGTGACAGGATGGGGAGTGTGTATGTACATGTGCGCGCGTGTGTATGTGTGGTGCACATGTGTGCACACATGCAAGTGAAGTTTTTATATTTTCTACTTCTGTATTGTCTGGAAAATGCACTATCTAGTTCATGTAAATAAGACATACTGCAGAAAAGACAAGCGTTCTTATTAATGTTTTCTTTTATGTGCTTACATGAGAGCTCTAGTTGCCAACCCTTTTCCACAGTTTAACACCTAGTGAAGAGAAATGACTTTGGTGTCAAGTATGTGTAGACTGAAGTTCCACTGGAAAATTGCTGAACCTTTGGAAACCTCAGTTTCTCCATCCAGAAAATGGAGATATCTTATAGGCCTGTTATGAGGATTCATAAGGTCATGAACCTAAACTGAAGAGACTGCCCAGGGTCAAATATGTTAGTTGGTGGCTTTTACTTGTGTAGTTTCACAACTCCGTGATGTGGTAAGATACATTTTGATTCTAATTTTCTAGAAATGGAGAAATTCATGCTCAGAGAGGCTAAATATTTTTTTCAAGATCAGATAGATTCTACATCTGACTTTTATTGTGACTTCTCTTTTTTTTTTTCATGGAAGCTGAAGAAATTAAAGGATGAATAATTTTTAACTTCAAAAATTGCCATTTTTATCCACATTTTAGAAACTACTACTCTCACCTGCGAAATGAAAAAACTAATTTGCAATGGAAATCAGCTCTAAGGAACAAAAAGGAAACCCGTAACTCTGCATAATTTCCTATGAAGTGACTGGCCCCTGATGTGGAAATTCTGCCGTTACTGGGACAGGAGGGTGATGAAGGAGACAGATCCCTGCTCCACTCTGATTCAGGCCCTCCCCATTCTTGAATCTTGGCTTTCTCCTTCAGTTTACAGAATCCTCCTGGCCTCTGCTCACTCCTATATCTCTCTTACTCATCGAAGGTGTGTAATGCAGCTTTGACATAGTTGGTACGCAACTAATGTTTATTGAGTGAATTAGTGATTTTAGACTTTCACATACTCTTTGTTTCCACCTTTCATTAATGGATAAAATGTTTACTGCTACAGATTTCAGTTCAATATAAAGAAGAAATATTTATCAATAGGACATGTTTTTGGAAAGGTTCAAGAATCATCTATCAAGGATGTTAATAGTGAGTAGGAAGCCGGACAAGATCACATATGAGACACTTTTTGATTCTGGAATTCTGCAGTTTTAAAATGAATGTTAGGTATTTGCTTTGTTTTCTTTGTTTTTGTACTGAATGTTTGAAACTGAGGTTTGGCAAAGATAATAACTATTTTTTTCTGCACAGAACTGAAGATTTAAATTAATAAGTTAATAGATATGGAAAAACACAATCTTTAGGAATCAGTGGTAGGACTGCAGTTTGCTAGGTAGCCTAGAACCTGGGTAGGCAGAGTGGACAGAAACCTGAATTTCTACATGGCTTTGGAGTATGCAGGCAGGGTGTATAGTTAGACAGAGTATGATATCTAGAGAGAATGGAGACATCCATAGCTGACAGGCTGGCTAGAGAGTAGGATTAGGTGATACAGTAGAGGTGGGGAGTTTCAAAGATCAACAGAGAATCCCAGACTACCAGTTACAGGGATGTTCAGGAGGAAGGAGAAGGCAAAACTGGACTCCTGCCGTGACTGGACTCCTGCCGTGCCCAGATGTTCAGGGAGAAGCCTCCAGAACATCAAATATGTTAGTTGGTGGCTCCAGAGTCATGCATGTGTGGAGAACCAAGTAGGTATCAAGGTAAAAACATAGTGGAGAGCATGAGTCAGAACCCAGTTCAAAGGTACAAGGTCAAGACAGAAAGGTTACTAGAAGAGGGGGGTCTAAGGTCAGAGTGCAAAACACCAAAGTTAATGAACTAGGATTTTTAAACTTTCCTAACTAGATCAGTCTTATAGTGACATATAAAACAGACTGGGCCACAAACTGTAGAACCATGTTATGGTAGTTGCTAATCATGTGGGGCAGTATACAGATGATAAAGAACTTCAGATATAAAGACTGTTTAAAAAAGAAATCAAAAGACACACAATATCTCATTTTATTAAAAGTTATTTGATTGCTTTCTTCCCCTCCCAATATTTTATTAAGAGAACTTTCAAATTTAATTTAGTTTCACATTGAGAAACTCCAGAGAAGCTATGGGATTCCTTTGGTGGTTTTTTTTTTTTTGTTTGTTTTTTAATGATTTTCCAATGTTCTTTTACTTTGAAGCTACTTATTACATATTTTCATGGTGGGATTATTTGCCCAAAGATCATGCTTATGCAAATACAGAAAAAATAATCCATTGGCTAACAATGGCCACAAAATTACTATTAAAATTATATAGTTTTTATAAGCTGTCATCTATTTTAAGTTAATATTCTGTGATATGGACCTGATAATCCTGTTTTCACAAAAAGGTCAGCTAATCAGGGGGCTCAGATCCAGGCAGAAAATAAAAATAAGGTGAAGTCTTCAGACCTTACCTTTGGACAAGGGGCTAAAGTTGGGTAATTAATAAAACATTTTGAAAAATCTGGAGATGGGAGGGGTTTTCTTTTGGTTGATCATCATATGACTTCAAGGACTTGCTTCTCTTCTGGAGACAGTTTGCTTAAAGACTGGTGCAGACGAACTCTTCAGCAAGCCAGCAGGTGAAATAAAAGTTTTATGAGGGCTTTGATTTATAGTAAATCTCCTGCACACTTCTGAGGAAAGACCAGGAGGGGGGACTTTCTATGTAGAGAGCCATTGGGTTTTTTGTGCCAATTGAAGAGGATGAATTAATGCTTTTCTGATATTCCTAAAATTAAAACCCCATGAACTAACCATTTTAGGGTATTAAGCTTTGCTTCAAAATGCATTCTCCACAGATGAATCAAAGACCCTAATGCATTTTCTATTGGGGAATAATAAAGCATGAAATGGGTTGTAGGACTTATATATTTACATAAGAAGAAAGCACTGGAAAAGTTTAGGAAAAACAACAAGAGGAGATGGTGCTACTGTGAGGGTTGCTCTGAAAAAGCAGACATGTAAACTCTCCTCTTCAAACCCCTCCCCAATTTACAAGAATTGTAAATTACAAGACTATAGGTGTCTCACCCCATACTTTCCCTGGGGTTCCCTTAGATCTTCCTCTAGATCTTGACATTGCCTCACCTTTACTGTGCACTTTTGGGAAAGACAAGGCAAAGAGTAATACAGGGAAAGAAACAAGTCATATTTTCCAAGTTTTCATTGCTGATTAAGTATCATAATTGCTATCAGGAAAATAATATTTTAAATAGAAGAGAAAAAGTTAAAACAGAGAAACTTTAGGAATACAATAACCTAGCTTGTAAGTTAAACTGGAACCAATATAGACACTGACCTCTGTGCCAAAAAAAGTTGTCTAAATTATATATAAATGTGCACACCTCTTTTGCAATCTCCTATACATACGATCTCCTCACCCTCAAGGTAATATTGTGGAAGAATGAAGGAATCACAGCACATTCTAGCTGTGAGTTGCATTCCTTGTTAAGATAACTAGGAGTTTTAATTTTTAAACAAGAAATATCATTACAGATGGAATGTCTTCTAATTTATTTTATTGATTAAAATGAAAACAAATTCAGGACCAAAGTCACACTATGTGCAGTCCTTGGATTATTAGAAGTTATGTCAGTTAGTAGGCTTGGCTGTATGTGATGACAAGCTCAAGGTAATACAGCCTTAATCAAGATTAAAAGTTTTATCCTCTTTTAAGTAAAGTTACATTGGAAGTAATGAGTTTAAGCCTGATGGGGTGATTTCACAGTTATCAGCGACCCTAACTCCTTTGTTCTTGGGATGTTCCCATTCTGAATTCACCTCATATAATAAAATGGTGGTTCTAACTGCAGTCATCAGACTTGCATTTCAGCCACTAGGACGGAAGAGAAGATGTAGAGGGTGGAAGGCAAAGGAGATTCTCAGAGCTGCCACACAACTCTTCTTGCACTTTCAAACTCATTGCTCAATCACATGGCTATACCTTGCTTCAAGGAAGATTGGGACTGTTTATTCTGAGTAGTAACATGCACAGGTGACTGCTGGAGTTTTACCAGTAAGGAAGAATGTGAGAATGGATATTAGAGCAGAGAGCCATCAGTCTTTGCATGTCAACTAGAGAACTGTTCTAACATTCATTTTTCATCTTGGTTACTTGTTTCTTCACTCTTAACTTCACCAAATTTCTCCTGGATACAAGTACAGAGTACTGATACATTGTCTACATTATGTGACACCTAGAACAGAAACTGGGAAGACAAGAGATAGAAACTGGGAAGACAAAAGATAAAGTTGAAACCGGTTCTAAGAAACAAACAAACAAAAAGTCTCTCTCTCTCTCTCTCTCTCTCTCTCTCTCTCTCTCTCTCTCTCTCTCTCTCTCTCCTTTCACACACACTTATACACACTGTAGTGATTTTTTTTCCTTATTGCTTGGCCAGAGCACCTCAATGTATAGTTGAAAATATTTTATTTAATCCAGAGAAGAGAAGAATAACAGTTACGTGGCCTTTTTGTGCTTAATGGCAAATTATTTCAAAGAAAGCCCAGCTGGCTTGTCAAAGGAATTGGTGAAGAGAAAAATATTAATATACAAAAGGCATCTGTTACAAAGAGAAACAAAATGTTTTAAAAATCAGTAGAATTTCTTTGATTATTCCAAACACGTACTTTGGTTGGTGTTTTATGCTTAAATTTTTGCCCACTGAAATAAGTTATTTCACTGTGGTAACCCATAAAAATGGTGAGCACCACCTATAGCATTAATAAAAACAGAGCATTAGTTGTTAGAAGATTCATTTGTTGTCGACTTCATTTTCAGGGAATGAGTTGTCGTCTTTAGGGGAAGTTATTTGGTAACGTTCAAACACAAAGTAGGAGGAAGACTAGATTGTGCTGGCCTTGAGAGCTGAGCAATGTGAGCGAAGCCTAATAGTACGTGTTGGATGACTCACTAGTTGGATGATGGTAGTGCAACATGGCTAAAAACACTGCTGTGGGGAGCAGCAGGTGGGACAGGAGAGGTCTGTTGTGCCATGTGGGTTAGCTCCCTGGATGGGGATCAAACTCAAGCCTTAGTGGTTTTAGCACTGAGACTTACCCCCTATCTAATCCACAAGGAAGTCTCCAAGAATATGAATTTTTGACAAGTATCTTCAGATCAAACTTAGAATAATATTTACCTAGAAATTCAGGTAAATGAAGACATTAATAGAATCTAATATAACTGGATTCAAATATAAGAATTGGATTTGATTCATCTATACCATGTATTATGTGACCTTTGACAAGCTACTTAATCTTTGAGCTAAGTTCAGTTTCCTCATTTTTAAAGTAGGTAAAGATACCTCATGGGATTGTTTTTCAGATTAATTGGAAAAAGATTTGTGAAAATTTTTTAGTAAGTTGTTTGGCATTTAATAAGCATGTGAAAAAAATTCCTCCATCTTAGCAAAATCTGAAGTGCTCCACAGAGAAGCAAAAAGTTCTATCATAAGTCAATACCCCAAGTTCCTACCAAAGAATTGGGTCTTTGGGCTAAAATGATGTCTTTAGAAAATTGTTGTTGTAATCCAAACATGGAACTTCAAGCTAATCCTTACCTAGTGTTTTCCTGGGAGAGTTCTGTGAGACAGGGATATTGTGGGATATTAACAGGTGATACTATACAAAAGATTTTGTGGTGAAATAATTTTGGAAAAACAGAATTAAACAAAATCAATAGTTTTTTTAGAGTCTTGAGTATTTCAGCTGTGTACTTTACTTAGATGGGATCTTCAATTGGAATACTAATCAGTTCTCATCTGAAATTAATTTGTGTTCCAAGAAGTCAAATCTCATATATACCCAGTGTGAAACTTCCCTTGACTACTGTAGTCCACAGTAACATCTTTTTCTGAATTTCTGAAGTTAATGAATTAGAATATTAGACACACCACTCATTCACTGGAGTTGCCTCTGAAGTGGGAATTATCATTGCAACTTTCTTAATTAATTCACCATTTTAATTGATAGGGTCTGAGTACTATAAAGTTCAAAAAGCAAGAACCAGCTAGTTTTTTGTTTTCACTGTTAATTTCTTTAGTTTTGTTCTCTTGTTCCTGGAACAGCAAAGGCCAAGGTTTCAATCTACTAGAAACTGACATACAGAGAAAATGGGGATTTCTTCCCATGTGGGGAAGGGTATATGAAATTTTGCAACCAAGGGACTCGAATATCTCCAGAGTCTTGCACCTAATATTGCATATCTCTAGTCTAATACCTAATGCTTCTTTTTCTCTTCCTTGACTTACAGTATTAGTCCTTGTTGGTCAGCTTGGGAAGAGAAGTACATACAGAATTAGAACAATGGAGCTACTTTCCTGGACAAAAATGGCTACTCATTGTGAAAGTGGCCAAAGAGAGAAGACATTCTTCTGCCACAAGGCAAGTGTTCCTGATAAACACCTGCCTATTTTCTCCAAGGCTCTATGAATTAAATATATTTTTAAAAAGAAACCTATTTCCTTTATGAAATAAAGCTGCTTCCCCCTAAAATTCAGGAGAAAAGAGTTTAAAAATATGTACAGGTAAAACAGAGATAAAAGTCTATAAACCCATGGCTTATTTTAAGTTCTGATAGGAACAAAAAACCAATAACTATGCTGTTAAATAGGAATGTGAAGAGCCACTAATGTATATGCCTTTAGTACTTTTTGACAAAATGTGAAGCAGAAAAGCAAAACACTGCCTTCTTTGCAATTGCTATTGCTTTAAGCTAAACTTTGGCCACAAGGTCTACTGCCTTGCCTCTTTGAGTTTCTTATTTCAACAATTGCACTAAATTCTGGGTAAATTAATTTTCCCTCAAAGTGAAAGGCTCTTTTAATAATTCCTTGAATGTTCACATCATTGTCATTAATGGGCTTTGTTCTGTTCGCTGTAGGATAACTTCTTTATATACTTGTCTTTTCAAATGCTTTCTTCCTGTGAATAGACATCATAGTAAGTCACTTGAAAAATCTCCTGTAAATATGGATTTTTTTCAATATTATCAACCATTGTCTCATAATTTTCTTTTATAACTCTGACTCAGAATTGCAGAAACTCTGGTCATGAATACCAGGTCAAATTCTATACTTGTAGCTTGAAAAAGAAGTTTGATAATAAATACAAAGCTTATTATAGTTAAAAAAAAAAAAAGCCAATACTAGGGAATCAATATGGGTTAGGATTCTGAATAATTTATTTTTTAAGCATCTTTTGTTCTCATTCTACATTTTGAGGTTTGAACTGAGGATTCAATAAAAGATAAAACTATGCATAGTTAAGAGTTCAAGGAAATGTCATTGCTGGAGACCATATTCTTAAGATTTTTTTTTTAATTGCCAGGAGAAGGATGTTGTATAGCATGGTGTTTAAATCTACAAGTTAAAATGAGTGACACTCCAACTGAGTTCATCTCTTGGCCCTTCCCCTTATTAGTTATGTGACTTTGGTGTCCTCACCTATAAATTGTGGGTATAGCTGTTACTGCAAAAGAATGATTAAAATTAAATGAGGCCCATATAAAGTTCTTAGCAATGTTTTAAACTTATCAAGATAGCCTATATTGCCCGTTAATTTGACATTGTATGAAACTGAAATCCAGAAGACCAAATAACACCAGGAATGAGAAGTTAGACATTTTCTTTTCTATTGGTTTCAAAGCAACCATTTTCAGGGGTAAATATTTTTTCATTTGGGGGTCTCTGGTAGGAACACAACATTTTCAAGAGAGCCAGGCAATTGATATTATTTTTATGTTCTTCAAGAGGCTAGTCAGCTACACAGAGTATGATAAATTTATATTCCCAGCACTCAATATAGAAAAACAAAACATCATGTGGATTGAGAATAAATGTGCAGTTCACATACCCGTGTTTGTCAAAAGCCTTTTTCAGGGCCTCCCTGGTGGCTCAGTGGTTAAGTGCTGTGCTGTGGAGCTGTCAGCAGTGGCGATGTGAGTTCGACAGCCGGCCGCGGAGATTCCCACATGGCACAGCAGACCTCTCCTGCCTCGCCCGCTGCTCCCCTCAGCAGTGTATTTCCATCGATCTGCTTATTCTGTTACCCACTCTGTCTCTGGTGAACCCTCTTGCTGCCCCATGCCTCTGGCCTGTACCCCAGCTTGTATGCATAAATAAATAAATCTTTTTTTAAAAAAAACATTTTTAAAAAGATGTATTTTATTTATGCATACAAACTGGGGTGTAGGCCAGAGGTGTGTGGGGGTGCTGAGAGGATTCACCAGAGACAGAGTGGGGAGCAGAACAGGTAGATCAACTGAAATACACTGCTGAGGGGAGCAGCAGGCAAGACAGGAGAGGTCTGCTGCGCCATGTGGGAAGCTCCTTGGCTGGGGAAGGATGCTGTAGTGGCTCTGGATAGTTTCAGTGTTGGAACTTAACCCATTGTGCCACCAGGGAGGCCCTGTCAAAACCATTTTATTTTTCTATAGGTTAAATTAATATAGGTCTCTGGCTCTCTTTCCTAGAGGCAAAAATTCAACTTCTATTCAAGTCAGTCTGCATGTTAATCCTGGAGGATTTACATGGAGCTCACTTACCAAGGATTTCTGGGGCTTGGCTCAAAGAATTGTGTACAGGACTCATTCTCCCATTCATTTTAAACATCTATCACTATTGCTTTCTTTTCCATACTCCTTCCTCCTTTGCTTTTCTCTTGACTGGACAACTTAATTTAGCCTTTGGGGTAGGATGATTTGTCACTTCACCTTGTCTTGTTTGAGTATTTTGCATAAATTTTAAATCTTGAAACCTTCAGAGGTTAAATTTTTGAAATGCTTTAAGCTCACATCTTGCAAGTAAAAAGCTGTGCTTCACTACGAGACCATCAGAGACATGTGACTGACTAGATGTATGAGGATATTAAAGATTTATTTATTTTAGTATTTTTGTAATATTACACTTTACTTTTTAAAATTGAGATAATGTTTTACAAAACTATGTATGATTAGGAGCTATATAGGTTGATACTTCTTGTATCTTGTGGTGGTATTATGATTATATTTACTTTTGAAAATGAAATTTATTCTAGCTAGCACATTTTGTACAATAAAAAGACTGGTGTAGAAAAAAGGGAAACATCAAACATCTTTATTTTTTATGGGTGAAATTATATGATGTCTGGAATTTGCTTTCAAAATTTCAAGGCAGGAGTGAGTAAGGGTATAGATAAACCAGGATTGCATGAGGTGATAATGGCTGAAACCAGGTGATACATACATCAGGGTTTATTATATTAGTTTCTCTGCTCTTGTATTTAGGAATTTCTATAGTAAAAATATGTTTTTAAAAAGTCAAGATTTCTAAGTTCCTGTTATAGTAACCAGAAATCAAGTACTGAATGCATTTGTACTCTGTATTCTTTTAGGTCATATATCCTTCCCTGAATAATACATAGTTCTGACCAAGTGAGAAGAGTCACAGACTAAGATGATAACCTTAGAGGGGAGAGATCTTCTTAATATGTCAGAGTTTTAACTTATTATACAAACCAACCAGTCAACTCCAACTTTGGATATGGATATACAGTTAAGGATTAAAAATACAAGTCATTGATACTTCCCTAAGATTCTTTGGTTATTTATTCACTGTTAGATGTGCAAAGTGATATAGAAAGTTTACAACTGCAAAACATATTTTGTAAGCTTGAAGGAGAGTTGTTGTTTTTGCCCAATCAACCAGTTAGTCAGTGGGTTTAGGGATGGGAGTGGGATAGAGATTTTACCAGATGAGTTATATTCCCCAGGTTAGTTAGTGGGGAATATCTACTAAATCATGGCCTCCTTTGCTGAGAGTTTATCTAGCCACACTCATGAAAATGTAGCAATCTCCTGTAAGAGCAATCTCCTGGTAAGTGTAAAACATAATATTAAAATGTAGTGGTAATCGCTCATGCCAATATAAAAAATGACAAAAGCAGTTATTGCATTGGCTATAGAATATTTTGCAATATAGTGGTTGATTCCATCAGCTACTTGTCCCTTTTGGCAGAGATTTATTCATAAAACATTTCTTTTGTACCTATTCTGTGCAAGGGAATGACCATGACAAACCAGTAATACACAGAACTCAACATAGATCTCATACTATGGTAGGCAACAGGAGGTATTAAAATCAGGGGTAAAAATACCACAAAACTTTATTTATAATTGGTTTGAACCATATACACACAGATTTATTCTCCTTAATGTAAAAAAAGTAATGATGTAAACCACTATTGGATATTATCATTTAATGCATTACTTTTCTTTGATAACTTTGAAATTCAGAGTTATATGTGTGTGTGTGTGGGGGGGGGACAGTGTTTTTCTTCTCAACTATTTATTCCCCCACCCATTTCTTCTTTTCTTCACCCCCTATCTACCTGCTAGAGCCACAATGAGAATTATTTTAATTTCTAAAAGGCACTTCTGTGGGATAGAGAAAAAAATGTTACTGTGGAAATAAATATAGGAACCTGCAGAGTGCCCTCCATCAAGGACACTGAAGTAGTTAATAGTTCCCCTAAGAGATTACCAGTGGAGTGGTCTTGCATGAAAGAAAGGTGGCATGAAAGATCATTGCTTCAGTTATTATTAATGGATTGCTATTCCCACAAAGATCATCTGGGGAGTATTCTGATTGGTCGACTGGTACCATCAAAGGTAGTTTGTTTAGCTGTGTGACTAATGCCACTGTTTTCAAGGTCTGCTCATGGTACTTCAATTAGATGGAGGCAGTGGCAGTTAGAGAAGCTTTCTTGAACTCTCTGCTGAGTTTCAGGAAAGGAAAACTTTTCCATTAACTGTGAAGTTAAAAAAAAAAAAATCCTGTAATGTACTTCTTAACCAGATTAGAAACCAGAACCCTGGTAGGCTTTTGTTTAGCTATTTTTCTGAGGGTGTTCTGCTAAGGCCATGCAAAGAATGAATAATTCACATTGAAAACCTTAGCATTTTACTTAAAAGCCTTATTTTCATTTTTTGGAAAATGTGACAGCAAGAATTAGTGCTGGCACTTCTGTTTCAATAATGGTGGTGATGTTTAAATGACAACAAATACATAATTGGACTTATATGCACATTTATGGACATGAAAATGTCATTACCTATTTTGGTGGAACATTTTACACTTACTCTATAAACAACAAAAATCAGCTTAAGTTGTTTTTATCTATAAGCGATGAATCAATGTGAGGAGCGCTTGTGGCATTCATACTTTGAGAAAAATATCCTTTTAGTTTTTATTCGCTGATTTTTGAAAGGATGAAATTGTTTATTTTAAATAAGATTCTTGATGAGTCCATCTGAAGTAAATGATAACTCATTTTCCTAACATTTCTGAAGGTCTTTTGAAGATCAATAATTAAACTCCTCCTCAAACTGGAAGATATATTAGAGACAAACTCTAGCAGAATAATTCTATACTTTCCTCAGTTGGATTGAGTCGAAATTGTCTGAGTATTATAGGGTATGAGATTTAGCATTTTATGGTGAGAAAAACGATTAGGAAATAGGACGTTGTGAGAAGAATGGAGGGACTCGTGGATACAAACATGGGTATCAATCATTTTACCCATGGAAAAGAGGGGATAAATAATAGTAGAAGACCACAAAGTAAAAATGACTATTCTTTACATAACTACTATATAGATTTCCATTATAAGAGTAAGAATAAAATTAAGGATTAATAAGAAATATGGTTATGCGCTCCAAGACTTTCTTCATTCCTGGTCTAGACAACTCCACTAGTAAAGTCTGACTATTTCTCTGCCTCCTTGAATTTTCTGAGACACAGGAAGAATCACAAATACTCGTATTATCACTTTTTCTTTGCCAGTGTCCTAGTATTATAGTGTATATTCTATTGGTTAACTTGAATTAAATTTCTTTTAAAACATGGTGCCTTCACAGGGTGTTTTCCAGATGTTGGATTAAAATTGCAGATATTGTTAACCTTAAAACTTTATATGCATTTAACTTCACAGCGGCCATTAAACACTGCTAGGTTGCTCTCAGAGACCTAGACCACTTATTAGTGGGAACATGAGTAAATCCTGAGAAGCAAGCATTTAAAACAACTAGCTATAGATATCTTAGGATTGGTTATCCATTTTTAGTATCTTCAGACTGAATCCTTTTTTTTTTCCTTGCAGTGGCTCAATAAGAATGTGGTTATTATCACTTAATAATCAAGGAAATGCAAATCAAAACCACTATGAGATACCACTTCACACCTGTGAGGATGGCACACATTAAAAATATAGGCAATAACAAATGCTGGAAAGGATGTGGAGAAAAAGGAACTCTTCTACACTGCTGATGGGAATGTGAACTGGTCCAACCACTATGGAGAGCTGTATGGCAATTCCTCAAACTGCTCAACGTGGAGCTTCCATATGGCCCAGCAATACTACTTTTGGGAATCTACCCGAAGGGCACAAAAACACTAATCCAAAAGGATACATGCACCCGTATGTTCATTGCGGCACTGTTCACAATAGCAAAGGTATGGAAGCAACCCAGATGTCCAAGAATAGATGATTGGATCAAGAAGATGTGGTACATATACACAATGGAGTACTATTCAGCATTCAAAGAAGATAAACACATGCAATTTGCAGCGACATAGATGGAATTATAGGGGATCATACTCAGTGAAGCAAGCCAGAAAGAAAGAGAAAAATATCGAAAGGTTTCACTTATAACAGGACTATAGGGAAAACAAATAGGAGAGAGACACTTGGGGGGGGGTGGCAGGAGGGGGAGGATAAAGGCACAAAATGGAGTAGAAAAGGACACAAGGGACCACGGAGATGAATCACTGGTGAATTGGTGGTGGGTTACCCAAGGGGAATACAAAATGTAAAAGATATAAATAACAATAAAAATATATATTAAAAGAAAAAAAGAATGTGGTTGTTGCATTTTGTTGTATATGTTCCCTGTTCCTTTCTCAGACTTAAGTAATTATTCATTTTGCTGCTTAATTTGGTTGCTCTGAAATTTACCAGGCCTCAGTAGTTCCTGCATCAGATACAACTCATACTTCCTCAAAAATTGCTTCAGTAATTTTCATATTTATCTCAGGTTCTTACTAGGAATGCAAAATGTCTCAACTATAGACCACTCACACCATTGGTTCCTAAGATCTGGGTTTTTAGCCCTTCTCCAGTTATATTCCTACTTGGTCATTTGGTGCCCACAGGCTTTTTTTTTATTTTAATCTAATCCAAGAAAGAAAACTTAAACTTACAAAATGGTCTAAATCGATTATATTATCTCAAGAGTTATAGGTCTCAGGTTCAACTATAATCACTAATTGGCTTAAGCTTTAAAAAATAAATATATATTTTTATTGGGAGCAATTTAGATCTCAAAAGACACATTGGATACAATTTTTGGGGATGTGGGTACAGGTGAGTCTAGGCATCTTTGCCAGCATATTGGAAAATATTGCCAGTCACTTACTTTGCTTACTTATAAGATTAGTTCCAGTGAGGCATAACTCCCCTTCTCCAAACCATCTCTCTCTCCCCCACCTTTATACTGAAGATCAGGGAAACCTCCACTAAGAAGCTTTTCTTGATTAGTCTCACCATGCTTAAGTCAGCCTGTTTAAATTCTGGCCTACTCTTCCACTGTTATCACACTGCTAAAGACCTCTAAGGGCCTGGCCCCTCCCACTTTTACAGACCCTGTCACACATTATAGCACGTCAAAAGTTACATGTAATTTCTTTTCTGTAATGGTAATTTAAAAGAATGATCATATTTTTACATTCAAAATTATTTATCTGTGTATATCTTGTTTATCCTAAAATTATTGGTAATCTTAGATAATCTTTTATGATGAGAAAATATACCATATACCTTACTTTTCTATTACAGTAACTTTTTATGATTATTAAATAGTACAGGTAACAAAGATGACACTGATGTGACAGTTTGTGGAAATTTAATTAGATGCTTAATTTACTTGTAAAGATTTTTTTTTTGTATTAAAAAAATTTTTCAGGACTCAAACATTTTTATGAATTCGGGGAAAACTTATGGACACAAATTTTAGTGACTTCTATGTACCAGGCAAAGTGTTGGCAGCTGGAGTTAAAACACTGAAAAGACAAAGTCACTCCCTCAAAGAGTTCAAGGTGTGAAGAAGCTATTTAAGTAAACAATACCTATGTGATGTGAATAGTGTGCTGGTAGAATTAGGAACACCCGGATGACTGGGACTAACTCAGTTCAGCTTAGTTTTTAGAAGGGGTGGCTTTTGAGCATAGTAAAGACTGACTTCCATCTCCTGAGTTCCTGGCTCAGGACACTGAGTGGAGGGTTGTTTTGTTCATTATTTTCACATTCTATTTCTTAACTAGTATAATCTTGAGTTCTCACAGAACTTTGGAACATCTATCTACCAGAATTGGTCTGCAATAGTTTATAACCCATCAGGCCACAGTCTGCTTCCAGGCTCTTCCCCTTCCACCATGGAGATCGAACAGGAACAGCAGGATGAGCCAGCTGCATGAGGTGCTTCAAGGTCAGTGCCATCATGATAATCATGGCAAGTGCTATAATAAAGGTGGAGAAATGAAAACTCAGAGAAGGGAAGTCAATTGTCTACAGTCATGTGAGTAGTAAAATTGCAGATCTGGGATTCAGTCTCATCCCTCTGATTCCACACCCCCTGAATGAACTCACCACTCTGAGATTGGGACACAATATATTTCAAAGACTGTCGTTCTTTAGGTAACTTTGTGTGTGCATTTTCTTCTCTGACGGTGAAATGTAAAAGAACTTTTAGGAGGGTAGGGGGAACCTCTCTATATCCAGAAAAGAGGTAAAAAATATATTAGCAGATGATAACTCAGAAAGGAAAAAATATTTAACAGAATTATTTTCCAAATATCTTCAGCTTTTTCCTTAGTTTCTTTTCTGTATTGACAAGCATTCCCTCTCTACCTATATTTTTGCTTACCTTAACAAGAAATATTTTGCTTGATACATAATTCTTGATAAGGGAAGATTCACCAGAAAAAAAACCCTTCAATATTTTATATATTGGAATGAAATTTAGGATGCAAATTAAACAGAACAATAGGCACATTGGTATTCTAATAACCATTTCTAATGATCCAATTTTAAGATTTTTTTAAAAGCTGAGAATATAAACCACACAAACATTGAGTTAGTGAAAGGAACTAATAGCAAAAATTCTTCAGAGCCAAGAAGATTAGTCTTTGCTGTAAGTTAGGATAATATTCTGTTAGAAGAGTTCTGATTTTAGTATTGTGTGAGCTGTTTTCTTAATACATATCTACCCTCTGCCTAGGTGATATTCATGAAATAAGGCATAGATAATGCATTTAGTAACACTGAGTTGAATCATGCAAAACATAATTTGTGTGCAATTTTGGGGAGTGTGAAATAAAAGTTGTTTTAAATGTCGGGGAAAAAATTCATAAAAATAAAGCATTCTAATCAGAGAAAAAAATTCAAAAGCTTGTGTCATAAAGGAAAACAATTTACTTGTGCTGGTACCCTTAATAAGTGCCCCAAAGCGTTCCAGTGCTGTTACATTCTCTAATGATATTACAGTATGTGGCACATCTCATCTAATCTGTTAGTAAAATCCTAAAGTCACTTATGTCAGTCTCTAATGCAAGCCAAATGAGTCTTTCCAGTAATAAGAAGCTTCGCAGAATTAGTTTTCGTTTTGCAGAAAATTGCCATTGGGGCTGGCACTTTTATCTAAAAATTTCACTCGTGCATAAGCAAAAAACTCATATATTATTTGGTTACATTCCATCAGTATGAGAAATAACATTGTGAGAATTCTATGCATGCTAATGATATATAGAAATCCACCTGCTTTCAGATAAAATGAGTTTAATTTTCTGTTGCCCACTGCCTGGTTGGCCTTTCATAAATTACTTATGCACAGCTATTATTAAAATAGAGGGAAAGCAAATTAGAAAGTCCTCCTATCTCTCTACTGGATTTAGCCAAGGCAGGGCTGTGACAGCTAGAGTCAGCGTTTTTGAAAAAATTCTGCTCTCTTGAAAAATTTTGCATCTCTATACAATTCTATACCACTGTTGTAAACGTTCTGACCTGCCTTCTTACCAAATTAACCTAAATCCTTTCTATTTTTCAACATTAATGGAATCCTCTAGAGTCCTGCTGATATATATTAAAATATATTTATTGGTTAATTTGAATTCCAGTATTTTGTACCTCATTTCCAATACTCCTGTTATATCTGAATAGCTTTGAGCTTTAGCATTAAAAACTTACAAATTAAGATACATACAGTACATCTTACAATTATCAGATCAAAACAACTTAACTTTTATTGGAGTATAAAATGACAAACTTAACTTTCTGATAAAATAGAAAATGAGGGCTGCTGTGTGAAAGGGTTAATTGGATTTCAAAGGGTGTTTTCTAGTTGGTGGGGGGGTAGGTCTTTATTAATCAGTGAATACTTGACCTCATGTGTAAAGACAGGTGAAAAGTTTTATTTCTAGAGGGTTTTGAAGCCTGAAGTTCTCAGTCACCTAAGACTAATTTCTGTAATTATCTTACATGGTTCAGTTATGATCACAAGTTTCTTAGAATGCATCAGGTGACCACATCTTTGAAGGCTGAATAAACATTGATGAAACTCTATCCTTTCAATGTTATGGTGTTAAAAGAGCTATCAAAGCACTATTTGGAAAAGCGACTTTAACTGCAGTTCATATTAAAAGAGATAAAATAATGAATACTTCCAAGCCATTTCATATTCATTATAAGCAGATTATTAAAAACAATTGCATCCCTGTCAGAGAGGAAGGATGATTATACTACTCAACATTTGTGCCTAAGTCTGGGAAGTGAAATAATGTTCATCAGTTTCTTTTAAGCTTTCTTAAAAAAATATATAGTGTTTTTATATAACAAGCTTTGTAGATAACTAAATGGAGTTTTTAAAAAAGTATCTTGATGGTATAAATTATCAATACAAAGTTATAAATTACAAATGAGTGCTTGTGGTGTATGTGTGGGGTGAAAGAGGGATGATCTTAGGAAAGTATGGGAGAATGGGGAAGAAGATATTTGCCTTTTTTTTGGTACTCATCTTTGCCTTGAATCCAAACTAGCCATTTTTCTTCCTTTTTGTTCTGAGTTCTACTTTACCTAGAATGTTTATAACCATTCCTACTTTGTTTGAAAAATTTTTTGCCTGGTATTTTTTTTTTTTATTCTTCTACTTTTCTATTCTTCTACTTGCTATATTTGAAATGCATTTATTTAAATGCGTTTATTTAAAAAAATTTCATTCTCAGAAAATTGGATAGTTTCTATAGCAAGAATGTTATACATATCAGTAGAGTATAAAGATGTCATCTATTAAAAATGTCATGAAAGCATATTTATGTATCAGTGAATGAAAACCAAAGTTTAACACAGCAAAGCAACTTCTAACAATAAGCAAGTGAATATTTTCTTGACTATTGTTTTCCATTATACTCATCTTTAAATAAATGCAACAAACATACTTAAACTGATGTTCAAAAAGAAAACCAAGTAATCAAAACCTGACAATGCAACTAAAAAGCATATAAAAGTAAGGTAACAGGGAAAATATTTTCAGATTTATACACAGCAATTTTCAAATAGGGTGCTCCCTTATGGCAAAGTTTAATGATAAAGCATTTTCTCCTCAAGAGCACTAGATGAAAAATATTATTTATATAACCAGTATTATTAACTCTAAAATCCAGTGTAGAATTATATGGTCTTATGATGCCTTTAAAATAAATCTTTTCTGATATTTGCAAATGAACTTCACTATCAATAGCATTTTGCCAAATATCTCACAAAGACAGAATAAGGGATTGAGATGAGTCCATTAGGTGAGCCATGGTATGTTATTATTCTGTTTATAAAATATTTAACTAGCTAATTCTTTATAGATGTCTTAGTTTTGACTTTGGCAATGGTGGTTTGAGCCAAGAAATCTCACAGAAGACAATTAATCGAAGAGTCGTTACTCACCAGGCATCTGCATAAAGTCTAACCACTGCATGAAAAGAGAAACATTTATTCTTTTAGATAGTTTAAGGTATCAGCATGGCTGTCATGGTGTAAACAGAGCTTCCTGTCAGTTGCATAGGTTGTAGAATAGGAAGAAATTCATATGTAAATTGAAAATAGAAGATGAATTAAATTGTCAGGAGAATTCAGGCACAAAGTCAAAATAAAGTTTTGCAAATAAACCAATTAAAACCTCAAAAACTGTAGGTTGCTTTCCTACCACTGTTTGCTTTGAACTCATTCATCATTTAATTGATCACTTGTTTCTCTATGAATTACTTGAATGGAATTGTAAAAAGCTATGACCTTTTGAATCTGACTGTCTTAGATTTGAAACTTGACCTTAGTATTATTCTGGCTAGGCACCTGGCCACACTTGGGATTCAGTTTCTTCATTTATAAAAATGTGATAATACCTTGTAGTTTGTTTGGAGAACTGAGTAAGATTTTGTATGAAAATCAATAGCTTGTGAGTGTATAGGTGCTCGATAAACTTTAGATTTTTCTCTTATATATTTAATCAACTGTAGGTATGCAAGACTCTTTAAAAAATATGTTTCAGATTTTACACAATTTTGTGGCATTATGAGTATGATTTCCATATGTAACTTCTCTTTATTCAACTGTAGGTATGTAAAATTGTTTTGTTGTTGTTATACTTTTGATCTTCTACATGGTTTTGAAGTATTTTGGCATGATCCCCACACATAACTCATCAACATGTATACCCATGAATAAAACAGAAAAGGATTTATTTCTCAAAAGAGAATAAAACTTCAAAAATACAAAGGATTTCAAAAACATAAGAAAATACTTAAGATGTTGATATAGGACACTTGGGAATTATGGAACAATATAATATTTCTTTCCAATTTATTTTTATCCATATACACAGGTTTACTCAGCTTTCTGAAAGTTGAGTGTTCCTATTTTGTATGAGTTAGTAGGTTATTTTGGGGGTCTGGGAATCTTCAAAAAGTTTTCTATACAAATTCATGGTAAGCAAAGAAAGCAAAGTATTTTATTAGCTTTGACTAATTTATTTTAAAAGTGAAAGGCATATATTAAAACCTCTTTTTTACTAGCTTGCACTTTTTTTTGTTCATTAGAATCTGAACTGTCCTTAATTATCTTTTCTTATCCCTTTAACATTTATTTATAGATTTATAAGAATTATTTATATATTAAAATATAAACCCTTATCACCTTGATTTTATTGTTAGCGTTTTAATACTAGATTGTTTAAAGTTTATGTAGTTTTACATTTTTATAGCAAAAAACGAATCTTTAATTTTTAATAATATAAATTTTGGTAGTTCTGTAATTATTCCCAAATATTTCATTGAAAGATAGTAGAAAAATTATTGCTTACAATTAAATCTCTTTTATAGTCTTATTTTTTAATTTTACAAAAATCATCTAAAATCTATTTTTATATGGATAAAGCATAGCAGACAACTTTTTTCCAACCTATTGTATTGATTATATCTCATTGATTCATGACTTCTCAGCTATTTATTGGATCTGTTTAGCTGTAGTTATTTTTCTCCTGTTTTTATGTCTTTTTATGCAATACAAACCTTAGTTATGTTGTCACTAATTTGGCAATAATATTAGTAACAAATGATAAATATGCTAAGTAAAAGTATTATAACTTCAGTCAAGTGACTCATTTTAGGTAAATTTGGGTAAACTACCCCATTTGGGGTAAATAAAGTGGGAATGATTGTAAAAAAGGGATATTATCAATTAGTGAATATTTTGGTTGACTTCTTTGTAAATATTCCACTCTGAACTTAGTGACCAACATGACAGTCTAATTATGTAACAAAGATTGGCTTAGATAAGGGCCTGTCAAAGTCAATTTGGACCGATATGAGAAAAGACTTACTAATGGCTATTGCAAAAGAAGCTTCCTGCATCTTAATAGATGGACAGGAGCAGTTTCTCTGTCTTTGTCTAGACACATACACATTCCCTTAAATATGACAAGGAATTCTTTTTCCTTGTCTACTAGTGGCAATCATTTTTAGACTATGAAGCAAGCCTGTCTGAAGACAGAGCTGATTCAAAGAGAAAGGCAATTTGAGAAATTCACATGAAGGGGAGCCTGGAATTCTTCTCTTTATCTGAAACTCATCCACTTCTGGCAAGTGACTGTTATAGCTGAAAGCATCCTGATTGGCACATATTATATCTTCCAAATTTAGTATCATAAACTAATAAGAATGTGAGCCCATAGTGCTTTAGAACATTGCCAGGAATGGGTAATATGTGGTTGTTGTCATTAGATGACTTTAGGTATAAAAATGTTGCTGCCCTTACACATGATTTCATTGCTCACACATCTCTATTAGCAAAAAATGTTTGAGCATGCAACTTTCATATACCTATTAGATGTATTACTATAGATATATATGTGATATATAGATAAAAAATGTATCTTAGATATATATATATAATGTATATGATTATATATTTTTTAAATATTCATAGAAATAGGAAGAAGCTAGAAAAGATAAAGATAAAGATAAAATAGCTAATTTATTTTTTTCCATAATTGGGTATTCATGTGGTCTTGTTTATGCTCACAGACTGGTGAGAGTATTCAACAGGTAATGAGGTCAAAGGACCTCAAGTGACCGACTCACAATTTCACATTGAACTAATTAATAGCAAAGCTAGAACTGACTCTCTCCTGATTTCCTGAATGGGAGACTATAACATCAGTACAGGCTGGATCTGTGATTATTTCCTCTAGGATTGTGTATCCATGTAAGTCACGAGTGTCTGCTTAATGCCTTTTTTTTAAATACTGTGAATAACTAGAAACCACTGTTCAAAATGGTCTTGTTTTTGACATAGCATTTTCTGCTTGAGATTCAGAAAAATAACTCAAATTCCTGGCCTTCATCTTGACAAAATAACTAAATAAATAAGTAAATAAATAAACTGGTTTATTTAAATAATAAACCAGTGTTTATTGATTCAAATGGTGTCTTACCAATACAATATCATCAAGGAAAGAAAAAGAATTAATGTAAAATTATTTTTCTTAATGAAAGCTTTTCACTAGTTTCAAATAATTTCTAAGGAAAATCTTAGAAAAGAATGTTAATAGCTATAATTACTAAAGGCTTATTCTCTAGGTTCAGTGCAAAGTGCTTTAAATGTATTGCCTAATTTAATCCTTGTACAGCCCCATGCAGTAGCTAATGTTGAAATAACTAATTTAATAATACTTTTACTTTGTTCACTTGCTTATGTTTTAGGAACCCCATTTTCCCACTAACATCACAGCAATTTCATAAAAATATCTGTTGGGTAACATCCCATGGCTAAATATCTCAGAAAAAGTCTACAAATCTTGAACAGTTGTCTTTAAAATGACGTCACAACTGTCAGTTCACGGCTTTTTAAAGTACTTTTTGAAGAACTACCAGCAAATATCTACAATATGCTAGGATTTTCATGCTCATTCCCATTCTAACTTCATATATTGTTAAGATTATATTCTTCAAAGCATTATCTGTAGGTATGGTTAGCCTCACACATGCACTGCAAGAGGCCATAACATGCTGAAAGCATGTATGAATTTCTTGTTGCCTCTCCTCAGTGCTGTATCAAACTTTCCTCTGTCAAACTGACAAAACTTTTATGACAGGTTAAATAATTTTGGGTATCAGTGTCAACTATTAATTAAATATTAATGCAATTTATTTCATTCCTTTTTGCAATAAATATAAACTCATTATTTCTTCCTATGTTAATGGATTCCCTTATGTCCTCCTGGCTTGTCAGTGTCCTGCATTGGAATCCACTGGTTTTATATAATTGTGAGCTGCTGAAAAAATAGTCTATATATAAATTTAATTTCTTAAAAAACAGCTATCATGAGATAGCATCAAAACAATAGAAAAATCTAAACCATAGACTATAGCAGTCGAAAAATTGTTATGAAAGCAGATTTTGTTATCCTGGTCACATATTGATTACAAACCTTTCAATTACTGTCACAAGCATAAAACATGAATAACTGATGTTAAGATGGAAACTGAGGAAAATAATATTAAATCAATGAGATCACTCCTACTAGTCAAGATATACTACTATGAATCAATCACAACACAACAAAACCACCCAAGTACTTAATTGAAATGCTTTCCACACCAGTAGATAGCCCAAAATATTATCATGTATTTGTTGAAAATATTCAACTGATTTTATAATAAGACAAAAATATAGTTTTGATAGTCTGAATACTTGGCAAGTGAGTTGTACTATGGAATCAAACTGTACTGTTTTTTAAGGACTAAATCAACTTCAACTTTTTAATTATATATTAATTTTTCTAATATTAGTTTCCATCATTTATGTATTAACTAAGCCAACATTCTCATCTTCTGTGGATTATTATATAGGGACTCCCTGAATTGTGTGATACCATTAAGTCCTTTACCAGCTCCACACAGCTGCTCTTTTTGAATTCTTGCTTTGCTTTTTGAGGTGTTTCCATCTTTTTTCTGTATTGTCACTTCTAGTTAATATTCTAAGGTGTGCTTAGAGGAAATATTCTTCTACAGCCCCCTCTCCCTCCTTAATTTGCTGCTTCAAATCAGTTTTGGCCTTGACACAAAATCGAACTGTGTGCTAGGACTAAATTGGTTTTGATGATTGGTTTAAGGTGTCTCCTGTGAGTAGAGTATATAAATTTTACTGCCTGGGTGTTATAATATATGTTTTGATTACCTCTTTTTTCTTTCTTTTTTTTTTTTTTTTTGTCTTTGGGATTGGTGAGGTGGCTATAGACCATGCTCCAGAATAGGTAAACTGATACTCAGTTACAGTGTTTTCTGCTCTTGTTTTTGACTTGATGACAGTGGGTTACTTCAAACTTGTCAAGTTTCTGTGTTAAATGTTAAACTTTAACTTACAAAGGATAGTTATAAATATTTCCTGTTATACCAAATTCTTACATTTTTTTTCAGAATATGGGATCTGGAATATCATATAAACATCCAAAGAAATGCCAACGTGGAATCCACTAGTAATATCATACTGAATTTTTATAAGTTCTTTAGTTTTAGATCAAATTACAAAGTGTTACTTGATTATAAATGATTTCATTGATCTCTGGGACCTCAGAAGTTAATTCAAATCCTAACTGGAAACTCAGGACTGTTGCCTAAATTTTTGGTTGAAGTAACCAATGAATGAATGACATATTAAATAAAACAGATTTATCATTTGCTCTGCAATAATTTTCAGATTATTTCAACACCAAAGTTAGAGTTGACAGAATTCACTTGATATTTGATATGCATTTTGTAATGATTTTTTTTGCATTTGGAAATTATTTTAAGATCTTTCATGTGAGAAGTTATAGAATTATGTTAATCACACAGAATGAAGAATAATACAACTTCTGTGTGCTTTGTGCTTTACAGTTTCAAAACATTCTTTCCATGACTTAATTTGTCTAGTTTTCAGACCAATTCCAATAGGTAAATGGAGCAGGTATTACAGCTATTTTATGCATGAGAAAACTGAGCCATGTTAACATTTTGAATAAGTGACCAAGGGTCATATGACTGACTTCTAATTGGCAGAATTGGAATGTGAATGCAGAATCTAGTCAGTGTTTTTGCTCTTCAGCATGATGCCTGTGGGTACCGCTTATAGAACTCCTGCAATGAGAATGAATATTTAATAAAAACCTGTTGATTGGTTGACTGGCAAAGAAGTAATCTCTGACTGATGTAAGAAGACAGTGACAAGGATGTCAGGACAGGTCTAAAGAGGGCTTGTGCATTGTCATTCCTCTTTACTGCTAGACCCTATTTCTACTGTCCATGAAAGGGCCAATGATAATTCTTCCCCGGCATAGGCAGTAACTTCTAATGTGGATCAGCTCCCCATTTATCTAAGATTAAGAGGGACCATAATTAGTGAGATGAAGTGAGTCCTCAACTTACTGCAGATGTTGAAAAATGTTCAAAATTCATGGCTGTTAAAAACAGCAAATCTTTGACTCACTGTCAGGGTATTATTTAATAATTAAGACTTAGTCTCTGCACTTTGCTCTGCTGAAAAATGCTGGGAGACACAAAATAAATAAGAGGGAAACCTATAGAGTTACCATGGGAACCTGGCTGTGGGTGCACATGACCAGTAGGGGGCTAAGGAGAATCCCCAGGAATGCGTTAGCAGGGCAAACAGAACCGGGCGGGACACCTCCTTTGTGGAAGGCCCACAGAAACCCAATATTCTTGCAGATAGCAACCAGCAGAAAACCCCAGTCATGAAAAGCCCACCAGAATAAGATATAAAAGGGAGCCCCAAATTCTTCTTGGCACACTGACTCATCATCTTGCTGCTGCTCCCCTTAGCAGTGTATCTCAATAAATTGCCTTTTCTGTTCTCCACTCTGTGTCCGGTGAACTTCACTCTCGCACTGCTGGCCTCACCATGTTTCTTCCCCACAACACTCACCAGGTGGGAGCAGAGCACTGGAACAAGGTTTTAGTTCTTCAAAGATCAAAGTTTCAGAACTTCAAAATTCTTTTGCTTCTTTGAATGTTGGAAGAGGACATTAGAATGATGTACCACATATCAATACATAAAATATTTTACAATATCCACTTCTTTGTCCCCAGAAACTAATTTCCTTTTTTATTTGGCACAGAATATACCCTAGAAACTTAGTAAAGGGCATGCTACCATATTAAGAATTCTATAATTAATGTTGGCCAGGATTTGAATTTAAATCCTTTACTTTTCTGCATCTAATTAAACTCAGACATTAATATGAGTGGAATGAGACATTTTCCTGACTAACTGTGTATAAATGGTTTAATATGTAAGGATTTTATATTAAAAGTTTAAAACATATTTGGAATAATATGTTCCCCTTTGAAGTCAGGAAGAGTGAAAAGTTATCTTCCCTTAACATAAAAGGAAATCACCTTTGATAAAAGTGGCCTTATTAGGAAAAATATTATTTTATCTCTTTATAGCTCTTAGTAGCTCTAAAATATACCATAAAATTGTAAATATAATTGTTGAAGCTGTGCTAAGATAACTGCTGTAATTTAATAGTTTTGGTTCCTAAATTACTAATTCATTTTAGATTACATTTTTAGCTGTTAAATGTTGTATTTCTAGCCATTAAATGTTAATATTTACATAGGTAAATATTTGTAATATTTACAAATGTAATTTACATTTGTATAATTAAATGCTTAATTTTAGGTTTTTACTTGGGCTGTAAAAGGTAGTTTAATAGATATCCTAAAAGTAAGCCATAAGAAAATAATCATATGTTGATTGTTTATAATACACTCTAAAAGGAAAAGCTGTTCATTTTCTGAAATTATTTTCTTCCAGAATTACAAATGTTGGTAGCATTAACATCTTTGGTATCTGTAGCAACTTTTCTTTAATAATTCAAGTAATTTTGTTACAGGGTAACCCCAATGTGAAATGGTTGCTTGAGTGTGGATCCTTACTTGCACACTTAAAAGGGATTTATAATGAGGGGGCCTCCCTCGTGGCACAGGGGGTAAAGTCTCAGCACTAGCAAGCTGTCACCAGCCACTGCAGCATGAGTTCTGTCCCTGTCAGGGAGCTAACCCACATGGTGCAGCAAACCCCTCCTGTCTCACCCGCTCAGCAGTGTATTTCAGTGGATCTGCCTGTTCTGTTCCCTGTTCTGTCTCTGGTGAATCCTCTCACACCCTGCACTTCTGGCCTACACCCCAGTTCTTGTATGCATAAATAAATAAATATTTTTTTAAAAAAAAATTTTAAAAAGGGACTTATAGTGAGACACCACTGTAGACACACACAAAAAGGTTAATACAGGGCTTATTTACAAAAAGGGGACACGAAGAAAATAATAACTTAAGGAGAAAGAGAGAGAGATAAATTGGTAAATGCCTCCTACCAGTGGTATTGAGCTGGGACCCCAATAGCACACTGAAAGCCTGCAAAAAACTAACAACCCCAAGGCCCACATGTCTCTGGTTATACTACGCCTGGCTGTTTACCTCCACCCTCAGTTCCCAGCAACCCTCCCTTTGGTGATAGTGACATTATGGGATTTGTAGTCCTTGATGTCTTGGATCTCTTTGGTCTAGGGTGGGGGTGAGGTCCATAAAACCTGTGTTTGTGGAGTTAGTTCAGGACGTCCTTTATCCCCAATACTTCTACATCTATTATTTCATAGCATCTTAACATCATTACATTATATTTCAAACAATAAATAATTACTAATTGAAAATAGTTTTACAAAACTTAAACCTAAAAGGGAAATGCATAATCTCTGAAATCCATAAGTTACATGAATTATAAAAGAAACAAACTTTCAGAAATACTTTGGTCCATGAAAGAATGTGCTTCTGATATCACAAGTAAGAAATGTTAGTTGGATGATTTAAGACCCAAGTAATATTAAGTAAAATCATCAGACATAAAGAAAATATTCAAATTGCTATAAACTAAGCCTTCAATTTTTGTGTAAAATGAAAGTGTGTATTTATGCTCATACTGTAAGAGGGTGGTCCCCAGGAAGAAGGGTGTGTTCCAGGTTCCCTGCCCCACCCAAGGGAGGGTGGAGCTGAGCAGGAGACATAAGAAGCTGGAGAAGAGAGGAGACACACAGAAGAGAGAGGGAGAAAGGAAGCTGGATGGGAGGCCAGAAGAGGCACAAGGAGCAGAAAGACATGTGAGGAAGCTGCACTGGCCTAGACTGATTGAGACAGATGTGTGTGAGAAACCCGAGGGGAGGTTAACAATGGCAACATGGATATTGATTTTGATTTTGCTCTTTTCCTCACAGACTTGTCTGACTGCTTCTGACCCTTTTCAATGGGTCCCTGACAAAAGGTGTTTCAGAGTTGTGGCAGGCTTTCAGGCCTTGCCTTGGGTCAATCCCATTTGGGTGGACTTTTGCCCATGAGGTGATGGGTAACTTTGGGTGCTTAGTTTAGAAACTATATTCTTTATCTTTTCTGTATTATCACACTAATTGTATTAAAGTTTCTTTTATGGTCTTATGTGTTTTGTCCCAATGCAGCGGATGGTGGGCAGGTTTGGGGGTTCTGGGGTGCCCCTCTCTCTGCCCTGTAACAATATAAACTTGTAATCTTCCGCCCCACTTCTCTGGTTTTATGAAGAAAGGATCAGTTTCTTTTGTTAATCTGTTTTGTAAAAGTAGAAATCATCTATCTTAGAAAAAAGAGAGAGGGTAGAGAAACAAAGGGCAAATCTATAGACCCAGGTGATTGAAAGGAAGGCTGAACATGTTTTCCAGAATAGGAGTGTTCTCTGGAGCTGCTTATTAACGTCTGGTGTAGTAGTAGTATACTTGTCTCTCATATGTACATTCTTCCTAAAAAGAAAGAAATGGCCTACTAATTTTAGGAAGAGTATCACTTTCAGATTATGGCCCAAGGCACTGAGAGGAACATATGAGCACTCATAAATGATTAAAATTTCACTTGAACAATTTACATTTCATTGTCACTAACAGTGGATCCTGAAGTTGGATCTCTTGAAAATTACTGGGTTTGGTTGTAGCAGCGCAGAGGTTAAGTTTCCTTCCAATTTGTCCTGGGCTCTTCCTAGAAGCTGGGAAAGCAGTTCTCCCAACTCCCAGGGACCTTATTCAAGACAGCCTAAGGCAAAGCTCAAATTCTTCTGGCTAGAACTTATTGCTACTCAACCCATAAGGAAATCTAAAGAATGCTGCCCAAATGCTTCTTTGCTGCCCTCCCCCATCGAGAAAGATAAAAATGGAAGATTTACAAAGCAAACTATAGTGTATGGAGTGGTGTGTGTGTGTGTGTGTGAGCGCGTTGCGCAGGGCGCATGAAACAATTTTAAACCCACCACTTTGTCTTATTTGCATGAGCACAAATCGCTTTCAACTTAATGCCAGAGAAAAAGGCAACATTCCCCGCAATGACTTGCTGAAAAGCTCACTGTATTTGTTTGATAATGGATTTTAGTTCATTGTCATGTACTTCACTCTTCATCAGCAGGAGCACTTCAGGGTAAAGAAACAGGCTTTTACCACACTGGAACAAAAGCCATATAAGAAAAAAAAATCTGAGCAGATGGAATATTATTTGCATTTGTACAAATAGTGCTTTTTAGCACAATTCATATTACTCCATTGTGAGCTAAAGTAAGCCAGATGTGTCTACAGCATGCCACAGGCGCAGAATCGGCTTTTTGTTTGTCAGACTCAGAGGTCCCAACCTCATGGTATCTTTGTACTTGTATATCCATTAGTTTTATTTCAGTTACTTATCAGGAGGGACAAGAAGAAAATAGCAATAAGTATTTAAGAGGACCATTGCTTAGAGGGCCAAATTAACTATATTTTATTTTCATGAATGAATATCAAATAGTTTTCAGTTATCTGAATGTCCATCTAGAGGCCTCAGTGATGATACAAAATTAAAAAGCAATGTAAGGGTAGTAACATTTAATCCTCTATGATTACATTAAATAATCTTTGACATATTTTCCCCTACATATCTCTGTGCAAAGTCTATCAACAAATCATTTGACGTAATTAAACAGAATTTTAGGTCTGAAAGGGATCTTTGACGCTAGTCCAACTTTCTCATTTCACAAATAAGGAAACTGAGGGCCTGGGCCTGCAGTAACTTGAAAGGAGTAGTCAAGATGGATCCCATCCTCTATTTGTACATCCTTATTTTTGAAAATATTTTACTTGACCTCCAAGTTCAAAGAGTTTTGATAATTTAGCCTTCCAAAAAGTGACACTAACAAATTTTTCTCAGTCTTTAGCATGTGCCATCTGTGCTTTTCCTTTCTAAGAGCAGCAAATGGTAAATAGCATTTCCCAAGGTTACTCGGTTCAGACCTGTCTTCCCACAGTATATACCCGGGATCACTTGTTTTATAAAGAACATCTGTGGGTCTGCTAATCCTAAGCGGCCTGTCCGGCCACCATTTTGTTACCTGCAATTTTGCATTCCTATCCAAGGTCAGAACTGCCCTGTCAGTCAGTTATAGGAGCCCAACCCTACAAGGTGCCCTTCATCTTCTAAAGCAGGAAGCTAGATCACTTTGGGAAGGGCATGCATCATGAGGTATGACCTTCAATTCCCGGGGGGGCTGAGGACCAATGTGTGACAAAGGACCCCAGAAGCTGATCAGTGGAATGCCTTATTGATAAGATTGAAACCTTGGCTGGGGATACTAAGGCTTGACCTCAATTATAATACTGAGTCATCAAGCAGAGAAAAAATGCCTGGAGAGCAGACCCACATCCCCTGATGCTATAAATAATAGGATATATTTTTTTCTACTTTCACCCTTCCCTTTTCTTTTAATTATCCTTCCCCCTACAACTGATGCTGTGTGATTTTGGTGCGTCGGGAGCAACACCACACAGATATATGGGAGGCGTGGAGCAGGCTACATGATGCAGGGTGCTGCTCAAGGTGCACGATCCTAACCTTTTTATTTTAGAATAATCAATGAAGTGACAATGAACACATTTAAAATATAGGATAAAAAGGATGACTTTAAATTCTGGTAAAGATAGAAGTTTCTAACTGAGTTAAAAATAATATGGGATACTTTTAAAGCTAACTGATCACTTTTTAAATTAATTAATATTCATTTATTTTCAATTCTTAAGCCTCTACTCTTCACATTATTCATTATATTTCACATAAAATAGTGTGCTTAGCGCCTCCCTGGTGGCGCAACGGGTTAAGTGCAGCGCTGTGGAGCTGTTGATGCTCGGCTGGAGAGATTCCCACTCTGCGCAGACCTCTCCTGCCTCACCCACTGCTCCCCTCAGCAGTGTATTTTGGTTGATCTGCCTGTCCTGCTGCCCACTCTGTCTCTGGTGAACCCTCTCACCACCCCACACCTCTGGCCTGCACCCCAGCTTGTATGCAAAAATAAATAAATCTTAAAAATACATAGTGTGCTAATCCATCCATGCAGATAGTGGCAGGATATTTGTTCTCCACTTGCGCCCAACCCTAGAGTAGGGGGCAAATCAGGAGTCTGAATTTGAGATGTCCCCATTCATTTGTCCATTTAATCATTCTATGACATCATTGAACCCTTAATGTTTTCTGAACTAGGCATAGAGACTATAGAAGTAAATAAGGTAGAGCATTCTTCCTTGATGAGCTTATAGTCTAGTTAGGAAGAACCAAAAACAAAACAGCAAATGTAAATAAATAAATCAAAAAACAGGTAGTTACAATAAAATGCATTATACTACATTCCATATTGTATAGCTGACATTATGAGACCATGGAATAAATTACTTAAAGTAAAATTCCATGGAAACAAGTGGAAGGGTATGTTACACAGACTAGGAGGTCAGGGAATGTCTTCTGCTGAAAGAACTGTCCAAACTAAGACTGGGGGATAACCAGAGCAGCTATATTAGGCACAATGGGAAGGAGAAGAAGAGAAAAACATTCCAAGAAGAAGGATAAAATATACCAAGTCTGAAAGGTGAGTGTGCACATGGCATGTTCTAGGGGTCCTGGTGTTAGTTTCCATGTGCTGGGGCAAGGGGTGTGACAGGGAGGTAGAAAATGCAAGGCTGGAGAAAACACCAGAAGATGAGGCTATCCTGAGCCATATTAAGCAGTTGAGAGTTTATCCACAAGACAATGGGTATAGGAAACCTCTGAAGGTTTTTACTTAGTCAGATTTACACTTCAGAATGATCACTTTGCTTGCTATTGATATACGAAGGGGAGGGGAGCAAAACTGAAAGCTTGCAGACAAGTTAAATGTTGTAAAATAATCTAGGAGAAAGACAATGGTGAACTGAAGTAGCAGAGTGGTGGAAGTAATAAAAACAAATTGACAGACAGAAGACTATCAAAAAGGGAACATACACACTTCTTAGTGGTGGCCAACTTGTGCGGCCTGAGAAGAAAGACTGTATAGTTGATTCCCATAGTCATGACATTGGTAGATCTTAACTATTTGGTTATATTGGGGTTGTGTTATTTCTCTAACCACCTGACACCAGAGGAGATGAAATGCGTCAACTGCGATTTGTTACTGTAGAGTCCCAGGAATGCTGATAAATACTTTATTTCCTCCACTAAAAGCTAAGGTTTAAAGGAAGACTCTATCTGTATCACTGATTATTGTAGAAATCGAAATATTTGTATTCTGTGATGTTTTAACTATAAAGGAAGTGTTTTATTTTAGTAAATGTCCATGATCTGCATAAATAGAAAAGGGAAAATAATGTCATCCCTCCACTCAATGATAGTAACTCTTCTTTTTTTTTTAAATACATTTTTTTTAAAGATTTATTTATTTATGCATACAGCTGGGGTACAGGCCAGAGGTGTGGAGTGGTGAGAGGCTTCACCAGAGACAGAGTGAGGAGCAGAACAGGCAGATCAGAAATACACTGCTGAGGGGAGCAGGGGCGAGGCAGGAGAGGTCTGCCGCGCCATGTGGGATTCTCCCTGGCCTGGCGTCCAACTGGCATCGCTGCTGCCGACAGCTCCACAGCGCAGCACTTAACCGCTGCGCCACGAGGGAGGCCCAGTAACTCTTCTATTTTAAAATGTGGGTATTTCTAAGTGCCCAAATGCTTTTTTATCTAAGTTCAGGAAGTGAATTTTGATAGCATGGAATATTTGTATATCTGTTCAAACTTTTAATGTATATATTCTACAAAATTAGCTTCATATTGTGTCTTGTTTTCTATTTTACATTATGTTGCACACATTTGAACTAATCACCATATAGTCTTTGAAAACATGATTGTACTGACCGGACAGTAGTCTTCTGTATTAAAATTTATTGAACTCTTTCCTTATTGAAGAATATTAAGCCTATTTCAGTTTTTCACCATAACAAATACTGTAGCAATAAACATTTTTTTTTGGTTCAGTATCTATCTTTGTTTCCTTTGGATAAATTCCTAGAAGCTAACTGTTAACTCAAAAGTTATTACATGCTTAAGTCTCTTAATAGATACTACCAAATTGACCTTACACTTTATGTCAATATTTTGAGTGTTCCCAGAAAAATGTGTTTCAGTGTTCCAGGAAAGCAGAAACATTTCAGAAAATGTCTTTAAATCATTGATGTAAAACAGATAATTGAGTTAAGAGAAATGTGATTATTTGCTTTGTTATTTATTTAAAAAAGAACAGTAGATATTCCTTTCACAATAAGCAAGCGCTTAGTGTTTCTTTGTGCCCACTGAACATGTTAGATCTATAATGGTCCAACTAAGGTGGGAATAGCAGTCGAGATTAAATATAAGATGAGCTCATGATTTTGTTACATAGTCAGTGAACAATTCAGACAATACATGACCAAACTTTAAGTTTTTATGTTTCCATCAAGAAGAAAAAAGAAATCAATGATTATGCTATTGGCTTGCATGACATCCTTTGCCTTCCTCTCTATGCTTGGAAACCTTCATTCATTCTTTGTCTTCCTCCCCCTGCCTGAAGAAGAGATGCTTCATCCAGACCCACCCACTCTGTAACTGAATTTCTTTTCCAGGATCTTGTGCAGACATCTATTACTTCTCCTTTCTTCGTTCAGTAGTATCCTTCTGCTAAACTGTAATTTTCAAAGTGTTAAAAATATCAGTCTTGTACTTTCATCCAAATGACTCTTAAATGAATATAAAATGAACATGTGGCAAACATACAACTCCTGAATCAATGAAAGACTGTCATTGAAAGAATGAAACTGTTCTGAAGGAGAACTTGAAAAGCAGAGAGATGCACAAGTAGTAAGAAATGTTGAAATAAACTTAGTTGAAATAAAATATATGAAAAACTGGTTGATATTTAAGACAATAAAGTGGTATGTTTGGGGTTATCTTTTCTATAAGTCAATTCTATCATTGCTGTACGAAATTCATTTTAATGAATTGTTATTGCCAAGAACGATTTGTATTACTGTCCAGGTTTTGTTTTTTTCTTTCTACAAGTAAAATTCCACATTTACAGAATAGTAAAATAGTTTATCAATAGAAAGTCAATTAGAACTACTCATCCCCACAAAATCTGATAAATCCTGGAAGATCTCAATAGAATATTCAATAATTACTTTTGCGCATCTCTGAGTCTGGGATTTTTTTTTCCTGACACAATCATGCCACCTCCTTTGATTACATACATTTAAATTTTTTTCCTGTTGCAAAATAATTGTCCTTCCATTTGTTCCACTTTCAAATTATCTCTATCTTTCTTTCTGTCTTTTGCAAGTCAACATCTTGCAAAACTTTTCTAGAATTTCTGCTAACTAATCTTTCCACCTTACTCCCATGGCAATCTCTTTTGAGTATTCAGAATTTCATCTGAATTGTTATAACAAAACCACCAAAGTCCCATCTGTGTAATCTCCTGCCATATTTGCAGACCTTGTTCTACAGTTTCTCTCTAAAGCATTGGCACTGTTTGCCACTCCATATTTCTTGAAATGCTCTCCTGCTTTCTTTCCATATCCTTGTTGTCTTATGATTATACTCTTATTACTCTGACTTCTTATCTACTCATAGTTAAACACATATTTCCTGGATGACTGTTTGCTGCCAAATACTTTGATGGAGAACAGAGATCCAAAGATGAGTAAGACATAGAAGTCTGGTAAGAAGAAATAGATTTATTAGGTGTTACTATTTCTATTCACTATTTATATAATATTTACTATTAATTTAGTATTTTCTCTGTGTTAGTCAATATAGAAAGAATGCAACAAAAATGTCCTTTGCTCTCAAAACAACTTGTGAAGGTGTTCTTCCTTGAGCCCCCTTTTTTATGTTAATTCTTTTCTGTGACCTAACGAGGTTAGGTAATTTACCAAAGGCCATACAACTAGTGAGTCGTACAATGGAAATTTAACTCAGGTATGTTTAAAGACTGAATCAGTGCTTTGTCCCCAGTGCTATTATTAAAAATAAGAACTATAATAAGAATATTATTGTATAAAGTCCCAAGGGCCTGGCACACAAATTGGAGCATTTGGTTCTACTAGAGGATGAGGAATGGAAGATCCAACAAAATATTGGAGGTGTACATCATTACGGATGAATATGCATTCATAAGGTGGACAAATTGAAGAGCACTATGGGGGTAGGTGGGAGGGACCATGGATGCAGCCCCTTTCTTTAAATGCTGATGCTTTCCAATCTAGAGTGTTTATCATCTGCCATCTTCTAGTACCGACTTTTTGGGTTTGTTGTCTGAATAATCTCATCCACTTCAGAAGCTGTAAACTTGGTTTTTAATATTTATTCTCAAAACTATATTTCTATTGCAAACTTCCTAGAACTGTTTTCTTAACTCATAGATAACTCCACTTGGATATTCAACAAACACTTTATTATATTTTTGAAGATTTATTTATGCATACAAGAGCTGGGGTGTAGGCCAGAGGTGTGTAGGGGGGAGGGTGAGAGGATTCACCAGAGACAGAGTGGGGAGCACAACAGGCAGACTGACTGAAATACACTGCTGAGGGGAGCAGAGGGCGAGACAGGAAAGATCTGCTGTGCCATGTGCGTTAGCTCCCTGGCCGGGGAATGAACTGTGCTGCAGTGGCTGCGAATAGTTTCAGAGTTCTGAGACTTAACCCCTTGCACCACCAGGAAGGCCCTTCATGAATGAAATGTGTTTTGTTCCCTTCAGTCAGGTTTTCCTTGTGTATATACTTAGATAAGCCTGGTTTCAAAATCTTAGATTCCTGACTGTTCTGCAACATTTAAAATTCTTTGAAAAAAAAAATCAGTGGCTACTCTTATTTCTCTTTCTCAAATATCTCTTACATCTGTTTTTTGTTCTTATCCTTTTCCCTCTTGCCTTATGTAGGAGAACCAAAGTGACTCCATCTTGTAGTAACATTAGCTTAGGCCAGTGTCCAGTAATTGTCCTACCGTGGGAAAATACCCAATTTTTCCATGTTTATTTTGTGTTATGTGTATTAACCTATACTAGTGATCTATACACAATTCTGTTAGTCTTAGAAGGACAAAGATGCAAGTGACATGCGCCCCCAGACATCTGGCATCTTTAGTCTTACACAAGAATGATCACAAGTACTAAGTAGGGTATGAGATGAGTCCTGTCAAGGTGAGTGCTGTGGATCCTGCCTGAATCTGACATCCTATACATTGGCTTTGGTGACTAGGAGCCCTGTCTGTGAGTTGCATTTAATAAACTCTGTGATTAATGGACATGCCTGCTTTGATTCGCAGACTCAAGTTGCTTTTTCAATTTGAGAGAACTTATTTCCCTCAGCCTTAGCTGAGGCTTTTATTATTTTCACCAAGAATATGCTTTACTGTATCTATGCAATGTGTCACAGATATGGAAAAGTGAAAAGAAGATAGGATTTGGAGTTGAACAAATCTTTGGAATTCATTTCTAACTCTTAAATTTTTGGAAGTTACTTAATTTGAGTCATGATAACATGGGAACTCAATATCTTTGTTTCAGGGTTGTAAAGATTAAAACAACAATGCACATAAAATATTCAGTTTTGGGCCTCCCTGGTGGTGCAGCGGTTGAGCGCTGTGCTGTGGCTGTCAGCAGAACGCTCTGCGGGTTTGGCACCCAGCAGGGGAGAATCCCACATGGTGCGGCAGACCTCTCCTGCCTCGCCCGCTGCTCCCCTCAGCAGTGTATTTCTGATCTGCCTGTTCTGCTCCCCACTCTGTCTCTGGTGAGCCCTCTTGCCGCCCCACGTCTCTGGCCTGTACCCCAGCTTGTATGTATAAATAAATAAATCTTTAAAACAAAAAAAAAATATTCAGTTCTATGCCTGGTATTTAATAGATGTTCAATAAATTGTAGATACCATCTATATTCAGTTGCTAAGTTAATTAAATGCAATTGAAATTAGTATGAACAAAAGAGTGCTATTGTGATATTGATGCATGTAACTGGGAATTTCAAGACACTCTCAGTTGGGGCCTGATGCAATGTCAATAGAGGTCTCTTCATCGCTATTTTTTTATGTATTGACTTTTATTTTACACAAAATCTACGTAATGGCAGATTATTATCCTACATCCTTAGAGTGTGTTGTATCCTACATCTTGGGGATTATTATCCTACATCCTTAGAGTGTGTTGTATAAAAGGATCTATGGGCTAAACCTCAGAAAATCTTCTTGATTCACATGCTTACCCAAGAACCAATCACCCTGTCCCAGAAGCATAACATTAACATAGACCCAACCTTGGGTTTGTGGGGGACAATGTGATTGACAGTCCCTTAAGACCCTACAGAGAGAAATTTCTCACCAGGAAATGATTTTTTTTAAACCAATATGGCAACATACCTTTCCTATCTGAGCTCCTTTTCTTCTGACATTTCTTCAGTGTATTTTCCAAGATATAAGAGAACTATTTTTCTCAAATTAGAGCATATTATGTGTCTCTTAAAACCTTAAAAACCTGTACCTTGCTCAGAAAACATGGTACAAACTTCTTTATAATGTTTCTAATATGCATACCACATGACCCTACCATCCTTCTATTCTTTTCTACTATATACAACAACCCATTCTCCCAATATACACTGAATTTTCCCTCTTCTTGCATTTGCTCAAATCCTTGCTTTTGCTTCAAATGATCTTTTCTACACATTAGTTTGAGTGTAGACAAATCTGTCTTTCTAGATCCTAAAGGATTCATTATTTAGGTGTACCCAGAACCCTTCTTCATGGAAGAACCTGTTCTTTTTCCCCACTGCAATAATGTGTTTCTGGAGGATTTGTCAATTACAGTAGTGCTCCAGTTTTGGCTATATAACCCTAGCAGGAAAAATCATCATGCTTGTGCCCACAATGATTAATCCAAAGATGAGCAAGTAACCCAAGATGGTTTGAGTCCTTCCTTGGTTGAAGGTAGGCAAGAGACACTCTTCCCTTCTGAGTCATTAATCTGGAATGATGTTGAACCTAACGTTGACAGTGACCATATTCTCTAATACAAGGAGAAAACCTAAATGCAAGAGGAGACAATGAGGCCAATATTCAAAGGGAATCAGATAAGAGAAATGGAAAAAATAGGAGTGTTCCAGTGTTCGTTCTAATAGAGGTAACCCAAAATCTGTTTTTCCCTCTTAAGCTACTTGGAGACTCTGTCATTTGAAAGAAATAGCCTTCCAGGTCCAGCTTAAATATTTCTTCTAGGTAGTCTTTATAGGCTATACCCATATACTTTTATTTTGCTAATTACTGTGTGCTTTTCAGAAGATATACTTAAGTGTTTACCTATCCCACTAGGTTCAATCATTTAGTAAGTAACATTGGCCAAGGGGATGATGCTATATTGTGCTAGGCTGGGAACCTGCCTTCTATTCCACTCAGTGCAGGGTCTAATTGACAAAAAAAAAAAAATAAATAAAAGTTTATTAAATTGAATCATCAAAGGCCATTGAAAGAAGGGTTTTTTTTCCATTGTGCCTGATGACATGTATTTCTCCATTCCAAGCTCTGTGCTGATAGAATCACAAGTAATCTAACATATTTCACTGAAAATAATTTTTTAAAAAAATATGTGAAGAACTGGAAAATATGAGCTACATTCAAAGCAGAAAAAGGTTGTTTTCACATAATGAACTCAAACCATTTCTATGTCTTACCTCTAAATAGCAGGTACAAATTGGTTTATTTGCATTTTCTTGGTTAATTACACATTTTGGAATGATCTTTCCATGTGGAAGTCATTGATAACAGGATCTAATTCCAGAGACCAAAGTGCCATTAGTTTCATTGAATTGAAGCATTTTCAGAGGTTGGAGTCAAAGCCTGGGAATTAGAAATCGTGGGCCTTAATTACATCTTGGTCACAGATTGGTTGTTTTCTTGGAAGCACATAACCTCAAAAAATTTAAGTGCCTATAAAATGAAGATGAGAATCTCTGCCACTTTCATCAGAATTTTAGGTGGCTTAATGAAGTATTATTTGTAAATACCTTTTGAATTCTTAGTGTGGTGTGTATTACTTTACTGAGACCTTAAATACTGTGGCTACTTAGCATCCTGGATAAATAGGTAAAGTAAGTTTTCTCATCTAGTGGAAAAATCTAGTTGTTGGTAAAGGAAGCACAGAAATACGGAAAGGAAAGAAGCTAGCCTGAACTGTGTGTCTACTGTAGCCCAATTAGGTATTGAGCATGGCTCTCTACCTACCTTTAATCCTTGGAAACATTTTTATAAGATAGAGACTACTTCTACCCATAAAGAAACTAAATCTCACATATGTTCGGTATTTTTCTTCAAGTTCATGCTAACACACTGAATGATGGTCTCTGTACTTTTCTTTTATAGAATTAATTATGACATAAAATTGTCACACTTTTGCTACCAACAAACTAAGCCATTTACTTATAGCATTTAATAAAAACTAGGTACCCATTATGGGGTTTTTTTCAAATGTAGAGCTATACATTTCATTATTAGTTACTGTTTGCACTAGGGGGAACTTTGAATTTTAGGGTGTTCTTGCTCTATCAGAATGACTCAGATATTTAAAAAGTTAGTCCTTGAGAGTGTCTTTAAAAGGGATTTTAAGAAATGCTATGGGCCATCATTCTCAAACTGCAAACTAGGCTTCAGTTTCCCTCGTGAAGCTATTGCAAAAAACAACTCTGAATTCATTTTATGTCGACTCTGACTTTGAAGAATGTGTGTGTATGTGTGTGCATGTGTGTGTGTGTTGTATGTTTACACAGTCCTTTCTTAGATAGGAAGATTATTATCCAAGAATGACAGGTTTCCCTAGGAGGAGACAAAACCAGTCCTGTGGAGGTGCCTGAGTATGGGAAACCCTAGGAAATCTAGATTCTATTTAGCCCAGAGCCCCTAAACTTACTCTCCAGTTGCACACATTTCCAAATTGATTTTAGAATTTATATGCTCTTCATAAAAGCCATTTTGCAGAGACATAACCTGATCTTGACAAGTTCTCTTCTTTTATTCTGGAGCAGGTTGGAGTCTGAACAGCTAACAGAGATGAGGAGGCAGTACTCTGGGTGATTATGTGAAGCAGTTAAAGTGAGAATCCTCTAGCAGCAAACCAAAAACCTTACCACTAAGGAGACTGTACCCCTTTTAACCACCAGATAAGACAGGATAATACCTTTAGTTTCACTGGGCCAGTTCATAATGCACCACTTGAAAAGAAGCAAGTGTGTCAAGCTGGTGTCTGCATTATCTGATTGTCCCCACACTGCCAGTGTTGTCCCCATTGTGTGGGAAGTGCATTACTTGTTGGAGCAGCGAGGCTCAACCAGCATGGAGAGTGGAGCAGGGGGATTATGGAGAAGGGCAGTGAGGCTCAACTGATGTGGGGAGTGGGGAGAGGCTGAGAGACCTATAACACTAAGTCTACTGTGACTCACATATCAAATCCAGTTGTAAAGTCCTTTCAGTTTTGGTGTAACAACTCTATTGGCAACAGAAAGCAAGAGTTTCTCCAAAGCTTTTTCTTTTGAGTTGGGAGGAAATAATGGGAGACGAAAGTGAATTTCTTTTACTGATAAGTGTGTATGTGTGTTTCTGCACAGATGTGCTCGCCTTCATTAACCTCTACATTAATGTGAGAGCATGGAAGAAGTCTTTTTGGAAATGGTCATAGAGTGGCATTTCATTGATATTTGTCTTGTCCATAGGGAGAATTTAACCTGATATTTCTTTCTCAGGGGAACTCTCAGTGTTCAAGCAATATAGAATGGGCGTCTGATGAGGATTAAGATGTTTGAGGGGTTATATGTGTTTAATGAGGGTTAGGGGCCACATCTTAATTTGAGATTGTGTTCATATGCAAGAGCAAATAGTATTTGGCTTAGATAAAACAACATATATACATCGGTTGTGGATTCCGAATATTTCATAAAAATCATCATTAATGAATGTGGGTGTAGAAATCTGGCCTTAGAAAACCATAAGGACCATTTAAAATATTGACAGTCTAATAACTAAATAGATTGGCTCATAGATAATGCCCTGCTTTTTGTAATCTCTTTGCTAAAGAAAATTCTTCAGATGAGACTACCACTTCAGATGAGATGCATGATAATGTTTACTAGGGAAACTCAAATGAACTTTTTAAATGAACATTAAACAATAACGTTTGTTTAGTAATAATAAAATCAGCTACCATTTGCTGCGTAATTACTACATGCCTGACAGGTTGTGTTTTACATATATTTTCTCAGTTAATTCTCTCAAAAGCCCTATACTTAACCTTGTACTTAGTGTCATTAGTATCTCCATTTTACTGAAGAGGAAAACGAGGCCTTAGAGTGTTCAGAGTCACACAGCTAAAGACAGTCCAAGATTAAGGAATAAATCTCTAGAGACCTGATCCCGGGAACCTGGTTCTTAACCATAGTTTTATCCTGGAGTCACAAATGCCTTCAACATTGCTCAGAGCTGTAGCAAGAGGATTTAAATGACTTGTTATGTTGATGAACCTAGGATAGGATTTTTCAAATTCATAAATTAGGGGTTGTTCAGCAGATCACATAAAATCTTTGCTAAGGAAAAATAAAATAGATCCAGCTTGCTAGTCTGATATCAATAAAGGATGGACCAGGGAGACTAGATTGCAGTTAAAATTTGTTCCAAGCACGGGTTTTCATACAAACTTATGTGAGTACACCCTATTGTGAAAAATATTCCAGAGATACTCTATTACAACCTTCTTAGGCTATTTCTTAAATTGAGCATTGCTATTTAGAAAATAAATATACATTAATTGTAAAAAAAAAAAAAAAAAGGAAACTACAGGTATATTCAGGGAAAAAAACCTTATCATTCAGAGACCACTGTTTACTTTTTGTTGTTCTTACATTCTCCTAGTCTGCCTTTTGTGCCCATTATTTGCCATTATCTGCTCTCCGTTCTGTCTCTGGTGAATCCTCTCACCACCCCACACCTCTGGCCTACACCCCAGTTCTTGTATGCATAAATAAATAAATCTTAAAAAAAAAAAAAAAACTATGGGAGGTGAGACTACTTTATCTCATGTTGTCTTGGGAAAGTTCCTTGACCATGCTAAGCTTCATGTTTTTTTCCCCTGCAAAATGGGAATGACAATAAATAGCTACTTCATAATGTGACAGCAGCCTCCAACTGGGCAGCAGCAGCCTGGGCTACACTGAGGCTGCCAGGTTTGATGGCTAAATCCGGGGCAGCCACATTTGGGTTTTAGGAAAAAAGAGAAAAATTTGTGGCAATTTTGGAGATACACATGGGTCAGGTTTGCACCTGGCCAGCGCCACTCAGATACAGCAGAGCTTACCTGCCCAGCTCCTCTATGAGGCAGTGCAGGGTAGATTGGATACACTGTTAGGGTTTTGGTTTTTAATCCTGAGCTGGTTTTGAAAATGAACTAAACAGATCAGAGCTCCCACTGGCACCAGTTAGGTTCAAACTTGCACTGGCACCAATTAAGTCTTGGAAACGGTTGGCATGGAAAAGGGCCTGACCAGGTTAGAAAGGCAGGTACAACGAAGGGAGATATAAGCAGAGACTTAGGAAAAGCTGTTGGAGAGAAGCTGCTTGGGAAGGCTTGAAGTGGCTTGAGTGAGAAGGTTTGACTAGCTAGGAAGAAGCTTCAAGGGGAAATAGGCTTTGGCTTCAGGAGTGGCTGCTGAGATCCTCCCTCCACAGAGCCCTCTATGATCACCCCAGCTGCCACAGATCAGCTGGATCCTGGCCTACCACTTATTGGTGTGACACTAGCTCCGGAGTCCCTTCAGAGGGACAACAGTATCTTGCTTGAGCAGCTTTTGGTTTGGGCTATTGGGCACTGTGGACACTCTCTGGGTTAGGACAGCCAGCCATTTGTGGCTTCAGGAACTCTTTCCTCATTTCAATCTCCCTTTGTAAATAATCCCTGATGTTTCTGCACACTGAGATTGAGCCATGTCTTGCAATTGTTGGTGTCTGGGTGAAGAGCCCACAAACTGTGAGATCCCCCGACTCTGCACACTTTCAATAGGATTATTTTGATAATGATATAAAAGTTGTAGCACAGTTCTTATAGAGAAGAAAATATCAATAAATGCCATTAGTCTATGTCTGCAGTCCCTTCATTTTAAACATAAGTAAAATTAGAGCTGAAAGTATGTCATTCATGATTGAAGCGCTAAGGTAATAATAGGTCAAAATGACACAGGAAATGCAGTGGGTTAAAGGAAATATTTGGTTTTAAGTGATACATTTTTTGTGCCTGGCTGACCGACATGGATATCTCTTAAAAAACATTTCCAGGATGCCTTCCGTTGGTTGGTTTCAGCATCTAATTAGTGACATGGAAAGTGGGACAGAAAGTACGCTCATTAAACCTGCCACTGTGAGGGAGAGAGGCAGTGAATTCACTTTGAAAGAAGGAACTAAGAAAATATGATACTACAAAGAAAAGTAGGAGCTTTCTTGATGAGAAAAATAAGTTGCTTGAGTACAGGTGGGGAATGAATGACTATCCTCCAACAGGCAGCAAAAGCGGTATTAGCCTGTCTTTGCAAAATAAGCAAACAAAACTTACAATGAATGTAATCCTATACATTAAATTAGCCCAGGTGACTTGAGTAGTAGACTGAGGACTGGGTGTTGCTTTAATCTTTGGGGACACCACTGGTCAGCCTTCTGTATAAGTTGTGAGGCAGGACCAATCTCCCTAACTAGAAGTGGGTTTGCAAAGCATAGGATGTTATGAGAGGAGAGCTGCAATACAAATGACTGGAAAGATAAAAGGACTAAGCATTATTGTCTTTGAGGAATTTAAAACAGATAATTTTGTTATATTTTTCAAGTAAAGACTAGAATCTCTTAGGAAAGTGTACAGCTATTTAAGAATAGAACTATATACAGGAAGTGTATTTCAAACTACAGCATGAAAGATTTAAGTTGGAATGTTTGAAAAAATTATTAATAGTGTGAACTCTAAGACATTGCAAATGATTATCAAGGAAAGCTATGCAATCTCTTCAAAATTATTTAAAATAGGGCATTTTTTGGTGTTGGCTTCAAATTACTTTAGTGGGTCTTAACTAAAGGCAAAAGAATAGGCTGGGTAGATTCTCAAGGTTCCTTTCTATGATTTCATGATAAAAAAGACTTGATCTTATAAAGATTGCTCTGGCTTCTTTTCTATTGCAGCTACCCAAGGAACTGCTGTTGCCTTGACAACAAGGGACCTTCTTAGGTTCCTCATATGCTAATAGGAAAACGGCCAATTTTCTTCTTCATGAAAGAAAACTGTTGGTTAATGTGTGCATCTCTCTCTCTTTCTCTCTCTCTCTCTCTCTCTCTCTCTCTTTTTCTCTCGCTCTCCTCTCCCACCCCCTCCCTCTCTCTCCCTTCTTCTCTTCCCTCCCATTACTAGCCACTCTTATATGAAACTTAGTGAAAGGTGGAGTTAAAAGAAGCCATTAAAGAAGGTAGAACAGTTTATATCTTCAAAAATCCTCACCCAAACTTAAAAAAATCATTCACAAAAGAGTTTGGAGTAAGATAACAATATAAGGATAACAAGAAATCAGCATTTAGTGTGTGGAGAAGACAAACAATGTCCACGTTAGAATATGGGCAGACACATTGAACAGATTCCAAGAGGAAAGAGTCTCTGCACACTCACAGATTTCTCAACACTGGATACCATATATCAGTTACTCCAACAACTTCCATCTATTTAGGTACATGTGTGTGGCCACCACACACTTTTGAATAAACTGAGTAGATTGGATATAGTGCTAGCTTTATATAGGGTTCTTGTGAAAAATACTACAGAACATAGCATAAGAATAGCAATTACTTCAACATACAGTTTGCTAAATAAGAGGAAACAATTAGTTTCCCCAGGGCAAAACCCATAGAATAACCTCTGCTTTCTCCTTAACTACCTGAAACAGCCAAATACAGTGTAAGAAGCAGATTTACACTTGGTAAAAATCACTCTATGTAAACTTACCCATATATTATACTGCACTGATTAAAAATAGGTCACTTCTCTGTAGTGTCTCTTCAAGTCTTCACTAGTAAAAAGCCAACTCTCTTAACCCAGTAGAGTGGTGGTTTTTCCACCTAGCAGCATACAGTCTAAGTTGCAGTACCACACTGGCCTTGCTCTTCCGCTGTGCTCACACAGATGGTGTGAGGTTCTCAGGACAAACACAACACTTTCTGGTATCTCTACCCTACATTATTCTATATAGTAGTTATATGGTGGGTATGCTTTTGTTTGCTGTTTTCATCACTCACCATTCCCTCCCAAGAATCTGGGGGGTTACTATTTTTGTTAAAAAGTATTTTGTATTCTGATTATAAAAATAGTTCATGCTCATTATAAAAAATATGAGAATGTTCAAAAAGAACAAAGAATGAGGGAATTTTTGTATTATTTTGAAGAACTAAATAACTTAATAACATCTGAGTTGTGTTGCTCACAATGTACCACAGGTCTTGGAGGAGTGAAAGTGTAAGTGCCTTGCTGGTGAAAATGTGCTAAGGGAGCACATGCAGGTCGGGGAAGGTTGACAAGATATGGGAAGAGTCCCAGGCTGACAGAACAAATGTGTTGAGCCTTGAGGTGAGAAAGAATTGGGGGAAAGGAAACAGATTTATTTGTGCTGGAATCTGCAGTGTAAATGAAAGACAGTGAGATGGCACTGGGGAGCAAGCAAGGCCAGATCATCAAGAAATTTTAAGTCATGTTAGGGAGCCCACAGAAGTCATGGGGAGTTCTCATGGGGAGGGGTGAAGTGCTAGAATTTGATATTTAGAAACATCATCTTGGGTGAGGGGTGGAGATGGTGCTAGAAAGATCCATTACAGAGGCAGTTCCCAGTTAGGAGGCAGCGTCCGTGGCTGATTTTCCACTTGATGGTAAACTCCTCGTGGGAAAGGGGAACTATTTTTCTGATGTGTGCCTTATGATTTTGGTCAATGTTTTAACAATTGAATTCTTTTAAGATTTATTTTTATTTATTTATGTATACAAGAACTAGGGTGTAGGCCAGAGTTGCAGGGGGTACAAGGATTTACCAGAGACAAAGTGGGGAGCAGAACAAGTAGATTGACTGAAATACACTGCTGAGGGGAGCAGTTGGTGAGAGAGGAGAGGTCCTCTGTGCCTTGTGGGTTAGGTCCCTGCCTGGGGATTGAACTCATTTTGCAGTTACTGGCAATAGCTTGATAGGGTTGAGACTTAACACCTGCGCCACCAGGGAGGCCCTGGATTATTTCTTTTATGAATGAAAGTCTACACATGTCATTTATCATACTAAAAAAAAAAGGAAAGAAAGAAAAAAATTTACTTCCTTCAAGAAGTTGCATCCCTGCAGCTCAATCTAGTCATTGGGTCAGTGCTACTGCCTCCAGGTGAGATAGTTATACAAAGACCATTCAACAGCAGTCCACCCTGACCTTGCTCCCAATCGATATTTGATTTATTTTACCTTACCTCACCTTTATTATTATTATTTGAGTTGTATTTGTTTTTGTATTTTTCATCAAGCTGCCATTCTTGGATTAAGACTGGATTTTCCCATGTTGTAAACTACTTAGGAATAATCAATTCAATTTTGCTTCCTTGATTTTTTTTAAGACCAGTGAAAGAATTAATGAAGAGATAGATGAAGGTAGGCATAAATTACAAGAGTCATCTGAATGCTTACTTTTGACTAAAGTGGTATGTAGTGGCAAGCCGGCACAGGGCAGGTTCTCTATCTATCCTGGCGGATGGATAAAGGAGATTCCTGGAGCCCTTGGTTGCTTTTTCAGGCTTTGATGCTCTTTCTATGCCAATGGCTAGAGGGCAAGCCTGCAGCAGCTCGGGGTGAGGGGGTGGACTGGGAGACTGGCAGTTTCCCCAGCCCCCTGTGACTCTTTCCTCTTTGGGCTCTCTCTGGCATCGTCTCATTGTCCTGCCTCTCTGTAGTCACTTGTCCTCTCATAGTTGTTCCACCATAGCCATCCTCTGCCTCTGAGTGAAGCTGCCTTATAGCCTCAGCCTCCAGGCCCAAGTGTGCCCACTTAAACTCTCCTGCACCATACTCCAGCTGTCCACAATCAGGCACTCGTTCAAGACCGTAGGTGCTGGTCATAGATGCTAATGGTGGGAGGGCAGAAAAACCCTGGTAACTTCCGTTTACCTTACACGGTGTAATTCACTGAATAAAACCATTTTATTAAGCTGCTGGTTAGCAGATTATAACTATCTATATTATGTATAGGTGACAAAACCTCTTATTTTACTTTTGATACAATGAAAAGAGTAAAAGAATTTTCAAAGATATGAAAGGACCTTATGAAATTGTTAACTAAAATTTAATATAATTAACACAGTAATGAAACCATTCTATGTTTATATTAGTAGTTGATGTTCCCTTATCCTTGATCTATAATAGAATCACACTTCCAAAAAAATTTGCATTTGTGAGTTAATAATGTAGGTAAAATCTGTATGTTAAAAGGAGACAAAAATTAACTTTAGACTATATGTAACTTTACTTGTGTTTATAAAAAAAGAATGACAAATGATTTGTGTATAGATTACTGAGTGACATGGATAATTTGTGCTGATATAGTCCCAGTTTTCTTAAAACTTTCAGTTTTTGATGATTCACAAGTATTAACTTGTTTGGTTGGTTTAGTCACTGATTCCACAACAAATTTTATGTTTACAAAATTTCATATACTTTTTTTAGTATATGTTATCTTCTTAAATGGTTAATTTACATGTTGAATTATACATTATAATCTTAAATTTAACCTTTTATTGTTAATTATTATCATTATTATAGTTGCTTCATAATAATAGCGACTAACAGTGTTTAGAAGAATTAGAGGGACTATGATTTTGCATCTGGGTGTTTTTAATGGACAAACACAATTCTGGATGAAACCAAAGATTTTATCATTTTAGAGTGAAAATGAGCTGAGGACAAAAATCTGTTAATAGATTATTAGGATGGTATTTGGTCCACAATTATTCCTGGGGAGTTTTCTCCTTAAGTACATCTTTAATGCTGCATCAAAGATTTGGCTCAGATGCTTGGAATAATGAGCTTCGTTATAATAGTAGACCTTGATGAGAGTTCTGGCTAAAAAAGAAAGAAAAGATTTTTAAAAAAAAAGGATTTGCAGTACTTTACATATGCAGACATGTAGCACCATCTACTGGATTAGAGTAAATGAATAAAATCTGTAAAATATGTATTTCCATTAGCAAAGTTATGAAACTATGATTATCAAAGCTTCCTATAGCACTGGCTTAGCAAACTATTTTTATTTTGAGAGTAGTTTTATTGCTAGATGAAAATATTTTGAAATAAAGGGGTTTCCTTTGCTTTTGTCCTGAGTCAAGGAAGTAGTCACAGAAATTTTTTAGCTGCTGCTATTTAAAGTTACCCATCTACAGCAACTAATTACACACACACACACCTCCCACTGTGACAAATTCAATTATATATTTATATATAAAACAAATTGTTAAAAAATCTATAATTAAGTTTTACCATTTTTCCATAGAAGAAAATGTTTTCTTCAAATACACTTATGGTTTTCAGGAGAAATAAGTTCTTAGGAATAAGCCTTTCACTAATTAATTAATTTAATGTGTATTAATGACGGCACAAAGATTTCAGAAATATTGCACAATATTCATGTATGAGGTAAATGTTCTTTTAAAGACTTATATTCATTTCTTTTATTATCAGGGTTCAACTGAGTAGCCAAGTGTAGGGTAGATGTAAGTTACCAGGTTTTTCCGACCTCCCATCCATGATAGACCCCTGCGGTCCTGCATGCATGCCTGATGGCGGGCACCTGGGCCTGGAGACTGATCATATATGAGCGGAGTCAGCAGAGAGAACAGAGAACAGAACTGCCACGGTGTGCAGTGGAGAGGCCAAGAGAGAACCCCAGAAAGCCCAGAGAGAGTGAAGATTTGCTGGGGGCCGGGAGGTCTGCCAGTCTCCTGGTCCCCTGAGCACCCTGCCTGCCTACCCTGCACCTGGTTGTCTCTACAAATGCTGTAGGAAAACATTAAAAGCCTGAAAAAGTCACCAAGGGCTCTAGGACTCCTCCTGGATCATAGAGAACCTGCTCGGTGCCTTGTTGGCACTACACCAAGCATCTGATTGAGGTTTGTGAAGTGTTTACGTTTTCAAAATGTTATAGATTCTTGTCAAAATATTCACCACAAAATATTTTATGTAGGTAGGGAAATTGTGGAATAGGACATTTATAGGAGTCCTCTAACATTCTTCCAATGAGACTGTTCTATCACTGGCCAAGTCATTATCTATTTCATAATAAAAGCATTTCTTTGGGAGGAAGTAGGTCCCTAAGCAGGAGAGGTGTAAGCATTGTAAGTGCTGACATGTATGTTGTAGTCAGGGGCAATTTTGGAGGTTTCTTCTAATACTGCAGTTACATGAATGCTTTGGGTCTAGTCTTGTGTAACTCCATGGAGAATTCCATGGGGTGGAACTGGGTGAAATTAGTATAAGTGGTCAAATGGGACAGACTTACAGTTATAAAACTAGTAAGTACTGGGCATGTAATGTACAGCATGGTGACTATAGTTAATGTTGTTGCACTGCATATTTGCAAATTGCTAAGGGCGTGGATCTTAAAAGTTCTCATTGCAAGAAAAAAAATTGTAGCTATGTGTGGTGCCAGATGTTGGATGAGACTTACTGTGGTCATCATTTTGTAATATAGACATATATTGAACCATTATGTTATACATCGGAAACTAACATAATAATGTTATATATCAATTATATCTTAACAAAAAAAGGAGTTACTATGTAAAAGATCTGACTAAATGGAGACATTTACCAAATTTCCAGATAAGAATAAAATACAATGAATGTTTCAGTCCTTAATTTATTCTGAGTATTCAAAGAAATTTCAATGAAAGTCCTTAGGATTTTTTAATTTTTGTTTTTAAGAATTGTTTTAATGAATTGTTTTAAGAATGGTTTTAATGAGCTAATATAGGTATACAACAGCGTTTATGATATAGAGGTACAGGTTCACACTTCTTGAGATAAATGTTACCACACTATATCTGCCACCAAGGCACCTACAGTCCTCCACCATGGTCCCCTGGGGCCCTTCCACACTTGGCTCTCCACCCTCCCTCTGGTAGTCTATGGTAGTCTCAATTCTATAGTCAGAATTACAGCGTTTGTTTTGTTTTGGTTGCGTCTGTTTCTTTGTTTTGTTTCTCTATATTCCACATATAAGTGAAACCATCCAATATTTGTCTTTTTCCTTCTGATGTATTTTACTTAGCATAATCCCCAAAGATTCCATCTATGTTTAAAATGGCAAGATTTCATCGTTTTTTTTTTTTTTACAACTGAGTAGTATTTCATTCCATATACATATATTTATGGAACTCGACTATTGTAAATAGTGCTACAATGAACTTAGTAATGTGTATACCCCTATGAATTAGTGGTTGTGGTTTTTTTGCAGCAGATGTGTAGGAGTAGAATTGCTGCATCATATGGTAGTTATAACATTTTGACAAATGTCTATACTGTTTTCCATAGAGGCTGCACTAGTTGATATTCCCACTAACAGTAAAATATACTTGTTTTCATCCATACCCTCACTAACATTTGTTGTTTCCTGACTTTTTGATATAGGCCTCATAGGTGTGAGATGGCATCTCACTATGGGTTTGATTTGCATAAGTGATAAGCATTTTTTAAAGTGCCCATTTTAAAGTGCCCATTGGCTCTCTGTGTGTCTTTTTTGAGAAGTGTCTATTTAGCTCTTCCGCTCACGTTTTTTAAAAAGATTATTTATGCACACAAGAGCTGGGGTGTAGGGCAGAGGTGTGGGGAGGTAAGAGGATTCACCAGAGATAGAGTGAGGAGGAGAACCAGCAGAGCAGAACAGGTGGGGTGACTGAAATACACTGTTGAGGGGAGCTGCACCATGTGAGATACTTTCTGCCGGGGAATAGAACTCATGCTGCAGTGGCTGCTGGTAGCTACATAGTGCTGACACTTACCAGGGGGCCCTAGTAGGATGTCTTTTTTTAAAATTTATTTATTTATGCATGCAAGAGCGGGGGTGCAGACCAGAAGTGGGGGGGGTGAGAGGATTCATCAGAGACAGAATGGGGAGCAGAACAGGTAGATTGACTGAAATACACTGCTGAGGGGAGCAGTGGGCAAGACAGGAGAGGTCTGCTATGCCATGTGGTAAGTTCTCTGGCCGGGGCTTGAACTTGTGCTACAGTGGCTGCTGATAGCTTCATAGTGCTGACACTTAACGCCTTGTACCACCAGGGAGGCCCAGATGTCTTTTGTTTTTATGATAGTTTCTTTAGCTGTGCAGAAGCTTTTTATTTTGATGTAGTCTCATTTAAAAAAAAATTTTTGCTTTGTTTTTCTCATTGGAATTGATCCCCAAAGACATCTGTGAAGCAAATGTCATAAAGCATTTTGCCTATGTTTTCTTCTATGTATTTTATGGTTTCAGGTCTTACGTCAAAGTCTTTAATTCATTTTTATTCCTATGTATGATATGAGATAGTGGTCTCGTTTCATTCTTTTGCATGTGACTATTCATTTGTCCCAACACCCTTTGTTGAAAAACTTATTTTCTCCATTGCACATGCTTGGCTCCCATGTTATACATTAAATGTCCATAGATGTGTGGGTTCATTTCTGGGCTTATCTGCTTGTCTGTTTTTATTCTAATACCATACTGTTTTGTTTGCTATAGCGTTATAGTAGTTTGAAGTTTGGGTGTGTGATAACTCCATTCTTCTTATGTTTCAAGATTGCTTTGCCTTTTCAAGGTCTTCTGGTTTCCATATAAATTTTAGTAATGTTTGTTCTCTCTTTAGAATGCCATTGAAACTTCGATAGGGCTTGCATTGACTCTGTATATTGCTTTGGGTAAGATGAGCATTTTAAAATGTTAATTTTTTCAGTCATGGTTAGGTACTATTTATTTCTTCATGTCTTCCTTTATTTCTTCTACAATATCTTATAGTCTTCATTGTATAGGTACTTCATTTTCTTAAGTTTATTCTTAGGTATTTAATTCTTTTTGATGCAGTGGTAAATGTGATAGCTTTCTTGACTTCATTTTCTTATAGCTCACTTTTTCATATATACAACTGATTTTTATAAATTTATTTTGTAGCCTGCCACTTTACTGATTATTTTGCTTCTAATAATTTTTAGTGGAGTCTTTAGGGTTTTATCTCTAAAGCAAGTAGTGAGTAGTGAGTAGTGAGCAAGTAGTGAGAATTTCATTCTTTCTTTCCTAATTTGGATCCTTTTACATCTTTCTGTTGTCTCATTGCTCCAGCTAGGATTTTCAATACTATGTTAAATAGAAGTGGTGAAAGTGTATAGCCTTGTCTTTTATCTGATCTTAGACTAAATTAAATGCTTTCAGTTTTTTACCATTTGGTATCATGTTAGCTATGGGTGTGTCATATATAATCATTATTATGTTTAGTTATGTTCCTTTTATACTTATTTTTTGAGGGTTTTTATAAACATTTGTTGAATCTAATCAAATATTTTGTCAGCATCTATTGATAGGATCATATATATTTTTTTATCTTTCTTTCTGTTGATCTTGTGAATTACATTGATTAATTTTCAAATGTGGAACCATCCTTGAATCCCTGGAATAAATCCCACTTGGTCATGCTGTATAATCTTTTAAATGTATTCCTGAATTCAGTTTAAGATTTAAATGAGGGGGCCTCCCTGGTGGCACAAGGGGTTAAGTCTCATTCCATGAAGCTGTCTGCAGCCACTGCAGCACGAGTTTGATCCCCAGCCAGGGAGATTCCCACATGGAGCAGCAGATCTTTCCTGCTTGCCCCCTGCTCCCCTCAGCAGTGTATTTCAGTCAATCTGCCTGTTCTGCACCCCACTCTGTCTCTGGTGAATCCTCTCATACCCCCATCCCCCCCCCACACCTCTGGCTTACACCCCAGCTTTTGTATGCATAAATAAATAAATCTTCAAAAAAATTTAAATAAGGATTTTTGCATCTGTGTTTTGTAGTTTTCTTATTTTGTGATATCCTTATCTGCTTTTAGTGTCACTTCTAAACATAAGCACAGCTTTTTCTTCAATTGCTTTGAAGAGTTTGAGAAGGATAGGTAATTGTTTGTCTTTGAAGATTTGGTAGAACCATCTGGTTCTGTGTTTTGGGGATTTTTGATAACTTTCAATTTCCTTGCTTGCAATTGCTGTGTCCCATGTTTTCTGTTTCTTTCTAATTCAATCACAGAAGGTTGTATACTTCTAAGAACTTTTTCATTTCTTCTAGGTTATCCAATTTATTGTTATGGATATATTCATAGTAGTCCCTTATGATCTTCTGTATTTCTGAGAGGTCTATTGCAAATCTTTTATTTGTGATTCTATTTATTAGAGCTTTTTTCTTAGCCTAGCTAAAGTTTTGTCTGCTTTGTTTTTATTTTCAAAGAATCTGCTTTTGATTTTTTTGACCTTTTGTACTGTGTTTTTTAAAGCAATTGATTTATTTTCTTGCGTATTTGTTAATTATTGGGCAGTATTTAATTCTCCCCCTAGTTTTCCCACCACCATAGCATCTGTGACCCAGCCCTGCAGTTCCTTGCACTCTTCCCTCCCCTGTTCTCACCCTTCTCCTCTGCTGTATGCCTCAGATCTATGGTCAGCTTGCAAGTTTTGTCTTTTTTCCTGATTCTTTGTTTGGTTCCCCATATTCCACATTAAAATGAAACCATCTAGTATTTATCTTTTTCCTTCTGCTTATTTCACTTAGCTTAAGCTCCTCTAGCTCTGTCCATATTGCCACAAATGGCATGAATTTATAATTTTTTTTGATTACCAAGTAGTATTCCATTGTGTATATGTACCACCTCTTCTTGATTCACTCATCTGTTTTGGAGTATAAGAGGGTTCCTTTTTCACCACATCCTTTGTCACCATATCGGCAACATAAAAGCATTTGTTGCTTTTATGTTGCCGATATGGGCCATTCTTACAGGTGTGAGGTAGTATCACACTGTGGTTTTGATTTGCATTTCCCTAATAAGTGATGGTGAACATTTTTTCATATGACTGTTGGTCCTTTGTATTTCTTCTTCAGAGAAGAAGTGTCTTTTTAGCCCTTCTGCCTATTTTTTGATAGGGTTGTTTGCTTTGTTTTTGTTGAGTTGCATAAGCTTTGTACATCTCTATCAGTGTCTTATCAGAGGTATAGTGTACAAACTTTTTGAAATAGTGATAGTGTTCTTAAAAGTAGTTTAATAAACTTGAAAGTAGTTTACGTTAACTAGCTATATGCATTTGTCAAAACTCAACATTTGTATATGCACTGTATGTAAATTTTACCTATAGGGTAAAGAATGTAAGTAAAAGTAAACTTCTGCATGGTGAAGTATTTAATTGGGAAGTGTATTGATTACTGTAATTTACATTGAAATGCATTAACATATAACATGGATTGATAGATAAGTAGATAGACATGTGATAACACCCGTATAATCAGTCAGTAATAGCAGGATCTAGGAAACAATTAGATCAAGGAGATATTGGTGCTCATTTGCTCATTGTAAAATTATTTCAACTTTTCTGTATCTGGGAAACACTTCAAAATTAGATATTGAAAGTAAAGGTTTACCTTAAATGTTGAAAAGGGAGAATGGATTTTAGGGGAACAAGAGTAGAAGTAGGAGATTATTGAGGCAACTGTAGTAGTACACTGAGAGATGATAGTGAGACTGGAGTGGTGGCAGTGGAGATGGGGTATAGTGTTAATGCAGAATTTGGAGGCAGAAATGAGATGTAATAGTGATTTATTGAAGGTGATAGGTGTGGAGGAGGAAGGAACCAGTAATGACAACCAGGGTTAATTTTTCCATAGTTATATATGTGATAGTGGTTCTACTGTAATAGGGAGGACAGAGGGGAAGAAATTTGGAATAGATATGAGATGAAATCAAGAATTCTGCTTAGACCTGTGTATCAGATTTGAGCTATCTATCAGATATCTAAATGGAACTGACAGGTAATAGCTGGATATATGTTTGAAGTACACAGGAGAGATCTGGGCTAGGGAAATAGGAGCCATTACAAAATGCTAGCCATGAAAATAGATTTGATCACCTAGCAAGCAAGTGTTGAAAAAGACTAAAGAAATTAGCCTTAGGTCTTGAGGAGCACTAATATTAAGATGTTAAACAGGACAAGATTTAGCAGCAAAAAGCGATTGAGTTAGTTAATAGGAAACTGACTGAGAAAGTCATAAAAGCCAAGGGAAGCAAATGTTTTAATAGGGAAAGAATAGCTGACCTAAATGTTGTCCATCATCAATAAGTTGATGATGAATGTGCCCACTGAAATAGGAAGCATACTGATAGCAACAAGAGCAGTTCTAAAGTGAGTATGGTAAAATGTACTAAAAACAAAGCTTGGGAGGGGAAATATTTATACACACATAACATAGTCTCTGTAACATGTAAAGCTCTACTATAATTCAATAAGAAGAGAAAACTTAATGGAAAAAAACAAATGATATGTGAAAGCCTTAGTAAACGAATTGTGATTCTCAGTCTTTTAATTATATAATTATAAACAAATAATGATGAATTTTGCTCTGTAGTTTATAAAATACTTAATACTTCATTATATCCAGAGAGTGCAAGTATTACAGGGCAAGGAGAGGGTCACCCCAGAACCCCCAAACCTACCCCTCTAAATAGGTTTTGCCATCCACCGCATCAATATAAAACATACAAGACCTTTAGTGGAAACAAACTTTAATACAATTAGTGTATAATACAGAAAAGACAAAGAATATAGTTTTAAATCAAGCATCCAGTGTTACCCATCACCTTGTGGGTAAAAGTCCACCCAAATGGGATTGGCCCAAAGCAAGGTGTGAAAGCCCACCACAAGTCTAAAACACCTTTCAGGAGGGACCCATAGAAAAGGGTCAGAAACAGCCAGACAATTTAGGAGGAAAAGAACAAAGCCAAAATCCAGATGCACATTGCCATTGTTAACCTCCCCATGGGTCTCTTACCCACATCTATTTTAATCAGTCCAGTCCAATGCAGCTTCTTTACATGTCTCTCTGCTCCTTGGGCCTCTTTTGGCTCTCCATCCTGTTTCCTTCCTTCTCCAGTCTCCTGTTTCTCCTCCAGCTTATTTCTCCTGCTCAGCTCCACCCTCCCTTTGGTGGGGCAGGGAATGTGGAACATGCCCTTTTCCTGGGGACCACCCTATTATACAAGGATACTGTTGGTGAGTATGCAAAACCTTTTGAAAGATAATTATTAGTATCTACCAACATTTGCTTAGACTTATTATTCATTAACTTTACCTCTAAGAATATATCATGCAGAAATACATAAATGTGTAAGATTTCATCTTATTCACCAAACCTAAGACATCACTGACAGAAAGATGTATCCTAATCTCATAGCATTCAGAGATTTTATACTGTGAAAATAAGTGTACCAAGTACTGATGTAATACAGCAATATAGAGATGTTCATTACTGTAGTGTTTAAAAAGCTATAATTAATAACCTTGAATTTTATTCTGTCTTTTAAAAACCTGACATGAAAACACAGTCACTAGAGTTACATGCTGAAGAATATTTATGTTTCTGTAGAAAAAATCATATATGTATGTAATTGTAACTTTCTTTGTAAAATTCTGGTAGGGTAAATACTGAACAAACAGTGGCAACATGTTGAGAATGAGATTGGCATGCAGGTGACAGCTACCTTTTCCTTTTCCTTTATATGTATACTTCTTTTTTTCTTTTTTTTCTTTTTTTTTACTTTACAAAGATACAATTTTGCAAAACAACAACAAAAGAACCTTCTGTATTTTAGCCTGAACAATCAAATTTAGATGATACTATAAATTTGGAAATAAGATGATAGAAGTATAACATATCTTAGTATTTGGTTATTAAATTGGGTATTTCATGGTCAGCAACATGGTTTGCAAGTCTGGGTTTTGTTTCCAAACTTAGGTCTCAAGGAGTGAGAATGTAGTTATGACCTAGAAGTTTTGGAATTGTAAAATGGGAGATGGGTGATATGGAATGCTGTACTGATGAGGTGAAAAGCAGGAATATCATTTAAGGCAGAAATACAGAATTTATAGAAAGCATGTACATTTTGTCTAAAATTCAACATATATAACTATCTCCTGAAATTCAGGAAATAGAATCCTGGAGATATGGGAAACGGTACTTGCAAGACTTAGATCGCCAAAATTCTTATGTCCCTGGGGCCTAGAGGAGTGTCCAGCAATGACAGCTGCAACCATGCATTTGGCAGCTACAATTGAAACTGAGAGGACTGAATCAACAGATTTTCACAGGCTAAGGCAGCTGCCTCAGTAGTCACATTAGCAACTGGAATGGGAAATTAGAAAGGGGATGTTTCAGACACGTGGACAGTAGCAACACTAATAATTTTAACAAGCAGCATTGCCACAACAAATTGAAAGTATAAATAATTGTATGTCATCTTAACATATGCTGACACTAACATTTTCATGACTGGGAATGATTAAAATTAGAAGTTAAAGATGATCTTCCTTGTGCAAGTTGAGTCTTTGGAATAGACATTGTGGAAGTGAGGAGTAAAATCCTTTACTTATTACTGGTTTGAAGAACTTATTACTGGTTTGAAGATAAAATACATGGAAAACCATGTAAGCACAAAAAAGACAATACTAAGATTTCAAAAGTATAGTAACTAAGCAACTGTAAAAGGACATTGTCAGAACAGTTGAGGTGTTATTGTTGGGTGGGGAAGGAATCCTGAACAAAGTCCACAAATAGGTTTTATGGACCCCACCCCCACCCCAAACCAAAGATCTGTATTTCACGTTGGGGTTGCCCTGTAACATTATGAATGTGATGGTTATTAGATGATAATCAAGAACTGTTATTTTTAGTAGGTATAATAATGATATTGTGTTTAAGTTAGAAAACATTGACCATTAAACATTTGTGATACATGCTCAAGTTTTAGGGGTGAAATATGTCTGCGCTTTAAAGTGCTTCAGTAAAAAATACAAATGAAGCTAATATGGCAAAAATGATGATTTAATAAAAGTAATAGATGAGGACCATGGGTGTCTTGTGGTAACATATATTTGAAGAAGAGTGAACCTATACTTCTGAATCATATATAGTGCGGCAAACCAATGTTACCTTGATAAAAAATAATCCAAAAAAAGAGGATATGGAGGTCCAGCAAATCCTGTTCTCTGTTATATATGTAGACGTCCACATACACACATACGCAGATATGTATATATGTATTTAATAAGGTACAGGCATAATAAAATTCAAAAGGGCAAAATATAAAGTTACAGGTAGTTGTTTATTGGATAAGCACAGTTAATTGATTTTCACTATGCAGTGGTAGAGGGTATTCTAGTCAACACCCCTCACTGAAAGAGTAGAGTTTGAATTAGGAGACTTTATTTTAGTTTACATCCTGCCTTTTAAAATCACTTCACCTTAGTGAGCCTCAGTTCATTTGTTTAGAAAATTAAAGAATTAGATTAGTTGATTTTTTTCATCCTTCAAAGTTCTGAGAGGTCATAATCTCAAAGTTCTACCAGTGCCAAGGAGGTAATTCAAATTCATGAATTGGTGAAGTTTGCCAAGCTAAAGTGGAGAGGAGCTTCAAGCAAAATAATGCTTTTTGATAAAGCTCTCTTAGTATTTCCTAGTCTGTTTACGAGATCAGAAAGACATTTTAATGCAAAATTCAAGATCTGTAAATGTTAACAAATGAAAACGTATTGAAATGTAAGTGTGGCTCCGGTCCTCCAGGATGTCTGCAATGGGGTAGATGAACACTGTGAGGAAGGTGAGAAGATAAAACACACGAAGATCACAACACCCAGGAGTAAATTCTGCTTCAGTCCACTTCGGTCTATGAGATTTCAGCTACTCAATTCAACAAATACCACTTTAAAAGAAAAGCCGGCGTACTATCTCCGAGGCTCCCAACTTTCGCGGTGTCGATGTGTCGCAGCGCAAACTAATTCTGGTGACCTGTGGCCCCTCCGGCTACTCCAGGCGCCAAAAATCTTACACCCTCCGGCAGCTACTGTAGGTGTCCGTGTGCGTTTTAGGGGCGTTTGAGACCGTGCTTTGAGGGAAAATTAAGTAGGTGCCTCACTGATTCTGAACGCGCCACTTCCCATTCCCCTCTCGCTGCGCTCACAAGAGAAAGAATGCCTGGAAGGCACTTCTCAACCGGAAATTTGGCTTCCCGGAGCAGCGCTTCCTGTTTGGTAACTAAGGGCGCGGACCGTTGCTAGGGATCCCGTGGCTACCGCTCAGCCTTTCCAGCGCCTGGGGGTGACTTGGGTGCTGTTTAAGAGAGAGAAGGTGGGTCTTCTGTACGGTGCCATCATGAGTAGCGAATTCCTGGCAGAGCTGCACTGGGAGGATGGCTTCGCCATTCCGGTGGCGAACGAGGAGAACAAGAGACTGGAAGATCAGGTGAGGAGGATCGAGTGAAGAACACGCTGTAGGAGGTCTGTTGGCGGCTGGGCGTGGGATGCTGGTGGTGAGAGAAGGGGGCATTTTCTTAACAGGAACACCCCAACCTTTCCATTTCTCCTTTCCGACCCTGAATCTTTATTCTCTCCTCCTACTCATCCCCACCCTTTGAACAGGAGAGGAAACGCTGGTTCCCGCGCCCACTTTTCCCTTCTTGGAATTAAGTAGGCTTGTAAAGAGACTTCAGAGGTTTTATTAGCAGCAGTTATTTGTGAAAGTTCATACACAAAACTCGTTCTAGTTGACATTTCTTTGTGAGTTTCTATCTGTTATGTTCAAAATTTAAAGTAAATCGAAGATCTGTTTCCAAGAGGGACCTTCTAGTAAGAATGTAAAATGTGTAGTTTACGGAGTATACCACGTTGTAAGACACTGTGAGGACCTACACACTAGAGCTTGCAACCCATGTGTCGTGGAGTTACTAAAAATAAAGTTGCAATTGGTTCAGCAATCAGACAGAAACTTCAGCAGTGTTCTGACCGATTAACTCCGGTCTGTTTACTAATGCTCTATTTACTCGAGGTTGCAGTTTTAGTTTTTTCAGTGAGGAAATATATAGGAGATTTAGCAGTGAGTATATACTGGGGAATAATAACAAGTCTCCAATCCTGGGTTCAGATCTTACTTACCTCTAGTAAATAGGGGGGTATAAACAATATAGGATATTCCTTCTCAAAAGTACACACTGTGGACTGTGGAAGTTGACTATAATGTCTTAAAGCGAACATTTTAGACATTGCAATCTGTAGATTACAAATAGAGAAGATAAATAGGAGTACTATAAAAGTGGAATCCACTATATGTGCTGTTTTAACATAATACTAAATTCATTTGTTATTTAAGAGAAGAAAAAGGGAATGTTGAACTTCAGGTATTATTTGATCACAAGAGACACTGCTAAAAAATTTAACATTAAGAAAAACCAAAAAAGATGAAAAGAAAATGGTTATATTTTTGTTTAAAAAACGGTTTTGCTTGTCGGCAGCATTGATTGACTTCCTGCTCTTTTCAGCTATCCTCTTTAGAGTAAACAACTCTCTTAGATTTCATTCTATCTTCTTTTAGTCCAATTAAAATCAGTGGTTTTATTCTCATATTTTTAAAAATTAAGAATATTGAAATAATTATTAATTTTTACATATTCTCTTTTAGATCGCCCATGTCCCATAATCATAATATGTATAAATAACTTTCAAAAGAACATCTTACCTACATGTTGTCTCACTCTATTTCCTTTCTAAGTTAAGGAAAAAATAGTCAAATTGACAGGCACAGACTTGAACAGACAATTGGATTGTTTGATTTTTTTTTTATTGTTAAATTAGGTAAGTTTGGTACATATTTTTAAATTGTATTTCATTTTTTCCATGCTTATTTTTATTTTTTCTTTCCTTAATATTTGGTCATTTCTTTCCTTAATATTTGGTCATTTGTTCCTCTTTTTTACGTTACTTTATAGATAATATTAAGGTGTTTATTTAATATTTTTCTTCTTAATGTTGAGCTGTATTGCCATTATCTACTTTCTTAAGACCACTTTTGCTGCATCCCATAAATTCTGACAGCTTATGTTTTCATTAGTCTTGAGGTGTTTTCTCTCTTTAAGTTCCTCTTTAATTCAATAGCTATTAAGCAGAATGATGTTTATTTTTATGTATTTATGGTTTTTCGTTTTGTAAATAGTTGATTTCTAGCTTTATGACAACATAGTCAATAAGAGTGCTTGGTATGATTGTAATCTTTGTACTTTTATTGACGAACGATTGTGTCAAAGCATATGGTCCTGTTTTTTTTTTTTTAAAGATTGATTTATTTATGCATACAAGCTGGGGTACAGGCCAGAGGCGTGGGGCAGCGAGAGGGTTCACCAGAGACAGAGCGGGGAGCAGAACAGGCAGATCGAGGGAAATACACTGCTGAGGGGAGCAGGGGGCGAGCAGGAGAGGTCTGCTGCCCCATGTCGGAAGCTCCCTGACTGGGTTTTGAACTCATGCTGCAGTGGCTGCCAACAGCTCCCCAGTGCTGGGACTTAATGCATTCATTGCACCACCAGGGAGGCTCACATATGGTCTATCTTTAAAAGGTTTCACATGCACTTGAGAATATATATGTATTTTAAAATTAAATTTAAAATTATCTATCTATCTATCTATCTATCTATCTATCTATCTATCTATCTATCTATGCAGAAGTTTTCCACCCTTTACCTCTAACTCTGTGCTTTGTTGGTAATGTGAGTTTCCTGTAAAGAGTTGAAGGTTGGATTTTTTTTTTTTTAAATTCACTGTTAGGGGGAAAGGATGGCCTGAACAAACTCCACAAACAGGTTTTATGGACCCCACCCCCACCCCAGACCAAAGAGATCCAAGACACCGAGGACTACAAATCCCATAGTGTCATCATCACCAAAGTGAGGATTGCTGGGAACTGAGGGTGGAGTTAAGCTACGAGGTTTGGTGTATAACCAGACATGTGGGCCTTGGGGGCCCTTGGTTTCTTTGCCAGCCTTCAGCATGCTGTTGGGGTTCCTGCTCAGCAGAACTGGTAGGACGCATTCACCCATTTACCTCTCTCTCATTCTCCCTGAGTTATTAATTTCTTCATATCCCCTTTTTGTAGATAAACCCTTTATTACCCCTTTTTGTGTGTACCTGCAGTTGAGTCTCATTATAAGTCCCTTTTTAAGCACGTAGATGAGGACCCACAGTCAGGCCAATCCATTTCACTTTAGCGTTGCCCTGTAACAACTACTCTATGCCTTTTAATTGTTGAGTTCATCCCATTTACATTTATAGTAATTATTAAGACAGGAATGCTTATTGACATGTTGTAATTGAATTTTTTTTTTCAGTTTGCCTTTGTCTTTTAATTTTTGACATCTATTTACATTTTGTTTAGGCTCCATTTCCATTGTCTTATATGTTTTTTTTAAATGTATATATTTTTATTGTTATTTATATCTTTTACATTTTGTATTCCCCTTGGGTAACCCACCACCAATTCACCCATGATCCATCTCCGTGGTCCCTTATGTTCTTTTTTTAAAATAGATATTTTATTTATTTTTGTTATTCATATCTCTTACATTATTGTGTGTTCCCCATAAGTTACCCAACACCTGTTCACCGATGGAGCCATCACTATAATCCTCCATGCTCCACTCTTCCCCCCTCTTGAGCCCTACCCCTCCCCTCCTTCCCTGCTGAATGTCGCTTTCTTATTTGGCTCCCCTATATTCCTGTTATAAGTGAAACCATTCGATAATTTTCTCTTTCTTTCTGGCTTATTTCACTGATCATGACCCCCTCTAGGTCCATCCATGTTGCTGCAAATTGCATGTGTTTGTCTTTTCTGAGTGCTGAATAGTATTCCATTGTGTATATGGACCACATCTTCTTTATCCAGTCATCTATTTTTGGGCATCTGGGTTGTTTCCATACCTTAGCTATTGTAAACAGTGCTGCAATAAACATGCGGGTGCATGTATCCTTTCGGATTAGTGTTTTTGTGTCTTTTGGGTATATTCCCAGCAGTGGTATTGCCGGGTCATATGGAAGTTCCATTTCTAGCAGTTTGAGGAAACGCCATACAGCTTTCCATAGTGGTTGGATCAATTTGCATTCCCACCAGCAGTGTAGGAGAGTTCCTTTTTCTCCACATCCTCGCCAGCATTTGTTGTTGCCTGTTTTATTAATGTGCACCATTCTCACTGGTGTGAGGTGGTATCTCGTTGTGGTTTTAATTTGCATTTCCCTGATTATAAGTGATGTTGAACATTTTTTCATATACCTGTTGGCCATTTGCTTTTCTTCTTTGGAGAAGTGTCTTTTTAGCTCTTCTGCCCATTTTTTGACTGGATTGTTGACTTTGTTTTTGTTGAGTTGTGTGAGCTCTTTGTAGATTTTTGTTATCAGTCCTTTATCAGTTGTATTGTGTGCAAAGATCTTCTCCCAATTAGTAGGGTGTCTGTTTGTTTTAATTATTGTCTCTT
>PVIJ01000672.1:212589-258912 GCA_004024925.1 Scalopus aquaticus | reverse complement strand
GATGGGATTATATCAAAATAAAAAGCTTCTGTACAGCAAAAGAGACATTAACCAAAACTAACAGACACCCTACCAACTGGGAAAAGATCTTTGCACACAATACATCTGATAAAGGACTGATAACAAAAATTTACAAGGAACTCACACAACTCAACAAAAAAAAAGCCAATAACCCAATCAAAAAATGGTCAGAAGAGCTCAAAAGGGACTTCTCCAAAGAAGAAAAGCAAATGGCCAACAGATACATGAAAAAATGCTCAACATCACTTATAATCAAGGAAAAGCAGTGTATTTCTGATCTGCCTGTTCTGCTCCCCGCTCTGTCTCTGGTGAACCCTCTCGCCGCCCCACACCTCTGGCTTGTACCCCAGCTTGTATGTGTAAATAAATAAATCTTAAAACAAAAGAGAGTGCGACTTGCTAATGCTGGTTCCAGTACCATAAATGCACACCTGAAGTCACTGATATTCATTAGCCAAAGGATCTCAATAATGATATGTGATTAGGAAATTATTTTGTTGGGAAAGATTTAAAAGTGGCATGCAAATCACATTGAAACAAGTAACAATTTATTATGTCTACGCATAAACTGTGCTTTTGGTCTGTTGCCTTGGGGAAATCTGAGATAAAATTCTTGTGTTATATTCATTTGGGTTGATTTGGAGATTCTGATAGAGACACCGTTTGAATTCACTGAGAAAGAATCTTATTTTCCCATAGATAAACTATTCTTGAAATAAAGTCATTAATAAATTATGGTATGGCTTATCTGCCATCAATGCACAACCTTTAATTAGGTGTTGACTGGATCAATTGCAAGACAGTGTTGGGTCAGGTCAATGTTAGAAAAAGAATGATGATGGGTGGCTGGCTAGAGTCCAGTTCTAATGAATAAAATTGAAGTGATTTCTTTCTTATTTCACAGGCAGGATTCATGCTTCTAAGACAGATGCTGTGCCTGAGTGACAGGAATGGTGGGTGGAGCGTGGGCTTAAGAATTGGTCTGAAAATGTACAGACAACTAATCAACCTCATTACCAATAAAAATATTCTCATTAAAACAATAAAGAGATAGCATTTTTCATCTGTATTATCAGAAATTTTCTTAAATGAATAGATTTTGGTTTATCAGAGGTATAATGAGGTTGTTTAAATTCTTAGATTCATCTCATAGGAATGCTTAATATAGATTTTATTATTACTTTGCTTATATATAGCAAAAGTCTTTCAAATATTCCCACCAACTCAGTAATTCAACCTGTTGTAATTTATCTTAAATAAGTAACCAGAGATGAGTAACCATTTATGTAGAAGGTTTCTTATAATTTTTAAAATTTAGAAATACTTAGCCTGAAAGTCTAACAGTGAGGGTTTATCTTTTGGTGTTCATAAGACAGCATCATTATATGGCTATTAAATAATTTTTATGTAAAATTCACATGATATAATGAGAGGAAGAAAGGCAAGATAGAATATTGCTCACATAAAAATCTCAATTTTGTGTATACACACAAATATATGTGTAGTCAAATGCAGGATAAAACATCAAGATGCTGATGATCATTTTCTCTAAATGAGAGGTTTAATATCTCCCCAAATATAAGTTCTCTCTGCATTGTATATTTATAAAATAATTATTACATTTAAAATCATAAATAAAATAATAATATTTTCTTAAATTTATGCAGTATTTTACACAAAACTAATATTCATGAGTGCCTACTATGTGTTCAGCGCAATAATACACATGCAAGTATAAACATGAACATACAAATTATCTCGAGTAGTGATACATTTTACTGAAGCAAATATAGGGTATAAGAAATAAAGGAAAAGAGAGAGTAGAATTACCATTTTTGTATGGGCACAGGGAGGTAAAGTCTTTACTAGGAAACTAGATGGAAATTAAGAAATTAATATACCTGGTAGCAGAACTTTCTGAGCAAAGAGAAGAGCAAAGACTAGAATCCTTGGGTTGAGAGTGGCCTTGGCATATTCATAGTGTACACAGAGGCCAACATGACTGGAAAGAATTAAGCAAGGGAAAAATAGAAAAGAGGCAGCAAAGGAAGCTGAAGTCAGTATATTATATTGGACCTCGTTAGTTGTGAACAATTGGATTCTCCTCTGAGTGAGAATGGGAAACCAATAGAAAACTCTTTGTGGGGGAGTAGCATGGCCTGACTGGTTTCAAAAGGATGTTTCTAACACGTAATGACTAAAAAGATCAGTGAGGAGCCTGTTGATATAATTTGTGTGAAGGATAATGTCAGTATCATTTAAGTAGGATGGTAAGAATGGAAAAAGTAAGACATGATCAGATTCTGGATGTAGTTGAATATCCAGTCAATGGATGCTCAGATGAACTGATGTAAGGTACAAAAATAAGGAGTCAAGATCATGATAAGATTTTGTTTTGACCAACTTTAAGAATAGAGTTGTCTTCATTGAGATAGAGAATACTATGGGAAGAATAGATTGATATTTGGCAAAGGATGGACAAAGGATCCAAAATTTTGCATTTGACTTGTTTAAGGATTCTTAGACATTTTAGTGTGCATATATTGTAGAAGACAATTGGATGCAAACATCTGAAGTGTATGGAAGAGGATGTGACTGGAGATAATATATTTGGCTGTTGCATTCTACAAAGTACTTAAAGAGACTGAACTTGGAAATCTAAACTAAGGTGTTGAGTATAGAATGAGAAGATGTCTGAAGCCTGAGTCCTAAGGTTTCCAAATATTAGAAGTTAGAAGTCATCAAAGGAGACTGGTTACCTGTCATTCTATGAAACAGAGTAATCTTAGATTTTAATGTATATATGAATCACCAGTGCATTTTGTTAAAAGGCAAATTCCAACACTGTGATTCTGGATCCAGTTTGTGATTCTACATTTATACACACTCCCTGACAATGCCTGTTCTGCTGGCCCTTGGACCACATAACATTGCAAGAACCTAGGTGAGAATGTCAGAGTAAATTGCCTAGGGGGATATGTCTCTGTGAATTTCTTTTTTTTTTTAAGATTTATTTATCTATACATACAAGCTGGGGTACAGGCCAGAGGCATGGGGCGGCGAGAGGGTTCACCAGCGACAGAGTGGGGAGCAGAACAGGCAGATCAGAGGTACACTGCTGAGGGGAGCAGCGGGCGAGGCAGGAGAGGTCTGCCACGCCATGTGGGATTCTCCCTGACTGGGCGTCGAACTCGCATCGCACGCAGCCAACAGCTCCACAGCGCAGCTCTCAACCGCTGCGCCACTGGGGAAGCCCTCTGTGAATTTCTAAAGAGCTACTTGAAAAAATTTTAAATGAATTTAAAGGGAAATTAGCCATCAAGTTTGTGTGTTTTTTTCTAAGGCTACTTAGATATCTAGGTCTAGATATGGGGTAGGTAGAGATCAGGATTTAACCTGAGTTGCATTTTCTAAATGGGTAAGAAACTGGGACAAGGAAGCTGACAATGTATAAGGGAGTGAGTATAATGACGTACTATGAAATGTAAAAACAAAAGAGAATGAAGTGAAGACATAGGAGGTAAATGATCAACAGAGACAACTGGATAGAGTTAGAAGATTGGAGATCCCAGTGGGTTTGGGAGAATGCTGGGCTTGGGAGATGAGAGGGCTACGATGGAAATTTTGGAGGTGCTAATAGAAGAACAACATGCTTGAGATTTTGAAGGAATTGGAAGGCCTAGGTTATAAACACAGGAGTAGATAACTAAGGAGAACTAAGGAGGATTACCTGTCACTTTTGTGGTTGTGTGGAGAAAATCATCTATATGGAGATTGATATCACTGAGTATTGGGACAACAGCTGTCAGAGAGAAAGATGAACTATGTGCTAAAATTTCAAAGAATTAGGAACAGTGATCCTGAGAGCCACAGATGACTCTAGGAGAGACAATGGATGCTAGAGATGCGAGTTTTTAGTGAAGTTCAGAAATATTTCCATTCCTCTCTTTCAATTTGTTTGTAAAAATGCCCCTAAGAAGTTGTGCCTGTGCATGCTGTAAAGGTATAAATCCCATAAAAAATGGGCGGTTCTGTGTTCCCTGCCCCACCTATGAAGGGTGGAGCTGAGAGGCTAGGAGAAGGTAGAGGGAACTTACGGAAGACTTGGAAAACTTAGAGAGGACACATGGAGCAGAGAGACATTTGAAGGCACACTTGCTTCTTAGCCTTGGACTTGCACCGGGAACTTGGGGGGCATGGAAGAAATGCATGGGTGAGAGACCCATGGGGAAGCTGACAATAGCAGCCTTTATCATGATTTGCACCTAGATTTTGCTCCTTTCATCCCATACTTGTCTATTCCCTTTCACCCTTTTCCTATGGATCCTCACTAGAAAGGGCCTTAGATTTGTGACAGAATTTTGCGCCTCAGTGGCCCCAACCCTGTTGGGCCAATGCTGTTTGGCTGGGCATTTACCCACAAGGAATGGGTAACTTTGGATATCTTATTGGGAAACTATTAGTCTTTCTTCTCTTCTCTCTCTATGCACACTAAACTATTAAAGTTCTTTAACATTGGGAGTATCCTTTGTCTTTATGTGGCAGATGGCAGAATCCATTTAGAGTGTGAAGATTTGGGGGTCCTGGGCTACTCCTCAGTCTGCGTGCTGGCAATATGAATCATTTCGGTCAATTAATGTGAACTTGAGCTGACACCTCTAGAAGATCATCTTCAAGAACTTTTGCATGAATCACTATGTCCCCTTATCTCTGTCATGATGAGAAACCAGATATAGTTTCTATCCACCTGACCTCTAAATAGCAGTGACTAGAGTAAAATTTTCCACTAGCCAGGGATGGACATGTTAAGTGAAGGAAAAATAAACCTTTGATGTTTTAAGCCAGTAAGATATTGGTCTGCTTATTAGTGAATCATAATTAAGAGCTTCTTAATTAATACATTTAGTTTGATAGTATGAACTTCAAAATAACTTGAAATTTTTAGAGAGTAGGAGAATAGCCTGGAAATGTCAAGAAGACCAGGGAGGGTAGCAACCCATTTTAGCATAGATGTGGGAGATAAAAGAGAGGAATCTATGTTCTCAAAGATAAATAGAAAAGATTTAAGAATGTAGGGGGTTTTCTTATGGTGTGGGTGGTTGAAAGGGTTGTTAAATTGGGTCAAATTAGGCAGTTTGAGAAGCAATTGATAAGTGGTTAAAGAATGTCCCAGAAATCCTGCAGTAATGTGCAGTATAAGGCAGACATCAGAAATATTTTCTTCTAAAGAGTCAACTGGACAATGTTTTAGGCTTTGTGGGACAAGAGGCAAAGTTAAAGATATTATGTGGGTGCTTCTATAATCAAAAGGTAACAACTAAAATATGTAAAAAGCATTTTTATTTATGAGAACATACAAAACCAGGAGGTGCTCTGTGTTTTGCTAATCCCTAATAAAGACCATGAGGGGATTAGGACCTCTGCTGATTTTTAAGAATTTTAGCATGCTCAGTATATCATTATTGTGCTGATAACCTCCACTTCCATTAACTATCACAGCCATGACCATAATAAACTACATTAAAATTACTATCATTCCTTTAACATCATCATTCCAAGTACAGGTTCCTCACCTCCACCCCACCTCCCTGCTATCCAAAAATAGAAGGTTTCTAGAAAACCTTCCATCAGCTGTCATGGTTAAAACAGGTGAGCAATTATCATTAATTTATATGAAAAAAAATGAGTATTTCCAGACCAGGAAAAGGAAAAATAATACAAAATTACACATAAAAACTAAAATAACATGTAGTAAAAGCAGGAATGGCATGATAAATGCAGTCTGGATAAAGTGGGATTAATGTGCATAGTTTTACTTACAAAAATCAGGAAGACAATGGGCACACTGGAAAACTAAGAGATAGTGATGATGGTATGTTAGATTGAGCCTTCAGAAACACCTTTCGGGAGGGTGAATGATGGAGGCACAGAGATCTCAGGGTGTAGAAGAGAAAGAGGGTTATGTATTAACAACTTATCACAGAATCCATCAGTGTCAGTTGGTGACTAATGTCTGCACCTTCCTCCATGTCTGCCTGCCTCAGTGTTAAAGGTCAATGTTGCACTTGCTGTGGCTGAAATGGAAGACTTGAAATATGACCTTGTGCTTGTTTATGCTTGATTGTGTTGTTTTTTCTGTCATATAATTTTTGTAAGCACTCAAAACATCCTGCAAACCTGCCCTAAACCTACGTGTTCTTTCAAAATTAACGTTACACTTTTCTGCAATCATTGTGACACTAAATGAAAACCTTAAGCCAGCTTCAAGTTCAGTTCCTGGGTGACTTTCTGGCCTTTGGCTATTTTGTTCTTTTCCCATTATGTCCATTTTTATACTAAGATAAACACTCGTAAGAACTCTCTGAGGCTCTTCTGATACTTTAGGACACATTTTTGCTAACAGAGGCACAAAATAAGTTGAGATAAAGTGCAGAAAATTCTCACAGCACAGTTCGAAGCTGTGGGTGCTGAGATTCTGAGAGCAAGTAGTTCCTGGGGAAGGAGTTTGGTGGGGCCACCGTCTCAGTGCTGGTTGTGAGCTGCTTCTAGAACCAGCTGCCGCAAAAGAAAAGTAGAATGCTAATTTTGCTTTCTGGCAATTGTCTAAATGTGAAAATTGCCTCTGAATTTCTTTTGTTGAATGAAACAGGCATTAATGTAGATGTCCACAAAAGATCTTCCATAAAAGTGCAGGGATACCTGTACTGCCAGTGCTACCTACCTCTCCTGAGACCTTGCTCTTCTATCTTTGTTCAGTACTATGGAATCATTAGCTTGTTTATGCTTTACCTTAATTCTGTAAAGTTGGGGATAATTTTTCCTTTGAAGAAGAGTTAAGGAAATTGCTACTTTGAAAAATGAAAGTCTGCAGGGATTTCAGTGTCATGGGCACCGACGCCAACAGCATTCCTCTTTCAATGTAATGTTAAATGATTCTATTCTTCAATGCTTTCCCTCTTATTCTAGACATTACTTATGTTCTAATTTCTTCTGTTCAGAAAATCTGCTCATGAGAAAACCCAAGCAGTATAATTGGCTCTTTTGGCTCTTAACCATTATAAATCCTTGTGACTGTTGATACTTTGAAATGTTCTTCCATCCTGCCTTTTGCTGACCTCTGTTATGATCTCCACCAAATTGGTTGGTATAGTGCCTGGAACAACTGCCCTTATTTTAGTTTAATCTTATGAAGTTACTTCTTGAAGTTTTAAATATTTAAACTCAATGGACAGCTTGGGAAAATGAGGACTGATCAAGTGAGAGGTATATGACCTCAATTTCTTCAATGTATTTGAAGTTGGCTTTGTTTTTCTTTAGGAAGATAAAAAAATATTAAAACTAAAACAGAAAGGTGTACTTTTATTTTAGCTACATTAGTTTGAGCTGTTTTAGATAAAAGAAACACTGACTAAATAATATAATGAGATCTTGAGGAGATCAAGCCGATAAGATACAGTAGACTAACCACAACAGAATAACTGCATTAACATTTTGCTGTGTATTTATTTCACAGGAACTTAAAAAAAAACTAACAATAGCATAATATTGTTCATATTCTTATAGTTTTCTTTTATCCCCTTAAATATTATTTTCTGGGCATCTTTTTATTTCTAAACATCTTTATTAAATTTTTTTGAATAAAAGTGGTGTTATATGGTACAAATGTAATGTCATTATATCTGTATTTATATTCCTTTTGGATATGTGGTTACTTAAATTATACATAATATAAAATATCTGCTTCCTTAGAATAATTCCCTGCAGACTGAATTGTTTTACAAGTCAATAATTTCTTCAAGATTATGTAATCACCAAACCACAATTATTCAAAGGAGGGCATTTTCCTTGAAGTTTCCTGTAAATAATGCCAATTCTTTTTTATATGGCTAACCTGGTTGGAGGTCAGAATTTAGAGGTGGGGTTTGAATGAGGGTGTTAATATGTAAATTTCCCAGATACAGATAACAGAAACTCTATAGTCTAAGTTCTGACATTTTCTAACACACTCACTGGTTTAGAATCATTAGTAAAAACATCAATTTCTTTTAACTACTTTGTTTTATATATTCTTTATATAACACATTGTTTATATATGCATCTAAACCCAAATTCCCTAATAAATTGCAGCGTGATGGTTGTTTACCTGTGTAGATACATGGGTTTGCTATAATACTCAGTACTGAAATAATTCCATCAAATGATAACCTAGCTAATTAACTAATGACAAATCTATTTCTAGACCCTCTCCACTCTACTGCAGCATTCTCTTATATCCATTAGAGTTTTAGTACAATAAACAAATCCTATTTTAAAACTGAATGGTTTCAAGTGACAGGTACAAGTAATTTTGGTGAAATATGTGGGTGAAAGTGTGGATTTTAAAAAATAACTGATGAAATAGAAAATTTATATGTAAACTGTGTTTTTTAATTGAATTTTAAAAACTTAGTTTTATGCTATAAAATGCAGCATATTTTAAATGTATTAAAAGGCCTCCCTGGTGGCGCAATGGGTTGAGCGCAGCACTGTGAGGCTATCCAGGGCCACTGCAGCATGAGCTCCATACCCCACCAGGGGGATTTCCACAAGGCGCAGCAGACCTCTCCTGCCTTGCCTGCTGCTCCACTCAGCAGTGTACTTCAGTTGATCCGCCTGTTCTGCTCCCCATTCTGTCTATAGTGAGTCCTCTCACCACCCTGCACCTCTGGCCTACACCCTGGCTAGTATGCATGGATAAATAAATCTTTTAAAAAATAAATAAAAAAAGTGTTAAAGTGGCTCTTTGAAAACAATGATTTCATATTTATTTTATGAAGAAATCATTAGATGTTTTCTCAGATCTACTGCAGTACCAATATTATTTGAAATAAATAGGTTCCAGCTATAGAGGACTCTGGCATTTCACAGGCAATGCACTAAGTGAAAATTCTGTACATCCTGTGATGCTGTCCTAGAGAGACACAAGGGAAATCATTACATTCTCACTCTGAATATTTCTGAGAAGATGGGGTTTAATAAATCATGAGACCTAGAAGATGGACAAGTTAATAAGATATTGAACATTTGTTTGCAAAGCTTTTAAAGACATGCTCCTCAAATCAAATGGAAGAGAAGTCAGAAAAGTTAATCAAGAAGTCTGAAGTTGATTAGTTTATTTTTCTATTTTTTGAGGGGGATGAATACCAGTGATTTAACAGCAGATAGTGTATGTTATTAAATACTAGCACCAGAAGAAGGTTTATTACTCATTAAGTCTGATTTTCCCATTTTATAGATGATGAGACTGAGGTATTAGTGAGTTATACATAACACATCTGGAATTCAATTTGAGGTCACTGTTTCTCAGTCCAGAGCTCTTTCTACCTGTTAGCTTTATTGTGAGACTCCAACTGTGCATATACTTGTACTTTGACTGAAGGGGTTATTCCTCTTGATGATATTTGAGTGGGTAAGTTATATTAATGGTCCTTTCTGTGTAAACCCCCGTTATACTCTGTGCAGGAACAGACTGCATTATTTATCCTCTCCTGTCTGCAATTTCCATTTTCTTTCTATCTGTCTGCAGCTGACTTTTTTAGGGGCATTTAATTTTCAGGCTCTGTCTGTGATTGAATCTATATGTCTTTTCTTCCGCTACCTTGTCTTTTTGTCTACTTGTACAAATTCTCTTCATCTTTACTGTCGTTACATATTTCATTTGCTGGGTTCTTTTCTCATTTGTAACCTATCACTTAATTTTATTATTTTCTCTGTCTCAGACTCATTTTGAGTAATGTGTTTCTGGGTTTTTTTTTTTTTTTTTGGTACTCTTTTTCTTTCAGGGAAATAAAGAGGAAGTACAAGACAGAGAGTTGGGGAAACATCATCCTTTTTGTCAAGATTGAAAAGGCAATTTTCATTTTGGCTGGCATTGTGTCTTTTTCTTCATCTTCTTTAATTTTGTAAATATTTTTAGCATAAGCGTAATCTCCTGATTCTCAGATTATACTTTAATTCCCAGACATTTCCCATTTCTAAATAATGTGTCAATGAATTTCTGATCCATTTTAAAATTGTCACAAATAGCTAAGTCAAAATACATTAAGGGATAAAATTAAAAGAACGTGTACTAATTAACCTACCCCCTTCTATTGACGTTACTATTAAATGTGTGACTATAAAATAAAGCATATCAAATAACTCATAGATATATTCGCAAGAGAGCTATCTTTTAAAGAAATCATGTTGGGTGACGGGTTGATGTGCTTGCTCTTCTTTAGTCAGGATATGTTTGGAGGTAATTTCGGAGTCATGCAGGAAAGAAGTTCCCTTGCTTTATATAACATCTCCTTTTCTGACTCTTGGCATTCTTCAAGATAGGAACAGCCTCATCATGATGGTAGCCTCCAGATCACATTTGAATATTTATGAAAATCTAATATACATGCACAGAGGTGAACAGAGGTCTGTGATTAGTGATAGCCTGTAATGAAATGTTGCTGTAAATGATTGTAAGCCCCAAAGGCACATATTAACCTGTGCACACACCTTTAGCTTGGCATATCATTGGGACCATGTCTTTAGGGAAGCCAGTGCATACCATGCCTACTTGCCGGCATCAGCGCACTTCTGAGAGTGGCATAAAGTGAATGAAAATCTTCATACTTTACTCATATTTTGAGTGGAATAGTGTCCTTTTTTTTACTTCTTTCTTAATTGCATTTTATAATGATTCACAAAGTTTCAAGTAAATATGATTTAGTAAGAATATTATCTCACAAAATATTGCCAGCTTATTTTCAGACTCAAAGTGGTTTCAGGGTCTGTCTCTCCGTCATTTCATCCTCCATCTCCTTAAACCTTTGTCCATTTTTCTACATCCTGAACTATCTAGGTGCTTCTGCATTAAGTCTAGCTCTTAATACTACAAACATACTGTTTTAGATTTAACTGAATCAGCTCAGTTACTTAAACTGTACAGCTTAGAGAAATCCTTGCATGCTCTTGTTTTCTCACATGCTATGTTGAATCCATCAGTAAATTCTGTGGACTCTACATTCACATCCCTGCTCTGCAATCACAGTGATCCAGACTATCATGATATCTCACCTGTATTAACAAGGATTGTTTGTTGTTCCCGAGTCTACACATACTCCTGTTATTACAGAGTCTGGAGTGATTACATTGCAGTTCTTTTCCACATTGCCCAGGGGAAGGATCCTACAAGGGCATGTGGGTGCCTATGTTTGATGTCTCCCCACTATTTCTCTAATTGTAGGTCCTACCACTCTTGTCCTCTCTGATTCCTTGCTGTATCTTGGATATGCCAAACATGTTCCTGCTTTAGATCCTTTCCACATGTTATTTTCTCTACCTGGAATTCTCTTATTCCAAATATTTCCATGGCTGGTGGAAACATTTTTCTTCAGGACTGCTAAATATGTCTCCTTATCAACAAGACATCACTGAAGTGACCACCTCTTTAAAATGGCATCACCCCTTCTGCTCTGCCATTACTCTCTTTTTTTTCCTCCTTAATTTGTTTTATTTTCCCACTCATGAAGTATTTATTTTGAACTCATTTGCTGTCCATCTCCCTCCTGCCTCCTTGAAGGTAAATTCCATGAGATTGGAATTTTTGCTTAGCCCATCAGGGGAGTTTAACAAATATTTGTTGAAAAAATAAATAAATCACTAAAAGGAAAGATATAAGTAAAGTGTTTAAAAACATAGTCTTTGTTGCAAAATACATGGAAGATCAAGTGGCTGTGTGGGGTTGGGGAAATCACACCCTGCAGAAGGGAACATCACCATCAATTTCATGCAAACAGATGATCCATAAAGTGTTGGTCAAAGTGCCTAGTAGTGAACACTCAGGGAGCTCAGAGCTTCTCTTGCTGCCCTTTGAATCTGCATCTCTATTTCAAGAATCACTGGGGCACACTGCACTCCTCTCAGGGAGCTACAGGCATACCTGCACCCACTCTCCCTTGCTTCTCCCAGGTGCAACCCCATGATTATCTTGCCCCATAAGATAATATTTTGTTTTCACAAGACAGTCGTGTGTCATAGAGATAAAATATCTGACATCTCATTTTACTAAGTCATTGATTAAAACCAATGAATATATAGTCTCTGACCTTGTTGGCTTTTTACTGCTGAAATCAAATCAGGGAATCAATAAAACTAAGGAAAATAAATCTTTAAAATCCATTGGAGGTTGACATCTTCAAGGAGAAGCGAGTTTCTGGAATTAGGATATTTACAGTCCTTGCCACATGAGTAACTGCATCCTCTGTTTTGCCTCTTTCTTTCCAAAGGAGATACATGCACAATCTTCAGTTCATAGAGGCATGCGGTTAAGCTTAAAGTTTCATTGTTTAAAATGAAAGCCTTTCAACTCTCTATTAACTTTTGTGATTATGTTGTGTTTTTAGGGAACTGTGGGAATGGGACTTGGTAATTAGGAATGATGCCAACAATGGAGTGATAGAAGAAAAGCAGAAATAAAATTCATCTAGTGACCAAAAGCTTTTCATTGATTTAGATTTGTCACTGGTGTTTTCCCACTCAAATATACTTAATTGTACGGGAAGACTCATCAAAAAGGGCATAAATTGTTTGAGATTGAGCACACATGATACTGATACACACAAGTACCCCAGGCTTAATTGTTATTTGCTAATTAAGTGCTGGTGGCTAGCACTGTTTCAGACATTTGGTAAACATTACATCAACAATATGACAAACATTACTTGTCATATTCTGTGGGTGCAAAAAAAAAAAAAAAAAGTATGGCAGGATTAGTACAACTAACAAGTGGCAGGATCCGGATTTCTTAATGAATTTGCTTAGACAATAAAGGACCAGGCTCTTGTTCTAATGTCTCTGAACGGGAATCTAAATCACTTGTAACACACGTCAGGTAAGATTTATTTACAATTTATTGGTAGCCCAGAGAACTTCATTGGATTAGGACTAGAGATACTCTTAGGTGCAAAGACTTTCTGATTCTAACTGTTAGTCAAATCTGGTTCTTCCTTTGCAATAGCCATTTCCTCATCAAGATACTTTCTAGTGTGAACAAGTATGTTCTTCAAAATCAGTATTTTTTTTCTTCCTTCAATTAAACAATCTCAACATCTGAGTGGCTTACAGCAATGAAGATTTATCCTCATGGTGTACATGTGCTTTAGTGGACCTAGATAGGACTTGGTTAGGCTAGGCTGGACTCTAGGTTTCTGGATGAGTTCAGGTCTGTGTCTTCACTGCCTGGGTCTTGTTCTTCTCTTGGTGGATCTCAAACAAGCAAGAGAGAGAGCAGTGATGTGGTAGCTTATATGTCCTCAGTCTAGAATTGACCATTTGTCACATGCACCACATTCCATTGACTATAGCCAGCTTGCAGAAGGGCCTGGGAATGTTTCTCCATCATAGTGAAGATACTACAAAGCCCCATGTCAAGGGCATGAATGTATAATTCTAACACAGGCAGGGAGTGAAAGAGTCAGGAGAATATGAAACAGTTTTATATTAACCATGCATTGACTCTTATTACATCGCTTTATCTATTTAAAATGTAGGTGAGAGCATTGATCTCATGGAGATCTATTGAAGATAAAATGAAATAATGTATTTAAACTGCAAGAGATAATATCTGATATAGTCAATAATCAAAGATAGCCTTTATTATTGGTTTTCAGTTTGTCTATTATATTTACATTATTAGTTCTGTGAGGTCCCTTAGATTCATACAAATGAATGTATTCTAGATCACTTATCTCACCCTTAATAAAAATTATTTAATATTTATTGAACCTCTTCCAGGTTGGCATTGCCCATTAATAACTACATCTAAGTGATTTTCATTTCTCGCTGGCTTTGTTTTTTGGGGCCTCTCATATTCAAATTCCTGATACATTAATTTTTTTCTTGCTTGGCATAGCTAGCTTAATTTTTGACTGCAGATTTGCTTGAGTGTATATGGACAGCTTTATATGGCATTAGATTATTTTAATCTATACTAAATTTATTAATTTTGGTGGTTTATAAAATTTCTATTTTTGTAATTTTTCATTTACTTCTAATTTAAACCCCTTTCTGTTACAAGTCAAAGAAATTCCAATGCAAAGTGGCTTAGGCAAAGGGGGGATCACTTGAAATTTCTAGGGGTGAAGCAAATTTCAGGAACAGTTTGCTGCAAAATTCTGTTTCTCTCTGTTAACCTGTCATCCATCTTGCTAACTCAGTTTGATTCTCATTCAAATATAGTTTCCCCCTTTAGAAGCAAGGTGGCTTACTTGCTGTAGATACTGGAAATACTGGAAGGCCAAGTTTCTCTTCCCTAGAAGTTCTAGCTCAAGTTTCATTGCATTTCGTAGGTTCAGTTGGGAAACAAGTCCACCTCTGATTACCAAGAATTAGAAAAATTCTGATTGACTTAAGTCTAAGGCACATGTTTCAGTCCAGAGTTGAGTCTGACTCAGTCTCATCTGTGTTGGTGGGCTAAACATGGCGGGAGGGCAGCTCTCAGAATCAACACTTTGTAAATTCAAATATGGGAGAAAGGTTATTCTCCCAATCAATGACAAATCATCTTTACCATATTTCCTGTTTATCATTTTTTATATTTTCTCTATCACTTTTTAAAAATGTATTTTTAAAAAGATTTATTTATTTATGCATACAAGCGGGGGTGCAGGCCAGAGGCGTGGGGAGGCGAGAGGTTTCACCAGAGACAGAGTGGAGAGCAGTACAGGCAGATCGCCGGAAATATGCTGCTGAGGGGAGCTGCTGAGGGGGCGAGGCAGGAGAGGTCTTCCTGGCCAGGCTTCGAACTCACGTTGCCGCTGCCAACCACAGCGCAGCGCTTAACAGCCTGCGCCACCAGGGAGGACCTTTCTCTACCATTTTTTAAGGAACACAGTCTAAGCTGTGCTCATTGAAGTAAGAATTTAGCAAAATAACAAGTGCCATATTTCCATATAGACAGAGATGCTGGGGATTATAGTGTCCTTTCTACTCTCTAATCCACAACAGTACCTCTCATTGGATGACTAAAATTAGTTGCATGTGCTTATTCCATTGCCCAAAAACTTTTGATATTTTTCTTGGGCCTCTATGGGTGCTGGTACTAAATGAGTAGTCTTAATTATTTCAAAGATTTAAAATCTAACAAGTAAGTTATTTTTAATTTTCTGCTGCCAACAGGGATATAGTTTCCAAACATTATTGTTATTGTCCTATCTGTGTTTCTCAGAGAGTTGATTGAACTGTAGCTTTCTGTAGGTTTAGTAAAATAGCATTTTCCTCTTCCCTTGGGTCCCTCTTCACTCCAGTGACCTACTTATAGAATATGGATGATTTTTCAGTATTTATTGTTGATCATGTTGACATGATGATGCTAATTTTAAAACACATGTGTGCAATATTGTACATCAATGAGCTCTCTGTCTCTTAATCTATTCAAAACAAAAAATCTTGGAGGCAAGTATTATTAATTATAAATTGATGCCAAAGAACTGGCAAAATGATACAAGGACTATGTGGTTTAGATGTCTAATTTCACATTCAGTATTTTTTCCACTAGCACTATTCTATGGCTTTTAAAACTTATCTCAGCCAGAGGCTTTTAGTATAAGAGAAACAGAGAAAAATTGAACAAATTATGATATATGGTATAGGAAACATACCCCCCCAAATTCCCACCAAAACAAGTTTTGCTTTTGATGTAGATTTTATTTTCTCCAACTCTATATTCAGAGCACAGAAAACTAATAAAAATAACCTACTTCAAAAAAGGTAGGATGCAGAAATATGTATATTTTAGAAGTTTGAAATGGTTATCTGTGGATTCTAAATCAATTATTTCACATTCTGTGTTCTTTTATATTCACTATCAATGTACTGTTAGAACAAATTGTGCCTTAGGAATTTTACCATATATTAAAAATCATAGGCTCCTTTAATTATTATATAAGTCATCTTGAAAAATTACAATGCTAGATAATATATAGTTACAACCATATATTATCTAGTCTTGCTTGACTAGATCAGAACCAATAAATTATTTTTAATACCATTTCTTTGCCTGTGAATAGAAATAGTATCATTTCTTAGATTCTCTTAACCTATAGAGTAGAGATACTTAAATATTATTGTACATATAAGACCATAGAATCTTTTTTATTCCAGTGGTTATTTATTCTTTTTGTTAAATGGCTAAAATAACTACTAATTCCTGACTTAATTATAATACCATTTATTTGGAAGTGACTTTGCATATCACTAAATTATTTCACATTCATAATGAAATTGTTCTTAGTCATTTTGTATAAATACATTTACAGAGTGGTTTCCTAAAAGCCTTGTTTTCTTCTTTTGTATGCAGTGCTGATATTTGGCTGTTCAGGATCCTAAATATGGATATCTGGTTACTTTCTTTTATGTTAGTCTCACTGAAAAGAAGGGGACTAAGGTGATAAAGGATGATTTTTTTTGGTTCTTTTTTTGTGGAAAATAAATGCAAAGAGAAATGTAATCCAAAATATACTTCAGCGCAACCAAAACGGGCGAACTGGCAGCTGCTGCTCCTGGTAGCTGGAGATTCCAGGAAGCTTGCACTTCCTTTTCCATCGTCTTAAATAATATTCACATATTTGGGAGACCAATTTACAGAAAAGGAGACCAGGGCTCCCGTCAGCAGTAGGATGTGTAGTCAGAATAGTAATGCAATATTATCTGGTTTTCTTCTGTGACCTAGATGACCTCTAGCCCAGGTGACATCCTGGAACCTTATTCAATTCCTGCGTTACCTGATAATTAAGGACCAATTATCAGAATTCCTTTATTCCTAGAGAAATGTAGGACTTAGTAAAAAGGGCCTTTTCCTTTCTGAACACATTTATATAGGTCAAAGTCAGAAAGAAATTCAAGTGCGCATATAAAAGAGAAAAAATTGTTGGTAAGAACTGACAGCAGAGTGGCATGGGACCCTGTGACGTTACCTGCCAGGGAAAGGCACTGGCATTTTCCAGTCCATCATGCTGACTTCTCTTTGGGAGAGTGGGTTTAGTTTATGAAAATTCAAATGTTCAGGACCAGCTCAGTCTCATTTATATAATTTTCCTGTTTCTTTGCTTGTTCATTTTTATTTCGTTATTATTAATTGAACTATTTTTTAATTGAGGGAATGTTCATTCACAACACTGCATATGTTTTAGGGGTGTAATATCACACCTCTTCAGATGTATGTTCCCACAGTACACCTCTCACTAAAGCATCCATCTTCCTCCACTGTAGTCCCTTTTTATTCCCCACCTGCTTCAATTCTTCAGTCAGATTTACAGGGTTTGTTTGGTTTAAATTTGCCTGTTCCTTTATAGTACACACATGAATGAAGCCATCTGATATTTGTCTTTCTTCTTGTGACTTACTTCACTTAGCATAATCTTCTTTAGTATTATCCATGTTGCAAATGGAAAGAATTTATCTTATTTTTGTAGCTGAGTACAGTTCCATTGTATACATACACCAAATCTACTTAATCCATTCATGTGTCCTTAGACACTTGTTGTTCCCATAACCACCATACAGTCTCTCCAGACCAGAAGGAAACCCAGCAACCAACCATACTCACTAGTCTGACTTGTTCATTTTGAACTGTTTATTGGTCTCCTGGACTATGTAATAGTCTTTTGAAAACCTTGATACTTCTGTGTTCATTCTCACTCATTTGAAGATGTTATAATCGTTTATCATTAATCTCTGAAGTTTTGATTTGCAACTTAGGAAACTTAATTTATTATTTCAAATATTTACTATAGTAGAGTTACTAGAAAAAGATGAATTGAGATAGCAAACATTTATTTCTCTGTCTCTAAAGAGAGCATGTCTTTCTCTCTCTCTCTCTCTCTCTCTCTCTCTCTCTCTCTCTCTCTCTCTCTTTTTAAATTGATCTCTGTCTTCTCTCCTTCCCTTGTCAAGGATGTAGATTTTTTTTCTTAGAAGAGCAGGCATCAAAAAATTTCCCTGGATGAGAACCTAGAGAAATTTTATTTTTTAGTATGGGTTCAGGCATCTTGTGCAAATATATTTTATTTTTTACTATTCTAACTTTTTAGAGTTACAAAGTTGGTTTTGAAAGTCTGATAATATCTAAGCTTTGTCAGAACTTTGCATCTTCCTGATAAGACAGATTGGCTACTCACCAGCTCTAAAAACAGAAAATCTGATGGGATTTGTGGTTGTCAGTCAGGTGGAGGGGAGAGTAAACACAAGCTAAAGAAGGTGCATTTTTCCTAGGTTCCTTGTATTCTATAGCAACAATATATGACATATTTTTAAGATTCAATTTTGAGAAATTTATTGTTTGTGTATACAGATGCAATAGACTTTTCAAAGATCTTTCATCTGGTACATTTCTTAAACTATTCTTACTCTTTGTTGACGAAGTTGATTGCATTTTTACATAGAGAATCAGATAGTCTGTGACTTCAAACAGTACTGTTCATTCTTCCCTTCTAATTCCAATGTCATTTTATGTTTTTTCTTCTTTGTTTTATTGTGCTGGCAATGACCTTGAATATTTGCGTGTAGTAGGATACTCATTACAACTACTGGTTGATAACATTTATCAGTGTATCAGTCAGAATAACTTTAGCTGCAGAGACTAACAACTTCAGAATTTAATCAGTTTTATGGAGTTTATTTCTTGTTCTTGTCAATGACAGTTTTGTTTGCCAATTGTGGTGGGTGCTTTGTTACACATAGTCATTCAGCAACTTCTATCATTTGGGTCTTAATCCTAAGAGATCAGTCAAGTTAGTAGACATCTGGAAAAAGAGAATGCATAAATCCTTGGGGGTTAGGGGGTTTATTGTACAAGTCTGGAAATGATGTAAATCTCTTTTCCCAGTCTAATAGCTAGAATTGTGCCAGGTGATCAACTTTATCTACAAAAGAGGCTATAGCGGTAATATAGTTCTCTGCTGGGATAAGAAGAGACCAAGGATATTAGAAAGTCCTATCAATATTTGTCATGAAAATTTTTTAAAATATTTATATATGCATGCAAGAGCTAGGGTGTAGGCCAGAGGTGTGTGTTGGGTGGTGGGTGAGAAGATTCATTAGAGACAGAGTGTGGAGCGGAACAGGCAGATTGACTGAAATACACTGCTGAGGGGAACAGTAGGTGAGACAGGAGAGGTCTGTTGCACTATGTGGGAAGCTCCCTGGCTGGGGATCGAACTGGTGCTGCAGTGGCTGCTGATAGCTTCATAGGCTGCGACTTAACCCCTTGCACCACCAGGGAGGCTCCTATCATGAAAATTTAAGGAAGTTATCTTCTATTCTGAGTTTGCATTTTTTCTTTTTCAATGAGATTTTCCTCTTGTTAATTTGAAAAATCACTTGAATACAATTTCTAATATTGGTATTTTCTAATATTTAAATTTGGTATTTATGAAGTAAACCCATTTAGGTATATTGTATTTAAAATATTTTTTTAGACACAAATGCATCTGTGCATTTATTTATTAGTATTTTGTTTGGAATTTTTCTGCTCACATTCAGAAGTAAGTTTGGCCAATAATATTCATTCTTCATTAATATCTTTTATTTTGTTACCAAGGATAAATTATGCCCACAGAATTATCTGAGGATTATTTCATCTCTTGTTATTTTTCCAAGAGTAAACTTACCCATTTTTGAATTATTTATTTCTTGATTATGAGGCAGAATTCACACAATTCTTGAATGTGTGGTAGAACTTAAAATTCTCCAGGCCTATTTCTACTCAGGTCACAGTTGGTGTGTCATATTTTTCTAGGAGTTAGTTCATTTCCTGTAAGTCTCTGCATTTATTGTTAAAATGCTGCTTGCATTCTATTCTCATTTATCTTTTTAATCTTTACTGTTTTTGTACTTATTATAATATCCATTTCTAGTATTCTTTTGGAGATTCCTTTTTTCCCTCTTGGAATCTCTCTTATGTATTTTTTTTCCTTCATCATTCTTGCTAGAAGTTTATTTGGTTTCAGAAAGTATCAGTTTTGGGATTAGTTTTTTTCTATTGCTTATTTTTAAAAAAATCATTAATTTTCGCTTTTGTGTGTTTTCTTCCTTTTGCTATCTTCATATTTAATCTTCAGTTTGTCCTTGCCTCTTAATTTGGATTTTTTAGTTCATTTTTTATACTATCTTCTTTTAAATGGAAAAATCTTTGCCAAATATGAGATTATAAAAATACTATTTTATACTAGGATTTGAAAGTTTTATCATTTTCTTTTACATTTAATTTTCAATCCATTAGTACTGTATTTTGCATTATGATCAAAGAAAGATTTAAGATTTATTTTTCCCCATGTGGTTATCCAGTTAAACAAATGTAATTTGTGTTTCAAGTTGTCTTTACTTTCCTGTGGATACTTTCCTTATTTTTCATAGATCAAATATCCATGTAGTGGGAGTGTCTAAACTCCTATTCCATTCCATTTCTGTTTATATTTGTTTACATCATCATGGCGTTTTGATTACTATGCCTTTATAGTTAGCTTTCTATCCAGTAGAGTAAGTTCTCCACATCAATTCTTTCTCAAGATTGGGTTCTCTTAGACCTATTGTATTTCCAAAAATAATATTAAACACAGCTTATGAAGTTTTTAAAAGCCTTCAACAGGATTTTAATATTCCTGTATAACTGCATACAGTAAAATTCTCAGATCTCAAGTGTACATGTCAATTGAGTTTTGACAAATTCAGTCTAATTTAGTCAACTGATTATTATCATAACCAACACCTGATGCTCTGTTTTACCCTAGAGATTTCCTTCATGGCACTTTTTAGTCCTGCTGCCTAGAAACCTCTGTAGCTTCAGTTACAGGTTCAATATTGAATGTCTCCAGAAATGTCAGTTTTCTATTTTTTAAGATAGAAAGGAGATAGATTGGTTGTGTTCCTTGGTATACTCAGGATTTGATTTTCAGCAGCTCTTATCCTCTCCCTTAGCTCATGGCTTTCAGAGGATTTATGACTTAACGATAGAACGACTGAGAAAGCACTTAGTGGTTGGGCCATACCTTTCTTCACCTCAGCTCAAAGGTTGCCTCTGGATGGTACCTTCTGTCTTCAAAGCCTCTCACAACTCCCTATCCTTCCTTTTCCCACCCCTGGGCTGGACATGATGCCTTTCCTCCAAGGAAAGTCTTTTTGTGGAACTCTGAATAGCACACATCTAAAATCCCTGCTGTCTGTATCCTCATTGTTCCATTCTTTTTAAGTTGAAAGAGTCTCTTAGCAAAATCTTGGGTTTCTTTGGGCTTTTATTATACTTTTTTCTTTGCTGGCATCTAATTTAATTTTTTTTTTGAAAGACTCCCAGATGTGGCAAGATGAACATGTCTTGACTTCCAGAGTAATTATTTGGATTTTCAGTGCAGCAGAAATAGATCCAAATATGTGTATTGAATCCATTTACATTTCTTTCTTTATGGTACTATAAAGAGCATATTGAGCAATATGAGTAATATTGAGCAATATGATGTATAACTATTTTAAATCCTGTTGTTTTAAATTTTATATAAAGCATATATATGTAAAAGGCATATATATGTGTATATATATATATATACATATATATATGTCATTCACACACACGCATATAAAACATACATAACAATTTTCCTGTCAACTAAAATATTGAAGACTTGGAGAATGTGATGTTTTTAAAGGAATGTGCTAAGATTTATAAAGTGAATAGGACATCAGTGGTGTGAACTCTTCCCTTCACTTCCAGTGTGCCTATCTCCCTGACACATAAGTGAAACTTTCGAGTTATTTTATCATGTTGGCCATGATGTCTCCCAAGATGCACTTGCTCTTTCATGCAAAGATAATGCAAACAGAACTTACGAAGAATCTTCCAGTACAAAAAAGGATATATAAATTATATTGAAGGCAGTGGTAACTGTTTTTATTGTTGTTACTGGAGATATAAAAGGAAATTAAATGAAAATATTTTGAGGCCAAGAACAAATGAAGAAAGATGACTTGACATTCAATGTCTGGAGTGGACTATAGGCTGTGACAATGGCACTTTTTAAATATCTTGACCAATTGTATATAATGTAATTAATTCACATGATATTTATAAAATTAATTTTAAAAACTTATATAATTACTTACATGTAACATTTACTATATATTAATAATATTAATCTTGTGTATATTATATATCTTAATATATATTTCTTAATTATATATAATTATAGATTAATTATATCTATTAATATTAATGTAATATATAAATAAAATATCTCAACTAATAAATATATGCATTTTAGATAGGAAGATATTGGTATAAATTTTAAATCAAAAGACCTCAGATTCAGAGAAAAAGAGAGATTCTAATAAAGTGTATAAGGCACAGAATTCTGGCAATCATGTGTTTAACAAAATTATATGGTGAGTCTAATGAATGTAGTCATGAGCCACAAATTAACTAGATCCTCTGGTGATAACTGTGTATGTGGGATGGGGAGTGGAGGGATATGTTCAGATGTTAAAGGGAGAGAAGATAGAACTCTCTCTTTTAGGGATTACAGGTGAAACACACAACATACACAAAGCAAGAAAGAAAAAGGGTTTGCCCACTATCCCCATTTTCCAGGCTAATCTTCCTAATACCCACATTTAGGTACCTATGATGACTGCTGATTGTGGAAGATGAAAGAAATAGCAATTCTTCATCCTTTAAACCATCTAGATAGTTTATGCTTGGTGCTAAAGTATTCTTTTGATATTGGGGCAAAGAAAAATCAGATTCATAACGTATATTGAGCCGTATGAAAAGATTTCACAAATGAGTTTAAACTGTGACAGCTGCATGCTTCTTTTACCTCCACATTAAATATATTTATATTTCAAACAGGAATAGTTGAAAGGAAGAATATATTGCATATAACACCAATTTTTAGCAGTTTGCAGATATTCTTCCTCTTTTCTTATCCTGTATCCATCACTAACAAAACAAACTGCCTATCTTAAAGCTCTCTTTTCCTTTAAGCATCAAGAAACTTGCAGAAGAAAGTATAAACTTTATTTATGCCATTGCTTAATATGCAATTCTGGAATGTTGCTTCCCCTTAATATATCAGAATAAGAACCACATCTGTTAATGCAGATGGCTGAAGATAGAGCAGAACCCAGTCCTCACACATTCTCCTGAAGTCACCCAATTTCTCTCTTGGGAGTAACAGAGAACCAATTTATGGGAGTAAATATGGCAGCACAATGATTTGTATAAATTTTGAATGGTCATATTCATATAAGATAAATTAATGCAATTAGTCTCCTACCTTAATATGGAAAAGATGGGGCGAAAGAGAAGTTAGTAATAACCCAAATGAATGCAATATCTCCTTTGAAATTGATGTGTATTCCCATAATTTGGTAACAAATCACCTAAAATTAGGGGATTACAATACACTCAAGTAAGGACGATGTCGTCCAGCCTATGTTAAAAACTCCAACTTAAAGTGAAACACTCTAATAATCAGGTAAAAAGGAAAACAAATGTAAAATGTTTAGTCCACCAAAACCACTCCTGCTTGGGAGAAATTTTCAAGATTCAGAGTGAGGAGAATTTAAAAGCTCAAATCGAAGCTTTGAAACCTACTCATCATCCACTCAACCCATACTGAATGTAAAATCAGAAAGCCACAGGAGTCAGGGAGAACTAAGAAAAATAGATTCAGTTGGTTATAAGTTCTGGCTGTAAAATGAGATTTTAGAGGAAATTGAAAATTTAAATGTGATTCAGTGAACAGTGAACATATGATACACACAGTATGCTTGTCTATAGGGAACTAAGAGCAAATTGAGCAAAATGAGCGTGCTCTTGTTAAGCGGTAGCACAGCCATCCACCACCAAAAACAATTGCAAACTGCTCATTTGTCCTTGGGCTGTTTCTATTTATACGTTCTATGGAGTGACTTATAATTGTACCTGAGTTATCTTCACATTTGGGATTATTGGGTGAGTTACAGAGAAGCCTTTACAGACTGGGCTTTCCAACCTCGGGAAAGCTTACATGGCATTTTAAATAAGCAACTTTGCTATGTCTTTGTGTCACAACCATCTTTACCCCAACCTGTCCTGCCTTTATTGGCTCTGGTCTCCTTACATATGTAGAAAGAGAAGGAAATAAAAACAAAAAGTCGCATCAGATTAACCTTTGAAGCTGATTTCATAGAGAGCAAAATGAACTGGAACTATTTCTAAAAAGCCATTAGTATTTAGGTAAATTATTTTTTGTATGTTGTAATGAAATAATACTGATATGTGTAAAGGACTATGGAGATAAAGAAAAGCAATAGAATATTGTTCCTGACATCACAGATCTTAAGATACTGAGAGAAAAATGCAGAGGGTGAGTTCCAGAGCATGGGGGATGTTAAAGTACCTATAAAGGGTATTACATGGAATGAGTTACCAAATGATGCTAATGCAAATATGCTTGGGAACTGAGGTTTAGGGTGGGTTTCATGAAATAGTGAAATAGTATTTTCAGAAGGCTACAAATAATATTAAAATTGGATACAAATTAAAGAAAGGAAAACATTTTTGGATGTGAGAGAAAAATGAATGAAGGCAATCAATATGTTGGTCTTAAGGAGGAAGGCTATGGGTTTGAGATGGCCACCATGTTTTAGTGCTGCATGAAGAGCAGCATAGAGTAGAAATATGACCTGAAGACGTAACTAGGGATTAGTATTGATCTGTGGAGAATCTTAAACATCATGCTAATGAGTCTTGAGCAAATCTGAAGATAACTCCAGGGAAGAGTGGAGTGTACATTACAGAGACAGAATCTCAGGACAGAATTAGGACATGTGGAAGTATTCAGGAAGAGATTCTCTGAGGGCCAATAATGCGGAACTGGAGGTAATCATGGTAAAGATGGAAATGGAAAATATGGAGAAGTGATAAGCAGATTTTGGTGCTCAAGTAATTGAAACTAAATGAGAAAGAAATATTCATTCACTGGGTTTGCAGGGATCCAAAAGAAGGCACATTGGCCTGGTGGGTTATTCACCAAGAAACGGTAGTAGTGTAGATGGGTGGTGGAAACTGAATTGGAGGGGTCATCGCCACTCTCAGCACATGAGCTGTGGAAGGGGTGGAGGTGATAAAGGACCATCAAAGAATGGGATATGGTTGGTGTTTGATATGGTCTTTTTTATGGGGCACTCCCAAATCCTCAGGAAAGTTATATTTATATGATAGTGGATTTAAGCAGCTTTTGGTGAGAGAGATTAGATAAATAAAATATATTGAGTGTTTCACTCATTGTAAACACTCCAACTATATTAGTCTTTTAATGGCTTCTTCTCACCCTCATTACTGAAGAACATGGGAGAGGATAAAATCAGTGTAAGATAAAACTAAGATGATGTGTGCAGGTAAAGAACTAGAGCTGGGAAGTCCTGAGGAAGTATACAAGGAAATTAGAACAGAGTTGGGAGATATTTGACTGTGTGAGTTGGTAGAAAGTTGCTCAGGTTATATTCATGTGATATGCTAGAGGTGGAGAAGTCCCATTTGACTTCTAAGTTATTTAGATAGATGAATAAGGAGCACAGGCTAGGATGATGACTCAAGTTCTGAGATCAAGTTCCTCGAGAAAAAAGTGATTAATTTTGAATAAATGAAGAAAGATTAGATAAAGACATTAGAACAAGAAGAGAAATATGTTGAGTTTGAAGTGCTGGCAAGATATTAAAAGATGTCTAGGAATCCCAGTTGGGAACTCCAGTTAGAAACCTAGGCTAACAATGTGTACTTGTAAATAATTAGCATGAAAGTGTCAAATAATACTGAGGGAACTGGAGGACAGATGGTGGAGGACAGAATGTTGGAATTCATCTCAACAAATATTGAACATGTGACACATGTCCAGATCTCATCTCAGCGCTGGGAATGCAGCAGTGAACAAAGTAGACCAGTCTCTTTATTTTCATGAGGAATGTGGTTGGGCTATAGGTGGAGTAGAAGAGATAATTTGGTAAAAAAGAGATAATGAGAGGAGACAGAAAATATTAATAAGAAGAAATGGGTAGAAGAAAGAGAGACAAAGAGAAGAGAAGGGCTTAGAGTCAAGCAGAACAGTTAAAACACGTTACCCACTTTGTAGAAAATTTAATTCTCCGTTAAGTTAATCCTCTCTGTATAACTATATAATTATAATTATATTGTGAGCATTACATAGATGAAATATGTGCATTCCTCATTCATTGCAGACTCTATATTTTTCTTTTTAATGGCATCCTCCCATCCTCATAGTTAAAGAATACAAGAGAGAATAAACACCTGTATCTCTCTGTATCCCTCAGACAAGTACAGTGGCATCCTGTTGCTCACAATACAATTTCTAAACTTGCCCCTGTAGCCCACAAGGATGTATGTATTGATCTCCTCCGTCCCATATTCACCTTCCTCTGCCTCTGTGTGTGTGTGTGTGTGTGTTTGTGTGTGTGTATTCTAGTGACACTGTAAGGAAGCAGAAGGGCACACTAAAAGTGAAAACCATTTTTCACTGTTTGTCAGACAGAAACTAAGTGGTTTGATGAACTGATTCAAACACCAGTGAGGAGAGTGTAGATCCTTAGATGCATGAGCAATGCATCCATCACCCATGTCCATAGAAACCTCTGAGGACCACACAACAAAACCTCAACACCAGCAATAATCACACCCACAATCTGCTACTCCAGAAAACAGCACCTACAAGAACTGCACAGCCATTTGGGCAGTTATCAAGCATAGGCCTTGTGCTAAGGGCTTTGCATGTATTTCTTCATTTAATCTTCAACAATTGTTTGAGTTGGTTATTATTACTAGTCAAATCAGAGGACAGAAATCCAAGGCATAGTAATACATTAATAGTCATATAATGTAATATATATACATACCCTTTCTGTTACCTGAAGGAATAATAATATTTTCAATGAACTCACGCCAGTTTTCTAATGGTTTAATTTGTTGAGATAATTGAAGTTAGTTTAATTAATTATACTTTCTACATAATCAGCAATGGTTATGCTGAATAAAAGTGGGCTGAGAGTAAAGAGTGGGCACTGAGATTTCTACAAATATCCATGAAAGCAGCCAAATGCATGAATCTGGGATTGAGGTCTGGTGTAAAGATGGCATTCAAAAGGACAGAATATAGTTAGAATATTGAAAACCTTAATGAGGACAGGATTTGTCTTGCCATCATTTTATGCTCAGTATTGGAAACTTAAGAAGAACTCAATATATCTTCATTGTGCTGAATCAAATTTTGTTAGTTCCTCTATTATAATCACCACACATATATAAAGTGGTTACAGATTTTATAGTCATATAATCATTTGTGAAAAATAGAACTTTTAGTATTTTAATTTTTGCCAAGAGTCACTATTCTGTCTAGTTGCAGAATATTTAGTTACTTCCAAAAAAATTCAGTTAAATTTAGTAGTTCTTTCTCAGTTGTTTCAGACTTAAGCATAACTTAAGTTTACTATTTTCTGTTTTCCTCTTTCTTTTCTTAGTTTATCACATGACTGATGGGGAGAAGGCATCATTTATATGTGTCCCAATACAAGGCAAATTATTTTTCTCCAAATTTATACCTTATCAAAGGGAAGCTATCTTCCTTTCTTTTTTTTTTAAAGATTTATTTACTTATGCATACAAATTGGGGTGTAGGCCAGAGGTGTGGGATGGTGAGAGGATTCACCAGAGACAGAGTGGGGAGCATAACAGGCAGATTGAATGAAATGCACTGCTGAGGGGAGCAGCGGGCGAGGCAGGAGAGGTCTGCTGCCCATGTGGGAATTTCCCTGGCCAGGTATTGAACTTGTGCTGCAGTGGCGTTGTACAGCTTCATAGTGCTGCACTTTACCCATTGCACCACCAGGGAGGCCCTATCTTATTTTCTACCACTCACAATTTATAATTTCTCTCCCTCCCCAGCTCCTTTCTGAATAGCATAGTACTAGGTAAGAGATGGACGGTCAAAATTTTGGATACTTATGGGTTATTTTATGGTTAAGAAAAAAACTAGGCAAATAACTTATTATAGTTTTATCTTCATTTCCTGAGAATATTACCTCATAACTGTAAGGAAGTGGTTAGAATAAGTAAGCTTTTTTAAAAATATCTTTGAAAAGCAAAAGCATAAATGATTATATTGAAAAGACCAAAAATTTACACAAATTGCAGAGCAGGAAAAAAAAAAAAACAGCTATTCTAAAATTTTGCAGGATACATGAGACTGGGATAAAGTGTGAACTCCAGTAACATAGGGATGAACCAAATTCAAAGCCAACTGTATTCACACAACTTTGATCAGAGTGAGGTGATGGGCCCTGAGACATAGTATTGGATTCCTCATAACATAGCAATGTGCCCCCAGAGTAAGTCACTATGCCAAAGGGACATGCATGTCAAGAATGTGACTAAATTGGTTCATGCCTTATGAGAACAGAAAATTATTATCATATATGTGGTTTTATTTTTTAAAATTTATTTTACCTGTTTATGCATACAAGAACTGGGGTGTAGGTCAGAGGTGTATGTGGGGGAGTGGTGTGTGTGAGAGGATTCATCAGAGACAGAATGGGGAGCCGAACAGGCGGATCTACTGAAATACACTGCTGAGGGAAGGAGCAGGCAAGGCAGGAGAGGTCTGTTGTGCCATATGGGAAGTTCCCTGGCCGGGGATCGAACTCCTGCTACAGTGGCTGCTGATAGCTTCATAGTGCTGAGACTTAACCCATTGCACCACCAGGGAGGTTCCTCTTTTCCGAGTCTTTGCTAATCCTCTTTGCTAATGTCTGTATCCCAATTGGATAAACTATGCTAATGGCATTGTATTTATATGAATAAGTGGTAGACAAAACAACAGTCATAAAAGCACCACAGTGAAAATACTTCCTGCAGAGGTACATATTTGGAATTTGTTTTAAAATAATAAGACAAAACAAGGTCAAATAAAATGTAAAACTGGCAAATGCATCTAATCTTTGAAGCTGGGTGATTTCCACAGGAGGATCATTTCTTTATATTCTCCTTTTTTGTGTGCATTTGAATATTTCCACAGTGGAAAGTAAAAACAAAAAGACCTGGAATCTAAGACTCTGACAGCTGTTTGTCAATTGTAGACTTGTCCTTGACAACAGCTGCGCCTCTCCCCATCAAACATGATGACCAGTGTTTGTGGAATTTCATCCCACTACATGTGCTTTCTCTAATTCTTTTCAATTAAAATAAAAAAGCTGAACTTTTTCTAGAGTCTGAATAAGTGTATCTCACAGTAAATGGCAGTTTATGAATCATTGGTAGATGTTCTTGTCATTAATTTCATAAACATTTATTTCAAAACATTATCTCATATATGTAGCTATTTGCTCATTAGATGTGCTCTCAATTAATTCACCATAGTATATAACTAGTGTCATGGGACAATTCATAACTTTTTTTGTTGTTGTTGTTTTAAAAAAGAATTGTTTGGACCCACTTATGTAGACAAAAGCAACTGGTTGCCAAAAGTTGTCTTTGCTTTGCATTTCTACCATGAGAAAAAGAAAACTCTAGCAGTGAGTATCAGCTTTCTGGCTGATGTCTGAAACAGTCTTGAGTGTGCGGTGTGCCAGTGTCCATTAGTTTTTCTTCATTTCTGTACAGAAGGACCTTCTCGGTGTTCTTCAGTCTGTCTGTGGCCAGACCTGAACCCCAGAGGAAGGAGAGGGTGTTCTTTGAACTTTCAGATAATCCTGCTGATCGTGTAGCAGCACAGGTAGAGAGGGCAGGTGAGGAACTTTGTGTGACCTGCTGTCCTGGGCACACTTTGAGTCTCCTTCCCTAGCGGTCTCCTTTGGCCATTCTCAGAAGCAGCGTCCTCCCTCTTCTCTCTGTGGACTGTATGAAGTAGATATTTAAGAGCAGATCTGTTTTAAGATGGGCTTCCTTTCATTGTCTGAAGTCCAGCTCACTAGTGGGTCTTCTCAGAGCTGTCTCTTTTCTGCACGGTGTGCATGTGCCTGTGGGGCTTCATCACCCTCAGTGCTATTTAAACAGCTCACACCACAAACTTGCCCACTCCCGGAACAGCTAAGAGTTTCAACTGCAGTGGGGGTGGGGAGGCAGGGACTTAGAATTCACTGTGAACTGATTAGAAAAGCATCAAATTAGAACGGAAGAAATTCTGCTTCTATTTTTATTTTCTCCATTGTTTTGTTGTGTGACAGGGTAAATCTAGAATGCCACAAAACATAATAAAATCAAGTAAAATTCTACACATATGCTAACTATTCTATTAGGAACATGGGCTGAGGAGCTTAAAGGCAAATCAGAACACAACGAAACACGGAATGAGAGATGTAAATGTGATATAATTTTCAGGGTAGGAGTTATTTGAGGGAAGAGAATCTTTCTGAAAATTGTCATGAATTACACATAGCTTTGGATATAGGTGATATTTGACATTGGCCAAAAGTTTGCTTAATTATTCACTTCCTGACAGTAACACTATTTGTTGACATATCTTCATCCTAAAGACAAGAACAGACATTTCTAAAAATCATAATTAAGCATGCCAGATATTTAGCTGGATTTGGTATTTCTCTATGCTTTCTAATGTCTGCAACAATTTCATTTCCTAACAACAGGAATGATTTTGTATCAGGGTAATCTCCAGGGAAAGGAGAGGTTCAGGTTCCTGCACCACCCAAGGGAGAGTGGAGCAGGGCAGGGAGGAGAAGCTGAAGCATCAGGGAGAGAAAAAAGAGGACTGGGATGAGGCACGTGGCGCAGAGACTTGTCAAGAAGCTGTGCTTGCTTCTGCACTTTGAATTTGTACTAAAATTTTGTGGAACATGGAAGGAAACATTTGAAAGAGACGTGTGAGAGACCTGTGTGGAGGCTGACAATTGCAGTCTTTTATCTTGACTTGGGCTTGGACTTTGGTTCTTTCCTTCTGGACTTGGCTGGCCCCTTATGCCCCTTTCCTGTGATTCCCCACCAGGAGGTGCCTTAGACTGTGGCCAGCTTTTGGGACTCAGTTACCCTGTTTTGAGCCAACCATGTTTGGCTGGGCATTTACCCATTGCACGGGGATGGGTAATTTTGGGTGTTTAATTGGAAACTATTCTTTCTCTTCTTTATTGCACAGGATAGTATTGGTTCTTTTTTATTGACTGTCTTGTGAACTAAGAGTTTATTTATCTTGATGTGGCAAATGGCAGAACTCATGTAGTGCAGGCAGGTTCGGGGGTCATGTATAATAATTTGAACAAAGTGAACTGTAAAAGCTTGTTTTTATGTGATAAAACTTTTCTTCTATCTTGAGTCCCCTTTGGTCCCCTATCAACAAGAATTATAAAATGGTGATGTAAGAGAAAGTGACTTGTTTGATTAAAGGAATGGTGAATCTGAAATTCTCTTCCTCTCCGTTCCATACTCATTCTGGAGGATCTTCAGTCCACATGAATTCATTTTGCGGTTTTCATTTTTTTACTTTGAATGCACAGCATAGCAGTTTCCACAATGGATCACATGGGCCCTCCTGCATTTTGTTAGCTCTGGTTCCACAAACACTTCTTGATGTATGTCTATGGCCCTTGATTCAGTGCTTTGTCATTTAGTCACCATGATTTTAAAATTGTTTCCAGGACATCTGACTGTCTTTATATTTTCTTACCCTATGCCATCTCTGGACTGCCCAAATCAATGTAAGCATAATTTAGGCCATGACTTTCATAGCCAGGGAATACAGTGGTGCTGTAGCATTCACCCTTCACCCAACAAGCATGCCAAGCTCCATTGACTCCCCAGCTCAGTAAACCCTATGGTTCTGTAGGTGGGTCCCGTGATGCCAGGTCACCGAAGCAGAAAGCCTCAGCCTCCAGGGATGATGGTAATCAACTCCAAAGCACCAGGCGGCTGCTCTGTGCAGCAGATTTAATTCACATTGCATAGTAATGCTTATAAGATGAAGTCCCTGGGGATATGTTACCATGCAGGACTTTTCACAGAGGCTTATTGCTTTTCTCATCAGCTTCTAAGGCTGCTTATGAATTCCGCATGGGCTCTTCTTTCTCCACAGGGTAGCATTTGCATAAAAAACAAACCACTGGATAAACAAGACTTCACTAGTTATCATTCCTTTTAACCCCACACTTGGAAGGTTGAAGGAGTGTGTATTTAGATGCAGTTTACATATGGCTGGTACCTGAGCCCATGCCTCAACCTGCTTAGCTGCCTATCAACTTAAGGTTTTTCTCTTGTCCAAAAAGAAACCTGAGACCTGAAAATTAAATTGAAGTGACACTAAGCAGTGCCTTTTCCTCTTATCTTCTCAGTGCTGGGAACTGATTTTCTATCTCTGCTCCAAATTGTGCTGTTGCATTACTCTAATAGTCTTGGATGCAACTGGATGTGGTTAATTGTGGTTAAATGTTGCAGAGAGACCAGCAGCAAGCTAGATGCCTTTTCCTCTTTTCTTACCAACTGGCATGGTGAATTCCATGAAACTAATGGCTTCTCATAGCATGCAATGACCAAAGGATTTGGGAATGCCCTTCACAGTCAAAAAATATTGAATCTATCTGATCACTTGATAGGAGTAGTTCACAAGGCCAGAGGGTGTGTGTGTAGATTTTGTTTGGAGTCTTACAGACTTGGATTTAAATATCACTTTAATTATCTTCTGATTAGATGTAGAAATTTCGAAAGTACTTAGATGTATTTCTCTTATTTGTTATGATAAATTTTTAATTTTTATTTTGTTTGATTTAAAAATTGCAAATAAAAAGCACAGCTGTTGCAATAATTCTGAACACTGCAAGTGTTCTCAAAGAAAATCAATGATACTCCTTGCCATAACTCTTTCTCTCTGGGCCTTCTACCTAAACATGTGTGAATATGCCAATATTGTTGAAGTGGCATCTTTATTTCTTTGTGCTTGTAAATTTAGATATACTTAGGAATTTTCTTTGTCCTTTTATACTGACAAAACTATTTCAAGAATCATGATGTCAAGTGGTGTTAGACACACTCTTTTCCATTCTGCTTTCTTCGTTTTCACATTTCTTACAAAAACCCTTCTGCTTTAACAGCACTAAAGCATTGCACAATCTAGATGTCCTGTAATTTATCTGAATACTACTTATTTATGGAAAATTAGATCATTTCTTTTCCTTGCCAGTAAAAATGCTAAAACTAAAGTTATTACCATGCCATTCTTGAGTACAGGTGTTTTGTTTTCCCCAGTACAGTCAGTTCTGAAAATTGCAAGTATTGAATTCAAAGATTTTAAGCATTTTTTATTCTTTGTGTTTATATATAACCTTCCCACGGTTGGTATTGATACATATCTATTGATAATATATGACAGTCCATTTACCAACGTGCTTGCCAACTCTGGCTGTTCTCAATCCTTTAAATTTTGCCAGCTTGATGGTAATGTGGATTTACATTTTCAAATATCTGTAGTGTATGGTGACCTTGTTCAATGAGAGTTGCTCAGCGAATCAGAGATTCAGCAGGAGATAGTGTCGAGAAGACAATTTTCCCAAGAGCAAATATATCTGCTCAGATTCTCTCTTGGACATTTGGAGATGAGAAGTGGGCATGAAATATGTACGTTCCTCAGAGTGGAGAGACAGAGTATAGAGTTGTCACTGGGGCAACTCTGAGGAACAAAGTTCCTTTCACACCAGTCTAGAGGACTAGCCCAGCTGGCAAAATTAGACAGATTCACCACTCTAGACCAAACCTTTGATCTTGCCCTCTGATCAAGAGTTGCTCAGTCCATTCTAACTTAGTTTTCAACCAGTAGTTTGACAGCAATGGATGAGGGTCATGTTGTGCAATTTGTGTCCCAAATCCAATGTGACACTTAAAAAAGAAAGAAATTGCTTCATATATTTCATACCCTTTTCCTGCTGACATACTAATGCTTCATATGCAAAGGAAATCAAAGCAGTGAGTTTGCAACCCCAGAATGAAAGTACTGCCTTTCTCACAGACCACAGATGAACTGCTGACACTAATTAAGGTTCACAGCATACAATTTATCCTAAGCACATATGGACTGGGTTCAATGAGGAAAGCTGATTTGCCAGATTGCAGCTTTGAGGTTAGGGGAACTCTTTGAAACTGTAATGAGAAATGCACACACCCTCACTTGGTATGTGTTAGTAATAAAATATTGTGAGTTGTAAGATTTACACGTAAGTGCAGTAAGAATAGAAAAATGTACTGAGCACTTTTTATGGGTCAGGCATCTTTCTAAATGTTTTCAAATTGCATCATATAATCTTCATTACCATTTCATGTATTGGAGGCAACCATTGTCCCAATTTTACTCAAGGTTAACAGAATTGGTAAGTAGGGGAGGTATGGTTCCACCCAGGTAGTCTGGGTTTGAAAACAAGTGCTACTTTTGAAATCAGGGAATTGGGGATCACCTGGTTGGTGAGTCTTCACATATATGTATAAGAATACAAGGCACAACCCCAAAGCAGACACAAAAGGGGGTTATTCACATAGGAGTGAGGAAAAGGAAGAGCAAATGGAGGGAAATAAAAAAAAAATACATTGGCTAGTATGTGGTCAGATGCTATCTGTCCTAGCCCAGATAGTGTCTGTTGAGCACAGACAGCTTCCAAGCCAAAGCCACAGGTGGCAATATAGCAACTTTCCATTGAATAGAGACTGGAGTCCAAGTTGAAGTGACTCATGACAAGATGGCAGCTCTGAGATTGCAGTTCAAGTGGGAGTCTTTTGGGAAGAGGGTTGCTGCCCAGGTTGTTATGAGAGGGCAAGCAAGTGCTGGTCATAACACATGGAAGTGTACGGGCTGATGGATGAGAGGTCAGAACTCAGGGAGTCAAGGCGCAGGTGAATGAGCACCATGTAGCTATGTAGCTGAGAAGGACTGAAAGCTGCACATGAGGCAAGGAGGAGCCATGTCTTCAATGTTCCCATTATGGTTCTGCGCCACCCCTGGTTGCCAGCAGCCCTCACTCAGGACATGGGGCTGGGGGGTAGTCCCAAGTGTTACTCACTAGCTCGGAGGTTTATTCCTCCAACATTTAAACTATTAACTGGTTCAAGTTTACCAATTAGTGAGCAATGAAGACATGAGCACCTCTACTACTTTCTCAAAACCACACTGATATTTAAGTGAATTTCCTGCTATCAAGCAGCAGTAAATACATGTCAAAGATATTGTTGGGTCATGATCTCACTTATGTTAATCTCATTCATGGAATCAGGAATTAATTCTTTAGTGCAGTATCATTGGACAGAATTTAAATTTTTTTTTTTAAAGATTTATTTATTTATACATACAGCTGGGGTACACGCCAGAAGTGTGGAGCGGTGAGAGGCTTCACCAGAGACGGAGCGGGGAGCAGAACAGGCAGATCAGAAATACACTGCTGAGGGGAGCAGCGGGTGAGGCAGGAGAGGTCTGCCGCACCATGTGGGATTCTCCCTGGCCGGGCGTCGAACTCGCATGGCTGCTGCCGACAGCTCCATAGCGCAGCACTTAACCGCTGCGCCACCAGGGAGGCCCCAGAATTTAAATTTAAAGTCACTTCTTACCATAAAATCTCTTTACAGAAGCCACTCAAAGTCTACTTAGGAAAGAAACTATACCAGTTATTTTAAATGATGATTTCCTGTTCTTTTTTTTTTAATATATATTTTTATTGTTATTTATGTCTTTTACGTTTTGCATTCCCCTTGGGTAGCCCACCACCAATTCACCCGTGATCCATCTCATACAAACGTTTGTTAACCAGTTATTAGAGAACTGAAAATGCTCAAAGGGGACATAGAGCTATTATGGGAAAGTAATTATAGAAAGCAACTCTGGGGCCTCCCTGGTGTCGCAGCGGTTGAGCTCTGCGCTGTGGAGCTGTTGGCAGCACGTGATGCTGGTTCGACGCCCAGCCTGGGAGAATCCCACATGGTGTGCAGACCTCTCCTGCCTCGCCCGCTGCTCCCCTCAGCAGTGTATTTCTGATCTGCCTGTTCTGCTCCCCACTCTGTCTCTGGTGAACCCTCTCGCCGCCCCACGCCTCTGGCCTGTACCCCAGCTTGTATAAATAAATCTTAAAAAAAAAAAAAAAAGCAACTCTGGAGGTTAGGACCCTGTAGGAGAAGCCTGAAGCTCATAAATGCTAGTATCTTGCAGGGGTTGTGAGGCTGGTTTGGGTTGATGGAGAAAACTGTAAATAGAAGACCCCTGCTGCTGCCTACTGCAAGAGTGAATAATGCTGCAGTGAGATGGATGAGAATAGGGAGCAAGCAGAAAGGTACATTTTTTTTCTCTTTCCTTCAGCCTTCCTATCACCCCTCAAGAGTACCTTTGACAGAGTCTATCAGGAACCCAGGAGACAAAGCAGAAATGCATTTTGCAGAATTTCAGCTCCAGTATTACAAAGCTCAGTTTCAAGCTGAGACAAGCGCTTAGCATCCAGCACGCCTCTCAACCACTTGACATCCTTTCAGATCCTTATACACGTATTTGAATTTTCAAACAATGACAAAAATAACTATGCTTCTACCTAACAAAATTCACCTTCTTTCCCACAAGATGCTCTAAACCTTTCTTTACGATAAAGAGAATAGATTTATCAGTAAAAAAATATTTTAAAGTTACAGATATGATCCCTGTCCTAGTGCTTTTGAGAGCTATAGCAAACTAGACAACAAATACTCCCACAATACAGGAGACCAGGGGTCCAAGAACAAGGTGTCAGCAGACTGGTATCTCCTCAAGTTCCACTTTCTGGCTTCTGTGTGGTTGTTTTCTTGTAGTCTCACATGTAAAAGACAGAGAAAGGAAGCAAGCTTTCACATCTCTTCTTATGAGGACACTAATCCCATTTAAATGTGCCATACCCATAACCTGATTACCTCCCAAAGATCCCACCTGCTAACATTTATCACACCGGGTGTTAGGATTTCAGCCTATGATTTCGAGGTGAGTGGGACACATTGATTTCTTGGCAACACTGAAGTGAAAGCATCCAGGTGTGAATGAATAGACTAATCTTATTGATCCAGAAAGAGTATTAAAAGTTTGGTGATGAGAAGATAGATTGTTCTCTTGAGGGAATTGTTAAGGACTGTGATTTCAACTCTAGCTAATGGAGGCTAAGGAAGCTCTTTGGGTCAAGACTATTGCTATGAAAAAAGTTTTACACATTTTTAGGGGAAGTGTGGAGGATCATGAAGATACCACAACTTGTGTGTGTGTGTGTGTGTGTGTGTGTGTGTGTGTGTGTCTGTAATGATGTGGGAATTGACATGGGAGAAGGTAATGGGCCCCAAATCCAGTGTGGCTATGAGACCCACTACAACCTCTCCAATTGCCTGATGTGGAAGGAAAGAGACTGATGTGGGATGAAAGCAATTGGCCCATATATTTACTGGACTCTGAAGTGAACGGCTAGCATTTAGATTCCCTGCTTCAAAGAGGTGTGGAACTAGTAGGGTATCAGTGAGAATAAAACTGTAAGACATCTGAACATTCTGTGCACACCAGCGTAGTCCAGGCTGACATCTATATTGATCTAGGTGGCTATAATAGCTTCACCACCACTTACCCTCTTTTGCAGATACACCCACCCCCGCCAGACCTGATTCACTTTCCACATGGCAGTTAGATCCATATTTCTGAACATCGCCCAGGTCACGATTCCTTACCCCCTGCAGCATTGTCCACTCACGTCTCACTGCCCTCAGAATAAAATAAGACATTACTGTACCCTGCATAGGCTTGTCTAGTCTGGTCCCTGTTAATATCCATATCTTGTATTTTTTTTCTTTTTACTTACTCTAGCTACATTGGTCTTTTTCATTTTCTAATTATTCCATGCCCTTCTCTAGAGATTTGATCATGCAGTTCTTGTAGATAGGCTAGTCCAAGCATCTCTTAAACTCTCCAACCCCAGAGACCTTTCTTCACTTTTACTAAACTCTGTAAATGCCCCTTTGAAGGCCCCATTCTTTCCTTCATGGATTTTTTCCCACCATCTTAAACCTTGACAAAGCTTAATACACACCTTTCTTTTGCACCTGAGCCCGATGATCTGGCCAGACAGAGCTCAGCTCCCTGTTCTTTGTCTCATAGCTAATATCACAACTCTTCATTGTAAACTTTTTGAAAGTAACTGTCCACAGACACAAACATTTCCTTTTAGACACCTGTCTGCAACTTACCCTTCTACAGGGGAAGGAAAAACCAATTGTAAACCACTCTACTGACAACTTGCTTATGCCTACTGCAAAATCTAAGATAAAACCACTTTGCTGAAATGCTAGAATCTTGGATTTGAGATGCTCTCTGTATTAAAATAGCCCAAGTAAAACAGTCTCTTTGTCTTTTTTTGGCTTTGACAATTACACATTTACTGATGAGTTTTCTTTTTTAATATATCTGTATTTTCATTGTGACCTCTCTCTGCCCCTTTCCATTTTTTTTAAAGATTTATTTATTCATGCACGCAATAACTGGGGTATAAGCCAGAGCTGTAGGGTGCTGAGAGGATCCACCACTTAGAGTGGGGAGCAGAACAGGTGGATCCACTGAGATATACTGCTGAGGGAAGCAGTGGGCAAGGCAGGAGATATCTGCTGCACCACGTGGGAAGCTCCCTGGTTAGGGATTGAACTCATGCTTCAGTGGCTGCCAATAGCTTCATGGTGCTGAGACTTAACCCCTTGCACCACCAGGGGGGCTCCTCTGCCCCTTTCCTTTTAACATGTACTACACTCTAAGCTTTAGGAAGGAAGGAACATTTTTGGTTACCACAGCAAAAACAGCCCATATCTTGTGCCTGGCCATGGAAGAACTTCATAAATATGAATGAATAAAGTGAAGGAATATAAAGCTTCATGTGTGCACAGGTAGTGGCACCAGTTAGGATGATGCAGCAGGCAGACTCACTGAATAAGGTTGTACAGGACTGTGGGTGATAGTACCTGGTCCCTAAGAAGTAGAGGTAGCAGAGCAAGGTGGATTATTAAGGCTTCATGCTGGAGACTTGAAATCCATTTCAATACTTCTCTCCCAGAATATGATCTAGAACAGAAATAGGAACTTTGGTCCAAATCCAGACTAATAGGTACATCCCACTCCGGAAATAGTAATAATAGTCTATATCAGAAAGATGCTAGGATTCCTGCTGGCAAGCTAATTGTTCTAGAGCAGCAAAAAACTAACACACAATTTTATGAGTTTGGTTATACTGATTTCCCTGTAGTCTTGGTCTAGTTTAGCACTGGACATACATGGTAAAGATATTGGTATTATCTCTGAGCATAAATGGAGAAACAGAGATAGTTGTGATGAAAAAGGGAAAATATAAGAAAAATTCAACCCCTATGTATAATCCCAGAAAAGAAAGCATTTATTGTCACCTGAGTTTCTAAAGATTGGGACAGATTAAGCATTGGGGAACCAGATGTCCTTTATATGCAACTTGTTGAAGTGTACATTGTTGCAACTTCAATGTTGGTGATAGAGGGTAATTATTTGGGTTTTATTGTTGGTGACTGTTACATATTTGGATAAACTGTTTGACTTGCAGTATCTTGAAATTTAAAAAGTAATGCTCAGTAGTATTTGCCATGGTTTTGTGGCTGCTCTGCTTTCTTCATGCGAAATGCATTTGAATCCTTTTCAGTTTCTCAAGCAGCTTATTGAGATGTTCATTCTAGGTTATATGATAACATACTTTCTGTTCATAGAGAAATTAAAGGAAAATACATGTTTTGAGATACTGAGAGATATAAAACCTAATCACCATGAATGATTAACCAAATGTTTTTGCTATTAGTCCCTAGTCTCTTATTGGATTGTCTTAATAATGATCAGTTTATGTAGCTTTAAAGATACAAGGAAATGTAGACTAGGTTAAAAAAATATAACCCTTTCCTCTGATAAGCTGTTTTCCTTATTTCCTGATATTTCTACAATTGATCTTAGCCAAAAGGCCGATAAGCGATTTTCCTGATATTTCTTTTTACATGCTAAATCCATTTTGAATGATAAAATATTAGCAATGAAAAAAATCAAAATTAAATACAGTGTTTTCTGGAGCCTCTAACTGTCTGATAAGCCACATAGTGTTTGATTAATACAGTCATTACATTTCTAAATCAAATCTATGAGTGGATGGATGATATTTATAATTCTAATGGTCTCTAATTCTAAGATATCCTGACAAATGTTAGAAAGAAGTCTGTTCATTTTATTATTATTTTATTCAATTTTAAAAGCTATGTTTTAAATAAATCAGGTATAAAGCAAAATTGGGGTGATTTTTTAAAACTGATGATCTGAAAGTTGATAGCATGCATATGAAAAGCAATATGATTTACATTTAATCATCAAAAATCTGGAAAATTTAGATTTTTTACATTATCAACATATTAATATGAAAGCATAAGTTCTTAAAGTAAACTCTTTGGAGAACACATTTATCTTAATTGTTTCAAGATGCTAGACCTTATTATGAATCTCTCAATGTTTTACTTACTGAATGGCTTCAGCCTAGTGTAAGTGTATCTGTGTTGGAGAAGACATTGCCTATAGATGTGTGTCTGTGTATATATACATATATATAAAGTATGTGTGTAAATATGTGTGTATATGACATACATATAAAATATATAATATATTTAAATATAACAATAAGATATATGATATATTTTCTTTTTTAAAAATTTATTTTTCGGGGGCCTCCCTGGCAGTGCAGCGGTTAAGCACTGCACCATGGACCTGTTGGCAGTGGCGACGCGAGTTCGATGCCTGGCCGGGGAGATTCCCACATGGTGCGGCAGACCTCTCCTGCCTCCCCCACTGCTCCCCTCAGCAGTGTATTTCCGTCCATCTGCCTGTTCTGCTCCCCACTCTGTCTCTGGTGAACCCTCTTGCTGCCCCACACCTCTCATCTGTACCCCAGCTTGTATGCATAAATAAATAAATCTTTAAAAAAATAAAAATTTATTTTTAAGTAAATTAATTTTATTTTTTAATAAGCTCAAGGTAACATTGGTGCCCTTCATTAGATTTTTTTAAGATTTATTTTTATTTATTCATGCATACAAGAACTCGGGTGTAGGCTAGTGGTGCAGGGGGAGAGGGTGAGAGGATTCACCAGAGACAGCGTGGGGGAACAGAACAGGTGGATCTACTGAAATCCACGACTGAGGGGAGTAGTCAGAGATCCAACTCACACCGCCGGGGGCTAGCAATAGATTGATAGCACTGTGACTTTAAACCCTGCACCACCAGGAAGGCCCTTCCTCATCAGATCTTACCGCCACAGTGAATCCATAACCAACTCACCTGGACTCCACAACCAAAGACCATTATGCTTCCCTCCCTCCCTGTACTTCCCCCTACCTCATCCCTCCCCAGCTTGATGTCTCATTTCTGTAGTCATCTATTAGGGGTTAATTTTTCAGCATGTTTTCTGACTCAGATCTGAATAGAAACTTCAAATTTTAAATTCCCCTAGGGAGTTCTGAGACTTCCCAAAAGTATGCCTGCCATGAGTGCCATGGTAGTGTCTTGGTGACTCTGGAATGCATGTACTATTTTTCTCATCTCTTGCTCTGGCTTACTGTGGTGACATAAACTACACTTATGCTGCCTAATCTAAGCGTTATGAAGTTAATAGCTCCATATGTGCCCTTGAACCTGTTGCTTACCAAACGCTACCACAATTGCTTCTATCCCAGCATATGATCTAGAATATATCAATAAATCAGGAAAGAACAAGTATACACATAATTGACATGCAACTTTGGCACAGTGATGGACATCTCATGGGAAAGGTTGAGTTAGAGAATGAGAAAAATATGTGCGCTATGACCACTTATGCCAAACATCTTACTGAATTTTCTAGCCAGTTCAATGAAATTAGCACAACTTTAGATAAATAAAAGAAAAGGAAATGAGCAGAAATGGACTGAAAAGGAGGAAATAGATTTTTATTATCTTCAGACAATGATATTGCCTATGAAAACCTCCAACAGGACCTACACATAAACCACTGACACTAATGAGTCAATCTATCGAATTTACTGCTATTATTAGTGTATAAAAATCAAATGCACAACCAAACACCAACAACAGGGAATTGCCTGTGACGGGTACCATTTACAATATTATAAAAAGTGATACCCAAGCTAATATGTGTAAAAAACTTTAATATAGAAAACTATAAAATATGGCTGAGAGAAATTTAAGACATTTATAAATGGATACAAAAAACTCACACATATACTTCTTATTGATGGATTAGAAAAACATGATAACATAAAAATAATCTCTCCAAATCTTTTGAAAAGTTAGAAATGTTAAAATTAAAAATTTACAAGATGCTTTTAATTTGAAAATGAAATGCTAAATGACTGAGAATAGAAAAAACATACCTGCTGGTCAAAGGTGGGAAAATGTTCTTCCCTGTATGTCAAGATTAACCAAAACACGTGATATTCAAGAGAGTGTAGTATCAGCACAAAGATAATCAAAACAGAACATTTGAAAGGTAGTAAAGATAGGGGCTTCCCTGGTGGCGCAGTGATTAAGCCCAGCACTGTGGAGCTGTTGGCAGCGGTAATGTGAGTTCGACACCCGGCCAGGGAGATTCCCACATGGACAGCAGACCTCTCCTGCCTCGCCTGCTGCTCCCCTCAGCAGTGTATTTCCTTCGATCTGCCTGTTCTGCTCCCTGCTCTGTCTCTGGTGTACCCTATTGCCACTGCACGCCTCTGGCCTGTACCCCAGCTTGTATGCATAAATAAATAAATCTTAAAAAAAGAAAGGTAGAAAAGATTAGCAAATGGTTGATTTATACCAAAGTTAATAATGTATAGCAGCGACAGAAGGGGTAGTCTTTTGAATAAATGCTGTGGGCTAATTGAATATCCATAACAGATACAAATGTTCCTCATTTAATAAGCAAGTCATTTCATACATATTATTGAGCTAACTTCTAAATACAAAACAATATAACTTCCAAAAGTTAGCTCAGAATTATATCTCTATTAGTAGGGAAAATGGAATGATTTCTTTTTTTATTTTGCATGTTGGGATATAATTGACAAAGATTTCTTAAGTAGGATCCAATTAGCATGAACCATGAAGTAAAAGACTGCTAAATTAGGCTATTCAAATTAATAACTTATTTTTATTAATAGACCCAATAAAGAAAGTGAGTATTCAAGGCACAGACTGGAAAAAGACAGTTTGAACTACTATAATTGACAAAATGATTGTGTCCAGAGAATATAAACTTACACCCAGAATATATATAAAAAAACCTACAAATCTATAAGTAAAAGAGAAAACAATATACATGTTTCCCAGTAATTGTTCCTAGCACTTCTACTCCTTTTCCCACCCTACAGACATATACATATATTAAAATTTTAATACTTGCATTATTCATGATAGCCAAAAAAATATGTAAATGGCCAACAATAAAATGAATAGATTGTGGGTATTTTTCCTTACAATAAAGCAAAGAAAATGAATAACATAAAACAATAAGGGCGAATCTCATATTTAATGTGTGAATGAAGTCAGACACAAACACATACTATATGATTCCATCTAAATGAAACTCAGAAACAAAAAGTGTTAAGATGTAGTTCAAAAGTCAGGTTAGTAGCAGATTTTGAAAAAGAGAAAGAGTAAGATATGACGAAAAATACAAACTGGAGTTTTCAGGTATTGGGGAAGTCTCATTCTTGTCTGAGTTAATGATCACACTGAAAGATTCACTTTTAGTAGCACTTCTAAAATTTTTCCATTTTCTGTTTTTTATATTCAAAATTTTGTGTGAAGACATATCTCTTTGAACTAGATGATTCAGTGTTATTAAGGCAACATCTTTGCATTACCTGGAATCATCTTTTCTCTCTACACTATAGGACATGCTATTTTTTTTAAGATTACATTATTTATAATTGAGGTAATGTTGGTATATGATTGTGTATGGTTTAGGGGTTTAGGTTCATACCTCTTCAGGTATTTGTTACTTTATCTCACCCATGGACTAAAATACTGATAATCGTCCACCAGAGTCCATTGAATCCCCTCGCGCCTTTGCTTTTCACCTGTTCTCTTCTCCTCTGGTGGTCTCAGTTCTACAATCTAGGGTTTGTTATTATTTACTTTTGTCTGTTCCTTTATATTCCACATATGAGTGAAATCATACATAGAAGTGAAATCCCCTTTTATTTAGCTTAGCTTACCCCCCTCTAGTTCTATTCATGTTGTCACAACGGCAAGATTTCATCATTTTTACTTAAAACTAAGTAATATTCTATTTTGTATACATACCACATCTTCTTAATCCATTCATCTGCTACTGGGCACTTAAGTTGTTTCCATATCTTGGCTTTTGTAAATAATGCTTCAGTGAACATAGGATACATGTATTCCTCTGAAGTTAGTGTTTTTGCATTTTTTCCGGTAGGTTCCTAGAAGTGGAAATTCAGAATAATATGATAGCTCTATTTTTAATATTTTAAGACATTTCTACACTGCTTTCTATAGAGGCTGGAGCAGTGCACATTCCCACCAAAGAGTACCAGGGTTTATTTTTCTCCACATGCTTGCCAACACCCATTGTTTCTGATTGTTCTGGGCCATTCTCATGGTTGAGGTTATATCTTAATGTGGTTTTGATTAGTATTTCTCTGGTGATAAGTGATGATGAGCATTTTTTCATGTGCCTGTTGGCCATTAGTATATCTTCTTTGGAGAAGTGTGCGTTTAGCTATTCTGCCCATTTTTTGGATTCTGGTTTCTTTGTTTTCTTTTTGTTGAGTTGTGTGAGTTTCTTGTAATCATGGATATTAACCTCTTTTCAGATATATGATGTGCAAATATTTTCTCCCATTCATTAGGGAGTCTCCTTGTTTTAACGATGGTTTCTTTTGCTATGCAGAAGATTTACAGTTCAATGTAGTTCCATTTGTTTATTTTCTGGTTTGTTTCCCTTGTCATTGGAGTTGAAGAGCTAAACATACCACTGAAACTAATTTTGTGGAGTGTATTACATTTGTTTTCTTCTATAATATATTTTTAAAGATTTATTTATTCATGCATAAAAGCTGGGGTGTAGGCCAGAGGTACAGGGGGGTGAGAGGATTCACCAGAGACAGAGTGGGGAGCAGACAGGCAGATCCACTGAAATACACTGCTGAGGGAAGCAGTAGGTGAGGCAGAAGAGGTCTGCTACTCCATGTGGAAATCTCCCTGGCCAGGTATCGAACTCATGCTGCAGTAGCTCTGGATAGCTTCACGGTGCTGCAACTTAACCCGTTGTGCCACCAGGGAGGCCTATTCTTCTATAATATTTTTTATAGGGCATTGCATTATTTCTGAAAGTCTTTTTTTTTCCCAGTTCCTGGGAATACAGAATGCTTAGGCTGTCATTATAAACTTCTGGACTGGGTCCTCTCTGGTCATAGGTTAGACTCAAAATATTAATGCCTTCTTTTCTGTATTTTAGAACGTATATTGGAAGTAACTGGAATTTTTTCATTCTAAACTCATTCTTCCCCAAAATTTCATGATGGATATTTCATACATTTTGACCTGTTTTAAAGTATTTTAGTATTTAATTATCTTTTTATACTAACTTCATTTTCTGACATTATGATGTAGTGAAGCTAAATGAGCAAAAATTTTAGTGTCATCAGCCCTGGTTTCAAATCTCACCTGTGTAACAGCATGATTTAGGACAACTGATAGAAATTCACTGAACCTTGAAATTTTCTCATTTAAAAATAGAAATAACAATGCTTACTCAGTAATTTACAGGAGGAAATGGAGTAAAATAATTTATGAGCAATGCTTTGAATTGAATTTATCTCATGGAATGCTAATTCTATTTCAATCATAAATTATTTTTTGAATCAAAGTGTTCAATGGGAAAATATTCTCTTTGTAATGGAGGAATTAATGTCATTTTTTTTCTTTGCAAGAGTACACAATATTTAGAGGACATTGGTATTTTTAAGATGAAAAGTGTAGAGCAAATTAAACTCATTGGTATTTCATATAGCCTCTATTTTTATTATTATTATTATTTTTAATATATATTTTTATTGTTATTTATGTCTTTTACATTTTGTATTCCCCTTTCACCCATGATCCATCTCCATGGTCCCTTGTGTTCTTTTCTATTTCATTTTGTGCCCTTTTCCTTCCCTCCCTCCAACTCCCTCCCGCCCCC
>PVIJ01000672.1:133576-212489 GCA_004024925.1 Scalopus aquaticus | reverse complement strand
TATCTTCTTGAGCCAATCATCTATTATTGGACATCTGGGTTGCTTCCATAACTTTGCTATTGTGAACAGTGCCGCAATGAACATACTGGTGCATGTATCCTTTCAGATCAGTGTTTTTGTGTCCTTTGGGTAAATTCCCAAAAGTGGTATTGCTGGGTCGTATGGAAGCTCCATGTTTAGCAGTTTGAGGAATCGCCATACAGCTTTCCATAGTGGTTGGACCAGTTCACATTCCCACCAGCAGTGTAGAAGAGTTCCTTTTTCTCCACATCCTTTCCAGCATTTGTTGTTGCCTGTATTTTTAATTTTTTCATATAGTCTCTAAGATCAGTTTTTATAATATCATAGTTGTCAAATAATAAAGTTCATATAAAAATCCCCACAAGATATTTCTATGGGAAACAAAACGTGTTAAAAAGTATTATTACTTCTTTAATGGGACTGTAGTTTCAATATTTATGCAAGGAATTTTTTTTAATGTAAATGGAGTTTCATTCATATCTAAATTAAGACATAAAGAGAGGTGATTTTCTTAAACTGGTCAAACATATTTAGCATTTTTTTCCCCCATAAGTATAAGAGATACAAAAAAGAAAGTGAAAACACACAAGACTTTTAAGGTACAAGGTCACAACTAATATATTGTCATTTTTGCCTTATGTCATTGGCCAAAGCAAACCAGAAAGCTGAGTTCATTGTCATGGATCAGAAAGCACGGTCACCCTAGTGGGCCCATGTCAGAGCAGTTTAAACTGTCAGAGATGCTATCAATGTATATGGTGTTGGTCCATGTAAATAAACACGAGCTTAAATGAAAAAACATTGATCCATTTATTTACTCATTAATGTTGCCACAAGCAAACAGGGACTTACTGGATAACATTTACTTCTGGAAAGTTCGTATATGACTGTCTTGAGCTTTAAATATATTAGCGCCATTACTTAATTTATTCATGCATTCAATAAAATCATTCGTAAGTTTATTTGTGAAATGTCTTCCAAAATTTCATTTTCTGGTTTTGAACAATTCTCTATAGTTCGAAAGAAATTCAGTGATCTAGATAAATGATTTGTAAATAATTATCCTTAAACAATTCACCAGGATTCTAAATTAAGTAAAAGTACTTTTATGGATGATTTCTGAGACTGTTTCTAAATTTGGTAGATTAGATTCTTAAGACATACTTTTAAAGAATTTTGGGCTGGCATTTTTATGGTAATGTTTGTTGTCAGCTGTTGCCAACTGTTGGTCTACCAATCAAGTTCAAGCACAGTAGCAGTTGAGTTTTATTTGGTTACCATTCTTGTGCATGTATATCGTTAGGTAAGGCGTGTTCTGCTGTTTCACCAGATCAATCACTACCTCTATTCCAATGATTTCATCTGTCTGTGCATGTACGTTCCCTTGTACGTTCCCAAAGTATTTGATTTTGTGAATTTTGCCATGTGGTATATAATACTAGAGTGCTGGTTGCCATCCACCCATAATTTGAATTGTCCCAAAACTAGTGAGGTTTTGAGTCCTTCTTGTAGGTTCTCTAGCATTAGTAAGTTATGTGAGCTAGCCATTCATTCAGACACCCTAATCAGAAACATGTATTACCTGCTGCAGATGTGGAATATAAACAAAGTAAGCCATCAAGGCAATGGTCTGTGGGTTGAAAATACAAAGGCATAAAACATGCAGTCATTGTCTTTAGTGACCACCTATTAGGTAATCAACAAAATATTTCTGATAGAGCAGAATAAGACTTCCATGTACATATAGTGACTCCTGAGTGAGTTCTGCTGTCTATTAGTTTTGTAGCTAAGCAAGCAAGAAAGAAATGGTATTTTAGGTACAGGAAAGCATATGGACAGCAATCACATCCATGACTTCTTCAGTGAAATGGGGGAGGTAGTTTTGAGTTTCTAAGACTAGATGATAAAGGACATTCTCTGTCATGCTGAGGTACACTCCGCCAGCCTGAAGTCTGCTCAGCTATCACTTGTGTATCTGCACAGTTCTGTTTCTCTATAATAGCTATTGCTAATTGTCTGCTCTATCTCTATGCTGCCCTTCTTTCCAATTCAATTTCATTTAAGAGGATGAACATGTGTGAATGAAATCTTGATTTCCCTAGATGTCATCTTGCAGTTAGACTTGGCCATGAAACACGATTCTGTCAAGTGAAATGTGAGTGAAAGTATTGGATGGGGTTTCTGGCTACTGCACTGTGATAAAAAGGAATAGACTCAGCATAAATCTGCAAGCCAAGAACTAAGGACGGTTAGGCAGGAAAACAAAATAGAAGATGTGTAGGTCTCATCATGACATTATGGAATCCCCATAGCAGTCCTGAGCTACCTATTTTTGGACCTTTTGCTTTGTGAGGATAAAATAAACCTGCTATTTGTTTAAGTTATTAAAGTGTCTCTAATAGTTTAATAGGTTTTATTTTATTTTATTTTTGTTGTTACTTTCTAGGAAATGCAGTCTTGACTGATAAGTCATCCAGTCATATAACAAATGCTATGACTCTGTACTGTACTTAGAACTGTAATGATTTCTATTTCTAGGAGACAGCAAGGATTTGGTCTTTGATTCTTGTTAAAGGATATGCAATATGTGAACCCTTTGCTTCTAAACTAAATACTCGCTGGTGATTGGGGGCCAGTTATTCAAGTTCTTGGAGATACCTACTAACCTTCCATGAAAGGTTCTTTCACAGAGAGTCATTTATATGCTTGCTGTACCAGTTCTATTCTTCATAGCAATGCTTTCCTTTTTTTTATTTTTGTGTAGAAGAACTGGGGTGTAGGTCAGAGGTATGGAGGGGTGAGAGGATTCATCAATGACAGGGTGGAGAGCATAACAGGTGTATCTACTGAAATATACTGCTAAGGGGAGCAGTGGGTGAGACAAGAGAGGTCTGCTGCTCCTTGTGGGTTAGCTCCCTGGCTGGAGATTGAACTCAGGCAGTAGTGGTGATAGCAGTGAGACTTAACCCCTAGGCCACCAGAAAGGCCCCAATAATGCTTTTCTTTAGGAGAGAACTGAGACGCTGAGATGTCCTAGCCCATGTGAGCCAGTGGTGACCTGCTAACAAACAAACTTATACTATAAATCCAATTCTTACCTAAGTTAACAACTTTTATACTAAGAACCTTATATATGTTCACTCAGGAGTTTAATTTTCATTTGTGTACAAAAAAGAATGTCAATCACATATGCACGATGCTTTTTGGACATGGGGAGCGAAGACAGGAAGAGCCTCACATGGAGAGGGTAGGTTGATAAACTGGAGAAGCATTCCAAAAGACTATGACTTTAGAATATATTCACTAGCAGTGAAGCTGTTATTTTTCTATGACTAATGAAAAAAGACATTTGGGGCAGGTTTTTACATACATTAACCTTTGACATAGAGTGGGAAAAATGACATTTCTCTCCAGGTAAATTTGCTTCTTTTTCTCCCAAGAATGAGCATAGCATCTATTTAATGACTTCCTGGGTGGAAGCAATAACTGGAAATTTTATTGCTCATTGGAAAGAAACTTTTTGCTCTCTGTAATGAATCTGAGGAGAACCCAGACTCCTTGGCAGGTGTTTCCTCTCCAGGGTCACAGCTGGGCTTTGGGGCTGACTTGATTGGATCATGCACCTTGCATTTCCCCAGCAGGGAAAACTAATCCTAGCGTGAGCAATTGTACATCTTTGCAAGGTTGCAGCATTCTCATTATCTCAACTGGGGATGAACATTTTCAGACAAAATAAGAAACTAGTGATCTGTTAAAAACATACCAGTTTTCCAAATGGGAATAAAATTATAAGGCTTTTTATTTTTTATGATAAACTACTTCCTTTTTTATAGACAAATTTTGGTGACTTTATGGTAACCTAAGTTTGAAAACCCTACTGCAACATTCCATATCCTTATAATTTCCTTAAAGATGAGCCTGTGTTCAAGTCTCAGACCACTCAGCTGCAAAAGTTTCAAAATAAAATGTTTTGGCTTGTAAAATGTACTGATGAACCACGGATAGTTGCTTTTAAATCTCCTGGGATGCTTTTCATTGGAATAATAGGAAATAGGAAAAGCAGTTTCCTAAGTGAAAATGGTTTTAGAAGTCATCTAGTTTGACATCTAAAGTAAGTTTTGAATAATTCCTGATTGATAGTGTCTGTCCCATGTTATTTCAAGCTGAGCAAGTTTTAACTCTGAGAGTGCTTTGAACAAAACATTTTAATTTAAAAATATGAACTCGAATAAATGTCATCTAAATGTTATTTTCCAGAAAATATTACTTTATTTTATTTCATTGATTAAATGTCTGAACATCACTGTTAAGAGTTCTATTTATTTTTATTTTCTGAAAATTATTTTCATTAGTACAAATACTTTTTCAGTTAACTTACTAATGAAAACTTGATTCACTGATTAGTTTTTGACCAACATAAATTATTCATCAGTTCTTATTTTTTCTTTTATGACAAATTTCCTGGAGCAAATAATAAGTGTTCATTTATTTATCTCTTTGAAAACATAAAATTATGTGAGAAAGAGAGAAAGATAGATATGGACAGAAGAGTGAGAGTAGGAGATAAGTTTGGTAAAGGGAGAGAGAGAAATTGATGGGAACATATATGAACATGAAGGAGTCAGCTAAAGAAGGCGTAGCATGGAAAGGTAGCCTATTGGTGTTAACCCAAACCAGAGAGCTAGAAAATCATATTGACAGTATCGTAGTTGGTGACCTAATGTAGCTTCCTCTCCAGACTGAAGTGAACTCTAGTCCTAAAGAGGTGACATTTGATCACTCCTTCCTCTCTGGGGGGAGGGTGGATACTTTTAATCCCATTATCCAGTCTGGACTACTATCCAACTGCTATGCTAGTTTCCAGATGAAGTCAAACATGTCCCACTTCTGTTTTGCGTTTCTGTCACTAAAGTTCGTACTATGTTTTAATGTGGCTGTAGTGTTTGTCTCCACTTTGGTTATCATTGTTTTATATATGGGTGGTAGAGAGATGGATCCCTGCAGGTGAACTTTCAAACTATCCAACTATCAGACAAGTCAGGAACATACTTGAATGAATGAGTGAATGAGTGAGTGATGAATGGATGAATACCCTTTGCTAGCTACTTTACCGTCATCATTTTAGTCATGTGGATGTGTTTCATTTTGCTCTTAGAGACTGGAGTTTTGAACATTCTTTACCCACTCTTCTATTTGCGTTGAACTTTGTTTTGTTTATAATCATAATTCCCTTCTCATTCAACATATTGAATTAAAATAATACTCTTCCTCTAAGACTTTAGTATTAATAAGGGAAACACAGTATAGAAATAGCTCTTTAAGTATTGCTATTTCACTCAATCTACAACTCAGTAACATTGAATACCTACAAATATCACACCCTCTAGTTGTTTACAAAGATTTTGGAAGCTTACAAGTTATTTGGAATTTTAGGTCACTTACAAATGTACTTTTTATTTGCTTGACAATGCTATTCATTTTCTTATAAAAGGATGATTATTGGCTTTCGTTTTCACATTATCCGTGGAGCCTAGTCAAATGCCAGTGTTACCCAACAATTCCTAGGTATTGTGAATTCTACCCTTAGAGAGATAATTTTTTAATGAGAGTGAGAGATTCTGGATCTGTTCCTATGCCTTGGCTTCTAACACTAGGGTATCCTTAAATGTTATGTTGCCATCAGTTATTCAAAACAGAGCCATTATAACCTATCCAAATCATCGAAAGATGTATGAGCTTGCTACTGAGAGAACACCGAAGGCAGCTGCAGGTTGAGATGCTGGCCAAGATATATAATACATGATTCCCAGGACATTAGGGGAGGAAACAGAATGTGATTCAGAACCATAGCCAAGGGCCTCCCTGGTGGTGCAACGGGTTAAGCGCAGTGCTGTGGAACTGTTGGCAGCTGCCACACGAGTTCGATGCCCGGCCAGGGAGATTCCCACATGGTGCAGGAGACCTCTACTGCCTTGCCTGCTATTCTCCTCAGCAGTGTATTTCGGTCTATCTGCCTGTTCTGTTCCCCACTGTCTCTGGTGAATCCCCTCACTGCCCTATACCTCTGGCCTGCACCCCAGCTTGTATGCAAAAATAAAATAAAAATCTTTAAAAAAAATAAAAAATAAAATAACCCAACAAAACCATGGCCAATATTGGTAAAGCTTTATTGCACAGGATTCATTTCTCATACCGAAGTCCATTTTTTTTTCTGGTCATCACAGTGAATAGAGGAATCTAGATGAAGGAATCAGACACCCAGGCTTATATTATGGTAGTAGCTTCTATTCTTTTCATCCAACAAATATCTGTTGTGTACCCACTGTGGACTAGGCCCAATGCAAGGTACTAGAGATTCAATTAAGATCAAGACTCAGCTCTCATGGAATTTAATTGAGTAGTGATAAAAATAATTAAAATAACTATCGAGTTAAAATTGTGATGAGCGCTACACAGAAGTATAGCACTCTGTAAGTGCTTATCATGAGAAAATCTAACCTTAATTAGGAGGAGAGACTGGGTGGGGTTTAGGAAGATTTTCCTGAGGGAACACAGTTGAACTAATACTTGAAAGAGTCAATTAAAGACAAGCTATGAAAAGATAAGATGCAAAGGCGCATAGAGAGTTTCAGGCAGGAGAACAGCATGTGAAAAGACAGGCAGGTGTGGTTGGTGCACCCACAACGTTCAGGGTCTGTGGATCATGCAAGTTGCTGCTCTTGGGGTATAAAAAGTCTCTTGTACAGAATTATAGGATAGTGATACCTTTCCAACACTGACATAAATAATGAGTTTACATAAAAGAATGAGTTTGCATATACAAAAATGAGTTATAGAAAACATCTAGTACCTGCACACACACACAGGGAGAGATTGTAGAATATACTCATAATTTTCATATGTGAAACTTGTTTGTGTGACTTAGAAAAGAAAATTCAGACCCAACCAACTCCACACCTCTGGCCGGCACTCCGGCTGAGCCCCCAGGTGAACTCGGGGAGGAAGACTCCGGGCACTGTAGGGGAAGGAACCGTCGCGTGCAGTGAACCCCATCTGTGGGAGGGTGAGCACAAGGACTGGAGAGTAGCTGCTGGGAGCAAACTAGCACCCAGGGATTCACCCAGGAGTTTTAGGGACTGAACAACCAACTCCACACCTCTGGCTGCCGCTCCGGCTGGGTCCCGAGGTGAGCTAGGGGAGGAAGACTCTTGGCGCCATAGGGGAAGGAACCATTACGCACAGCGCATCCCAACTGCAGGGGGGTGAGTGAAAGGACTGGAGAGTAGCTGCTGGGAGCAAATTAGCCCCCAGGCTCCACCCAGGGTATTTTAGGGACTGAACAACCAACTCCACACTTCTGGACAGCCGCCGCTCCAGCTGGGCCCCCAGGTGAGCTCAGGGAGGAAGACTCCGGCGCCATAGGGGAAGGAACCGCACACTTTAACTGCAGGAGAGGGTCCCCCAGGGCTGGAACCGGTCTTGCTGCAAGAGTGCAAGGAAGGAGTGGAGCCCCACCCCAGATGCTAGAAGCAGTGACCAGGCACCAGTCGTGGCACAAAACAAGGACTAGGCATACTCACTGTCAGGAAGGGAGGAGATCCCCCACCCACCCTCAGTGATAGAAACAGCCAAAGGGCAGCACACACATGGGGCAGGAGTGGACTCCCAGGTGCCCGGATCTACAGAACAACGGGCCAGCTTGCTTCTATCACAGGGGGCAGAAGTGACCCCTTGGCACCTGGAGCAGCAGGATAGCACCCCAGCAGGACTATGGAACTCCGGAGTAATAGGGGTGGACCTGGTTGGACCACCAGTTTCAGACAGCATAGAAGGAGCACTCCGAAGAAATGCCTGCCAACATCAGTAGCACATTGTCCCAAGGGGTAGAACAAATCAGAAGATAAACAACAGGGAGAAGAAAAACCACAAATAAACAAGCCCACAGGGAAAGGTCATGACACAAAAAGAAAATCAGCCACCAGAACACAACAATGACACAGAAGAGCTTTTCTCCATGCCAGATAAAGAATTTAAAATGTTCATGATTAAAAATATGTAGAAAACGAAAAGGAAAAGAACTGTATGAGAAAAATAATTAATGATCAGAGCAGTAGAATTGAGACCCTAGAGAAGGTAAGGAAAGAAATGCAGGAGATTATAAGATCATTGGAGGACCTAAAGAACTCTGGGAAAAGCAACAAAAATAGAATTGAGGAAATGAAGAGACAAATTAATACTCTCAAAGATATGGATACAGAAAGGACCAAAAAAGAGAAAGAAGAAGTACAAAGAAAAAGAATGAAGAAGAAATTAGAGAAATATCAGACACCATGAGGAAAGGAAATATGGGTCATAGGAGTCTCAGAAGGTGAGGAAAGAGACCAAGGAACTGAAAAGCTATTCAAGGAGATAATTGAAGAGAACTTCCCAAACATAAAGAAGGATATGAAAATAGAGTTATAGGAAGCTAGAAGATCACCAAATTATCATAAAAAAAAACAAAAAATACACCAAGACATATAATAGTAGTACTTCCAAAGGTTCAAGACAAGGAAAAAATCATGAAAATGATAAGGATGAAGAAACAGATAACCTACAAAGGAAAACCTATCAGTATGACATCAGACTTCTCTGAGGAAACATTATAAGCTAGAAGAGAATGGTCCAACATATTTAACAACTCCAAGCAAACAAATTCCAACCGAGAATACTCTACCTCACAAAGCTCTCCTTCCTCTATAAAGGAAAAATAAAAACTTTTTCAGACAAACAAAATCTCCAGAAATTCACCACTACTAAACCCCCACTACAAAAAATACTACAGGAATCCCTAAAGTCAAAACCAACAGAAAAATGAATAGGTAGAACAGAAATAGGAAAGGAATAAAATCACGAAAAGGCCAACAAAATGACTAATATGGACGTCAGCATATCAATATTAACTCTGAATATAAATGGATTAAACTCATCACTAAAATGACATAGAGTAGCAGACTGGATTAAAAATCAGAATCCAACCTTTTGCTGCCTACAGGAAACACATCTAACTACAAAAGATAAACACAGATTGAAAGTAAAAGGTTGGAAAACAATTCTAAAGCAAACAGACCAAAAAAGAAGGCAGGAACAGCTATACTTATATCAGATAAAATAGACTTCAAAGTTAAAAACGTAAAAAGAGACATAGAGGGTCATTACATTTTGATTAAAGGAACAATTTATCAAGAAGACATAACACTCATCAACATATACACACCAAATGAAGGAGCACCAAAATATATCAGACAACTATTAACATCTCTGAAAAAAGACATTAAATAAAATACATACATAGTGGGAGACTTTAACACCACACTCTCACAAATGGACAGATCAACGAGACAAAAAATAAACAAAGACACTAAAGCCCTAAATAAAGACTTAGATCTCATGGGTTTAACAGACATATACAGGACACTGCACGCCCCCAAAATCTGAGTACACATTTTTCTCAAGTGCGCACAGCACATTCTCCAGGATAAATCACATATCGGGACACAAGACAAACATCAACAGATATACCAAGGTCAAAATCATACCAACTATCCTCTCTGACCATAAAGGCATCAAACTGGAAATAAACCACGAAAAGAAAACTAGGAACCCTCCTACCTCATGGAGATGGAAACCCACTCTATTCGAAGACCAATGGGTCAATGAGGAAATCAAAGAAGAAATTAAAAAGTATCTTGAGACGAATGACAATGAGGACACAACCTTCCAGAATGTTTGGGACACAGCAAAAACAGTTATAAGAGCAAAATATATAGCAACACAGGCTCACATCAAAAAACAAGAAGGATCTCAAAAAACAAAAAAACCAAAAACATAATATCCCACCTCAAAGAACTGGAAAAAGAACAATGAAAGAACCCACAAGCCAGCAGAAGAAAGGAAATAATAAAAATCAAAGCAGAAATAAATAGAAGTTAAAGAAAAATCCAAAAGATCAACAAAACCAAAACTGGTTCTTTGAAAAAATAAACAAGATAGACAAACCTCTAGCCAGGCTCACAAAGAAAAAACAGAAAAAAACACAAATAAATAGTATCATAAAGGAAAGAGGAGAAATTACAACAGACACAGCACAAATCAAAAGAATAATCAGACACTACTATGAACAGTTATATGCAAACAAGTTCAACAACCTAGAAGAGATGGACAAATTCCTAGAACTATACAACCATCCTAAGCTAGATCAAGAAGAAATAGAACACCTAAACAGACCAATTACAAGCAGTGAAATTGAAACAGTAATCAAAACCCTCCCCCAAAACAAAAGCCCAGGGCCAGATGGTTTCACAAATGAATTCTACCAAAAATTCAGAAATGAACTAGTGCCTGTCTTACACAAACTCTTTAAAAAGATTGAGAAGGAAGAAATACTACCAAATACATTTTATGAAGCCAACATAACCCAAATACCAAAACTGAACAAGGACAACACAAAAAAAGAAAACTACAGGCCAATATCTCTAATGAACACTGATGTAAAAATCCTCAATAAAATCTTAGCTTATAGAATCCAACAATGCATCCAAAAGATAATTCACCATGGCCGAGTGGGATGTATTCCAGGAGCACAAGGATGGTTCAATATCAGAAAATCAATTAATGTAATCCAACACATCAACAACAACAACAAAAAAAATAAAAACCACATGATCGTATCAATAGATGCTGAGAAAGCATTTGACAAAGTCCAATACCCATTTATGATGAAAGTCCTCAAAATTCTAGGGATAGAAGGAACATACCTCAGCGTGATAAAGGCCATATATGACAAACCCACAGCCAAAGAACTCACATGACTCAACAAAAACAAAGCAAAAAACCCAGTCAAAAAATGGGTAGAAGAACTTAAAAGACACTTCTCCAAAGAAGAAATGCAAATGGCCAATAGGCATATGAATAAATGTTCAACATCCCTCATAACCAGGGAAATGCAAATAAAAACCACAATGAGATACCATTTTTCACCAGCAAAAATGGCACATATTAAAAAAACAGGGAACAACAAATGTTGGCGAGGATGTGGAGAAAAAGGAACTCTCCTACACTGCTGGTGGGAATGCAAACTGGTCCTACCACTGTGGAAAGCGGGTATGGCGGTTCCTCAAATTGCTGAAAATGGAGCCTCCATACGACCCAGTAATACCACTTCTGGGAATCTACCCAAAGGACACAAAAATATTAATCCAAATAAACCAGCATGTTTATTGCAACATTGTTTATAATAGCTAAAATATGGAAACAACCCAGATGCCCAGAAATAGATGATTGGATCAAGAAGATGTGGTATATATACACAATGGAATACTACTCAGCATTCAAAAAAGATAAACATATGCAATTTGCAGCAATATGGATGGAGCTGGAAGGGATAATGCTCAGCGAAATAAGCCAGAAAGAAAGAGAAAAATATTGAATGGTTTCACTTATAACCAGAATATAGCTGAACCAAACAAGAAAGAGACATCCAGCAAGGGAGGGGGAGAATAAGGGCTCAAAAAGGGGTAGAAAAGAGCCCAAGGAACTATGGTGATTGTTCATGAGTAAATTGGTGGTGGGTTACCTATGGGGAATACACAATAATGTAAAAAATATGAATAATAATACAAAAAAAAAACCAAGAGGCGGTAGCAATTTTCTTTTCTAACTTTGCAGTTCACGTGTAGCCAATGTGAATTGCTTCACAGTAACCAAAATAAATGCTGAAAATAGGAAAAAAAAGAAAAGAAAATTCGTACTGAACAATACATTTTTAATACATGAAATCAGTAAGGTTAGAGTTTATAATTTACTCTAGATTATAATATCGCTTAAAGACAAAACTAGCAATGCCTTCACTATTCTTTCTCTTATACAATGAGTTTCAAACTGAATTATTTGTTTATATTATGTTTTACTCAAGATAACATACCAATTTCTAAAGTTAGAATTGGAACCCAGATATGACCAATGGCAAAACCCAGGCTCTTTATACCAAGTCATAGTGATAAATAAATGAACCAACTCATATAAATGATTATATGAAGAGAGTGAAGGTATGAAGTAGGTGCAAACAGTAATATGATTCAAATAGTGTTTTTTTTCAAATAGTGTTTTGATACATACAATAATGGATTTGAAAACATTTTTATCTTTCAAAAAATTTTAGACAGAATAAAACTCTGGCTATATGAGATAAAAGGGGATTTATTGTAAAAACCTAGAATTAGCAGGCTTGAAAAACAGGGGATTTCAGGGTTGGCAGCGAGAAAAATTGGGCCAAGATTTTTATGCTCTTATTAAGGATTCCATGGCAACAGAAACCACATTCCAGCCTTGAACACATCTCTGTGGTGCTTGCTCTAGATTCAAAGACCATATCAGAAATGTATGCTTGGGGAAGCAAGAATGAAATGCTTCTGCCAGGAGTCTGGAGGCAAAAGAACATCCACTTTCAATTTCTGTTGCAGGAGGAAAGACATTAGGTTCCCCTAATATCAAATAATATTAAACAAGATGGGAGATTGGGTGTTTCTTACCCAAATTAATAAAATATTCCATTACAACACTAACTTTGAATACTGCTGATACTAGGAAGTAGAGTAAAAAAATTAGCCTAAGTCAACTATTATTTTAAATATGCCTTAGAAGAATATGCAGTTACAGCTTGATAAAAAGATTAATTCTAAACAATTAGCTAAAAGTAAGAGAATTTAAGGTGAATAAAGCTTGTTGTTCCAGAGCCCCATAAAAATGAAAGCAAAGAATTAAATATGCAAATACACCTTTTTTTAGCTTGAAGCATTGCAACTTTAATATTCATCCACCGATCTATTACATAAAAGCACTGAAATGTTAAATTATTCATGTCATGTCATGGGAATAAATAATAAACACATCTGTCACATTTTTCAACAAAGCAAGTAAGCAAACAAATATACACACTCACATAAAATGACTTTTTTTTCTTTTTATTTATTTCAAATAGTTTAAAGTTTTATTTATACTATCTGGGTAGGACAGAAAGTCTAAAATTCAAGAAACAAAAATGTGTAATTTTCATCATTTCATTTATAGGTAGGTATAGTTATGAGAGGATTTTGTGATAGTTGACTGGAATAGGATTGCACCATATGTGGGTCTCATCTTTCTCTTACTCTATATCCAGTATTACTAACAACAGCAAAAAACTAGTTGATTCAATTTTTTTGTATCTCAATTAGGTATTTTGACAAGGAGGTCTCAAGATTCCCCTGTACTCTCAAGTCACAGCGTGCTATTCTTCTCTCGAAGGATTTGAATAAATAACAAAGTTTATGGATGTTTCTAGCATATACATTTCTAGAGGGAAATGTCTTAATAAAGAATCAAGGCATTCTGTCTACCATGAACCTTATCCATTCCCCATGTGTATTCATCAAGACATCTTTTCCTGAATGCCACAGAACTTCCTTTCCAAGGCTATAACAAACTAACGATTAAAGAAAGAAGCACTGATAATAGGAAGAGTCTTGGTAAGTAATAGTTACCACATCACACATTGAGGTCTTGCTATGGTACTAAGTGAGTGCCTTCTACAGGTTATTCACACTTCTTTACAAAGACCCTTTAAAATGAATATTACTCTTCCAAGTTTTTGTGGCCAAAAAAAGAGAGACTTAAAGGCCTAATAACTAAATTTCTGAGTATTACAAGCTTTTAATGGTGGGTTTAAAAGTAGGTCATTCAAGGCCTAAGTTCAACCTCTTTCCTATTTCACTTTCACCCTCCAAACTTTGATTTTTCCCCCCACTTTTAACTCTCCTCTAGCAATCCATCATGCTCTCATCAGATTCATTTAGTGCCTCTCCCACTTGTGTATCAACATTGCACTTTACAGTTTAGCTGAAGAAATGATCAGATATAGGAGAAGCCTTGTATGTCTATTGTATTTGAGGAACTGAATATTTATTAGCTATAGAGACTTTGATCCTCTATAGTTTAGACTTTGATAATATATAGTATATATAGACTTTGATCCAGGTATAGTTAAGCAGCTCTGGGGTGTGGCTATCTGGAATTGCCAAGTTGGGTAGAGCCTACCAAATGATAGTAGGCAAAGTCATTATTTAATATGTTCCTCTCAAGTTTCTCATTCCTTTACCCCCCTACTGATTATGCTCTCTGATATGTACATGCCCACCTGTAGATTAAACATAGCTTTTTTAGTTCTCATTAGCAATTATTTATTGAATATTTATGTGGTTACTCATGATACATATAAATACAACATAATTTTGAATATTTATGATTATGTAATCCTTGTCGAATCTGATGGAGAACTATGAATACCATCCTCTTCTTACTACCATATTAACAGACTCACATGCAAATATTTTTTTTCACATGCAAATATTTGAATGTAAATTCTGTATCCAGAGGCAGAGATGATGATATGATGGCATGAAAAGATCAATGTATCCTCACCATAGAAAATATAAAATCTAGAAATATGATCAGCAGCAACCACTTTTGGGCTCTGGAAATCAATGAAGACCAAACAATAATTTGCAATTACTTATTTATTAAAAACTACTAGGATTTCTGTAAGGACAGTGGAAACTGTGGACTTCAGCCTGGGACTGTTCTTATGCCTTTGTCCAGTTCAGCTGCAAGTAGCCATCTTGAGGTAATACCTTTACTTTGAAATGATACATCCAATAACTTGTATCTAGGAAGAGAAATAAAGATCATTAGAAATGGCAGATATGTGCATAAATGTAAAATACAATACTTTAAATTTTTTTCTCTCTGAATTTGTTTTAAAAACATTTTCTAAAACAGTAACCATTCTTTGTTGGATTTATAACATAAATGGATGTATGTGATATATAGCATATAAAATAATAACATAAAGGGAGAGTAAAGGAATCACTTTTAGAATAAAATTACTATGTATCATTAGACTCACACATTTACTGACTTGAAGTAGGTTGTGATTAATTGATATCTATTTTGTAATCCTCAGAGCAACTCTTAAGAAAATAACAGTTTTTAAAGTCGAGTAGAATTAAAATGGTACAACAAATACTTTTGTTTAGTATAATGGACAAAAGTAGTGATATGTCTCAATTAAAAGTTATGAAAGTCACATACTTGGAAACAAAATACTTCTCTGTATATGGACTTTATCCCTTTTTATCATCTTAAATCATTTCTTTCAATACTCCCATATGCACATATTTGTACGATAAGCCTAGCTTGGTACTCTCCTATGTCCTTCCAAGATTGATTGTGGAGGCTGATTCTTCTCTTATATATCTATTTGCTCTTATATGAGATATTGTCAATGTCATATTTCTAAGCAATTTATAAAATAAGACATTCAGTCTTCTAGTGATTCTGAAATAATGCTTTCAGTACTCTCAGTGTTGAAGAATCAACTTAGCTTTTATTTTTAAATATGTCACCAATGTTTTTGCAAAAATATAGTAATAAATAAATTTCTTTAAAAATGAAATATTTAGAAAAGTAAAAAAAAAAACACAAGAGAATGCTTTTACCATTATAAACATCAACATATTTCATCAAGTTGCTATGAAAGCTTCTAAACAGTCTCAGTTTCTTTACTTGCCACATAGTGATGGTTAATTATACATGCCAGTTTGAGAAGTAAGGAACACACAGAGAGCTATTAACATTAATTCTTGATGTTGCTATGTGTCTCCTGAAGACATGAGCATTTGAATTGATAGACCGAGTAAGGAAGACTCACCCTCACCAATGCAGGTCGTGTCTTCTGATCTTCTGAGGGAGGGTACATTCTCTCTCTCTGCTTCAGTTGAGTTTGTGCTTCTCCTGCCAATTCTGGTTCTTGGGCTTATAGACACAGACCTGAATTCACATCATAGACTCCCAATTCTCTGTCAGAGAGAATCTTTCCACTAAGATTAATGCCATCTGTTCCCTGGTTTGTTAAGCCCTGAGACTCAGACTAAATTGTACCTCTGAATTTCCTAATACTCCAGTTCGCAGATGGCAAATTGTGGAACTGTTCAACCTCTATAACAGTGAGAGCCAATTCCTATAAGTCTCATTTTAGATTATCTATCTATCTGCCTGCCTACTTACCTATCAATTATCTATCTATCTATCTATCTATCTATCTATCTATCTATCTATCTATCTATCATCTATCATTGATTTGTCTATTATATCCTATTAATTCTGTTTCCTATGGGAAACTTGACAAACATATACAGTTAGACACAAAAAATTCAGAAAATGAGACCAAGTCACAGAGCATGTTTTGAGTAGCTCCTCACTCTAACTTTGAGGGCAAAGTATTCTAAGAATGATTATTTGAATTTCACTGGTTAAGCAGACATAAATTGCACAAGATGGTCAGCTACAGTATGTAATATTAAAATCACAAAGGGAGTCACCCTGCCCTCTTTCCAAAATTCCCTAACTTGAATAACACCAAACACTTCTTGCTTTTTCCTTTAAGAATTTTCACCTATCAAGAAGTGAAAATGTAAAAAACTTAAGCATGGTTAAAGGATCTGAAAGAGCAAATTGAATAGAGTTAGGATGAAAATGGTGAGAAGGGTGGGAGTGGCAGAAACTGAAGATGGAAAGTAAACTAATCATATGGAGGAGCAGGAGTTGGAAAACATGTTTATTTCCTAAAGAAATCTGCTTGCGATGGTAATAAAATCTAAATTTCCTTGACCTGGTAATGAGCTTCTTGAGCAGATTTTATTAGACCAAGCTCTTGCCTTGTGTAAGGTTTATCATGGTGATAAGATGCTGTTACTTTATGGATGAACTCTGATGCCCTTTAAACTGCTTTACCAATAGTGAAACAGTATTCTCTACAGAATTTGTATAATAATGACTTTCCTCACACCCTGCAAATGTATATTCCTAATTGCTGAATGACAGAAAATAGAGAATAAGATAAAAAAGAAGATGGAATTTTGGAAGCAGTGCAAATCAAATGGAAATGAGAAAATTTTGCATGACTGTAATTTATTTTTTAGACTACCTCATGTGCTTTTAAGATATAATCAGTTCCTGACACATTTCTGAATGGCATCTTTGTTGCACATAAACTCCTTTTTCAAGGGAGATGAGGAAAGCTAATAGTTTCTTTTATTAATGCTGGAACTGAATTACAATGCAGTCATAAGTATAGGTGTATATATGCAAAAATTGTAAGTCATACAGAACAAGTGCTTGTTTATATATGGCAACTATCATTGTTGAGTTTTCTTCTGAAGCCTACTCAGTCTATAAATCTTCTTTGTAAGAAATGTCTAATAGTAGACTAGTTATTCCTCATAATTTCATAGAATACTCTCAAGTCCCCATTGAGTTTTGTTCTATGAGTCAATGAAAAAGTACTCATGTGAGATTAGAAATGAGGAGAGTTCCCTTTCCTTATATAGGACTCTATAATGCGACAATACAAATGCCACTGGAAAATTTAGAAATTTGAACTGCAAAAAGTCAAAGAACAAATTCATAGGCTAGTGAAATTGAGACAATATTCCACCTTAAAAATATGACCACTGTCTTTTATTTCAACTTATTTCACAAATATTTTCTTTAACAACCATTATCAGTGAAATTTGATAGAATGCATGTTATATTAAGTCTGGGCTGCCCATTTTGTTGTTGAAATCCTATCCAATGATGGAAAGGTTGGAGAGGGGGATGTGCCTATGTTCGCAATAACCTATATAGAGCAGAATTCTACCGTAGTGCAAATACAGTTACCAAATAGTATGTATTTAGTAATATTTAGTGAATGAATACACAATAACTCGTGGGAATTTGGTTCAAAGGTGATCTCTACTTAGAAAGAAAATTTGCTGTTTTTTTATAAGAAAACAATTTCAACAATTATTAATATATTTTTCCCTTTGATTTCTTGAGTACATGATTTTTACCCTAATGACCCATAGTATTCACATGCCTAAGTAGGGGGAAAGAGAGAAAATTAAGAATTTTAATATTCAGCTTACATTTAAGAATGGATTGTAAAGCAAGATAAACATGTTCAATATAATCTAATTTTCTGAGAATGGACTGCCTAGATTCTATTTTTGGTTTTCCTCTTTAAACATAATAACAGACAAACATGTCAGGTTAATTTTTATATAATGAAAGCTACATAGAAAGAATAAGAATACAGTTAGACCCTTATTAATACCTCTAAGCTATTAGAGGATAGAATGGAAGGAAAGGGAGAAAACTGAAAAAGCCAGATAACTGTCCAACTTAGAGAGGGAGAGTCTACATAGATCCTATGTGAGGAACACTGAGAAAGCATTTGCTGTGCTACTGAAGGAAACTGACTTATAAGCGTTCCTGTCCCATAAATCATGTTGGGCAGTGTGTTTGAGCGGAGGCAGTTGAGTAGCTTAACCATGTCGTCCCCTGTCATCTGCTGTGAGGGAATACTGGTGGAAGGACAATGTGGACTCATCAGAGGATGTTGGTAGACTTTCATGCCCTGGGCAGATAGAAGACTGACCTGGAGCCACCATCTCAGATGAGGCAGAGTTGAAGTGAAGTCAGCAGACGGTATCCCTAAAACTATTGCTGAAGCCTGGAGAGATGAGAAAGTGAGTTAAACTGGCAGCAGTTTGTTCCAACTATGTCAATAAGGCATGTAGCAACCAGGGAGATACAAAATAAATACCATTCTGGAGATCCAGGGATTACATGTGGCTAAAGAACTCCTACGTTTCACTTGCTGAACCAAAATGGAGACTGTTTTACCAAAGATTTGAATGCCAAGTAAGCATCTAGGAAATGGGGAGGCTATTCCAGAGACTGAGCATTTTCATGTGAGAGATTGAAAACTCCCCCCTAAAGAAATTTAAATGATTGCATTGAACGAACAGTTCAGATTAGATATCTGGTAAGTTTTTTTCTTTACTAATTGGGATGTGAACTCTTGTATAAAGGATCATATTCAGCTTAATCAAAATATTTAAATACGCCCTTTATTTTGGATGACAAAGTAGCATTGTAAAATTAAATTTATGATCCGAAACCCTTCTTCCTCCATACAATTTATCTTAAAAAATAAAGGTTGTCATTCAAAAGCAATAAATATTAACAGACCATGCTCTTTTTTACCTCAAATCAGTTGGTTTTCTAATTTTTTTTTTTCTGAAGAGGTCAGTCTACAAGAAATCTTTCAAAAATGTACAGTTGAATAATACAGAATTCTGCTTTTTCTGGCATAAGGTGGGGAAGTCACACAAATTTATATGTAGAACATCGCATACATGTTAAGTATGACAGTGTGACTTATGCAAAATGTCATGATTACACAAAGAACAGTGTGACTCCCTCTGTCAGGGGAAGTTTTGTGCTGAGGTGGCGTTTAAACAAGGACATAAAGAGCTTGAAGTAATTGGCAAGGATGGGAAGAAGGAAGAAAGATATCCCAAACAGCTCATTTGAACGCACAGAACTGAACAAAATCCAGGCATACTTGGGAACTCTTGAGAGTCTGTTGTGACTGAAATATATGGAGCATGCAGGTAGAAGTAGAAAAATGATTATAAGAATAGAAGCAATGAACCAGAAATAAAGCCTGTGTACAATTAGATACTGAGTAGTAAGCCATTCAATATTTGAGTATTATGGGATCTATGAGTAATATGGGAGTTTAGAAAAGAGCAAAACTAATGAAGACAGAGTGCTTAGTAAAGGCTTCATGGAGCAGATGTGTGATTCACGCGGATGTCCTCAGCATTGTGGTTCTTATGGGAGCAGTGTTGTTTTATAGTTCATGAATCAGGATCAGTTGATCAAAAATCAGGATGAGAAGACCCACTAATATGTGGGCCTTCTGATTGAGATGTGTGGCTGTTGGTTGGTTTATCCAGCACAAGGTGTTAGGAAAGATTAGTTTTTCTGGCAGCTCCATTTATGATAGTTTTTCCTAAAAATTATCACTCCTTCCACTACCTGTACCATTTCCATTGGTGATTAATGAGTGTTTTCTATAAATAGAATTTTGTGGCCAAAACTCAATGGGATTCTAAGATATCCTTTCTTAATATTCTAATAGGTGATTGGGATTCTCCATGTGACTGTAATGTAAGCAGTGTGTCCTAAACCATTGAGCCACAAAATGCTTTCTTTCCTGGAATATCCTTGGAAACCTCTTTATCCTCCTCAATTGTGTGAAATGGTCAGGATGAAGTTTATTTTTATGTTTTTAATTTTATTTTTGTTTATTTATGCATAGAAAAACTGAGGTATAGGCCAGAGGTGTGGAGGATGAGAGGAGTCACCAGAGACAGAGTGGGGAGCAGAATAGGTGGATCTATTGAAATACACAGCTGAGGGGAGTAGCAGGCAAGACAGGAGAGGTCTGCTGTGCTATATGGGTTAGCTCCCTGGATTGGCCCAGATCAAACTCATATTGCAGTGCCTGGGGATAGCTTAATAGTGCTGAGATTTTAACCCCTGTGCCACCAGGGAGGCCCAGGATGAGGTTTTAAAGGCTTACCCCAGGGGCGTTATGGAAATCAAATAAGATGGATGTGGCAACACTTTGAAGTAGTAAGGTTTTCATGGCTATGGGACACTTAGTATTATCTAATTGCAATTATTACACTGGTCAACAAATTTTTACAGAAGTCATATCACTGAAATGAAATTAGTCATTTCCCATCAATTTGTATGTGTTCAACACGAATATGACAGTCAAATTCTAATTTTGGCTCTAGTTTTTTTTGTAATCTGCAATAAATGGATGTTTACATCACAAAATGCATGCCAATAGTAATAGGCCTATGGTTAGTACCTGTAAAAAAATCAAGTCATAGACTACTTCGATTTCTTCACTTGTCTCTTGTACAGCTGCTCAGGAGCATCTCTGGGGAGTGTCCAGCAGTAGTCAGCCAGCATTGGAGTGGACCATTTTCCCTGGTATCTTTGTTCCATTGATGCAATATCTTGATGAAAACGTTTGCCATGTTCATCACTAACCATACCACAGTTTTCGGGGAAGAAACCCAGATGGGAATGAAGGAAGTGGATCTTTAGAAACATATTGCAGACAAGTTTCTGATACTGCATCAGCATGTCTTCTATGTGTTCCTTGTAGTTTTCTGCCCAATATCATTGCTACTATCCAATCTGCTACCCAAGAAAGTTGGTAGACACTAGGCGAAAAGCATTCCATGCTTGTTTCACATCACCCTGCAGCAGGTTGTTGAAGCGGTCATCTCAATGCAGACGAAATGTTTGGGTAGACTATTCTCGACTTCTTTTGCTTTGTTATTATTCCACCAGAAAGAGGAGGAGTCAGGCAGAAGTAACAATGTTTTATGTGGTTGCTTGGCTCTCTCCACACCATGGGGACTGCAAGAGGCATTGGTGGTCTTTTGCCAATTAACCACTGTGAAAGCTGTGTTGTCCATGGAGCACAGCATATATGCGGGGTCCAAGGCTTGTCTTGGTCACCAGCCTTGCCTCCAAAGTAAAGATGATAAGCCTTCTTCCCTTGAGAAGTGATCCTTTTCTTCTGGTTGGCAAATGTCACTTCCCCACAAATATAGCAGAAATTGTCCATGTTATTAACGCACTTTTGAGGCATAACTGTTTTGTATTGTGCCTAAATGGATAAAAGAATAACAGTTCTATGGCACAGTAGCTTCAGCTCTCTCACACAAAGTCTGAAATATTTTCAATGCTCAACCTTTCCGACAGGGCTTCATCTAGTGCACTGTTGACATCAGCTTACTTCAGCAGCCGCCTGGCAGTAGTATTGCATTGCATCAGAAAATGATGCAATCAACTCTGGATGATGTGTGTATGATGGTATTATGCAACGTGATTCAAAATTACATCATTCTAGGCTGATCTAGGATGTTGTTGCAGTCTTTCTGGATAAATTTATACGGTGAAACATATAAAATGAATTATATGAAATATCTTCAAAACGGGAGCTAATAAAATATTTCAGGGTTATATTCATGTTCAGCACACCAAGATAGTACAGATTAGGGCCTTTTTAAGTCAGTTATGATCTCACTGTTGACCAGTGTTATTAATAACAAAAGTAGATGTCACTCAAAAGTTCATATTGCTCAAAATTAGTCTAAAATATTTTTTGAAGTCATGATAATTGTGATCCTTTCATTTGTCTCACTAAAGAGTCACTAATTTTGAAAGTGCATTTAGACCTGGATTTGAAATTCACCTTGCGACTGCCAAAATAATGACAAGTCCCTTCCCACCTTAGTCTAATAAATGCTGGGAAACTATGCCTTTCTCTACTGATAATTTGCATATAATCTATTCTATAAAGTTTTTGTGTTTTAGGAAACATGCATTTCTATAGAGACATTTCAATTTTATTATGCTCTTTATGTTTTAATTAGATCTCCTGGGAAACTTCTAGGCACATGAATTAAAAGCAAAAATGTAGAGGCAGCAGGAACACTCATTATTAGATATCTTTACATTTCATTATGCTTTTGGGTTGAGTGTTTTACCATAGGTTTTCCAGATGGAGGTTTTACTAGTAGCATCACACATAAAATGTAACCCCACAGGTGTAACTTACCCTGAGTTTTTCACTAGTTCCAAGCTTGATTAGACATTTGGAGGCACAGGTTCTCAATATACTGGTTATCAGCTACATAAAAAGCATTTTGAGTGTTTAATCCTGCTATTGTTCCAGGCTGACTTTTGTTTCTTTGCAATATCACTGAGAACAAAACAAATTAATGGGGTATTTTGCTTTAATGTATCTCCTGAGAAATCTCTTCATCCATTTTCTGTTTTGATAGGCCTGTATCACTTTAAAATGCACATACTTTGTTTGATTTTTGCTAATAAGTTCAGACCAACAGACCAACTAAGAACTTATATTTGAAGTTCAGTGCTAGGTACAAAGATAAATAAAAGGCATTCATCATGAAGGAGTCTAGGGTCAAGAAAAGGAGACTAATATCTAATTAATCATATGCAATAATGTAGTGTACATGCAATGGGTTAAATGGTTAGAGAAGAGATGTAGGTAATTTAAGTCGATGTCATTTTTTTCCTTCAACATGTATTCTAACAAATTTCACAATAAAATGTGATTTGACTGATATCTTCTCAATTAAAATATTTCAGTGTGATACTACTTGATGTCCCTGATAATGAACAAGCAGGCTAAGATAGGAAGTGACTTATGACTCATTAAATAATTAAGCACTGGATTACTTTGTTATCAAAATTTCTTAATTATTATATCCTGACCCTCTAGAAGCTGAAATTGTGTATCCAATATATAAAACCACTTTTCATACAGTCAGATTACTAAGGAGAAAGCAATTCTTTTATTAGGCTAGAAGCCAAAAAGTTTATAGTTTTTAATGCAAAATAAGGATTTATTAAATAATGATCATCTACCAAAAACCATTCACTAGCCTTCATGTTATATCCTCAGCACTGAACTTGTTCAGAGAGGAGAAAGTATTTTGTATTAATAATAGGAGAGAGCACCAGTATACATTTATTTCTGCCATACGTTGGAATATAGAATTCTAACCCATCCAATTTTTCTTTTGTATCTATAATTTTTGCCTCTTTGCATTCCACAAAAGTAAGATAAAACAAAATAAAATAAACTGTATGAAAGAATCTTCCAAATGGGTTTTCAAGCAAGATTTTCTTTATTGTCAGTTCTGATATTTGCACTAACAAGGAATTTCTATTTCATGTTGTCCAGTCTATTCTTGTTTCTTTTATGTTTCTGAGTTTAGGTTTTCTGTTTACAACTTTCTACTTCTGCCTTTTCTTCTTGTCCATTTTCAGTTCCTGAAATAAGCCTGAATTAGTTCTGCTTTATCTCTATAGTGTGTACTCTTGATGGCTGGTTCATCACCATATCTGGGAATTGATGAAAGCTGAATTTTCTGTAGTTAATTAGAATGCTGTGAATTACCACTAATGACTCAAATTGTATGGACAAACTCCTTCTAAAAAATATAGGGATGACAGTCTCTAAAGAATGCTTCTTATTAAAAAGATAAAAGATGGACTGTAAAACACCACTTGTTCCTACTTTATGAGATTAACCTCATACAGTGAGATTTATAATTTATATTTCTAGCTAATTTGCCAAATAGTTAATTAAGTAACATAAAAACTATCGCTACTTTCCCCCATCATCTTTCCTCTACTGAATTCTGATCAAAAATATCACACTGCTATGAAAGTTGTAGTCAAATGAAAATACTATTTACCAAAATCGTTCAGGTCCTTAATGCATCTTTCAAATCCTGTAATGTATCTTTCAAATCCAAATGTTCATTTAGCATCATCCTGCTAATTTTGCAATTTTACTCTATCTTCTTTGCACTCTATATTTCATCCTTGTAGAAGTCCCCCTTTGCCCGCACCCTCCGTTATTGCATGCAGTATTTTTACCTTCTATTTATTATGAGTCAAGTTCCAACTCAGAAATAGCAGCCTGAAAATATGTGACCACTAATATATATTTTGTTAGAAGTCCATTTTTATTGCTATTTGAGAATTTCCTGGAAACATCTGAAACGTTTTAGAAAATATAACAAATTGTTTGTGTGCTTCTCATCTCTGGTGGACTATGAGCTCCTTGAAGATAAACACTAAGCCTTTTATCTTTATTTTTCCAGCTACTTTTCTTATTTAGCAAAAATTTTGATGTTTACTAAATTCTTCCAAGGTAATCTGAATACATTCAAATATTTGGAAGAGGACTTAAGGAGACGTTAAACTCAATGACAAGCAAGAACAATATATACACCAACCTGTTGAAAACTTGATTTTTCAGTGATTAGGCCATGACATTTTGTTGAAGACAGGGCTGAATGCCCAAAATACTGAATTAGAATCTGAACCTCATAAAATTTGTATAAGTACATTATATGTACTTGTGGATCAATTATGCTTTACTCTTGATTAAAATCACATATTTGAAGATTAATTTTTGTATCAAACTGATTGAGAACTTTGACTTTAAAGTTCAAAATCTCCCAAAGTACACATGAAGGAGAAAAGTATATTGAGTATGAAGTATCAAAGTGATTTCTAAATATGTCTTCAAAAAAGATATACACAGAAAGTTATTTTCTTAGAAATCTAACATCCATCAAATGTGATTTCTTTTAGTGTAAAATAATTTTATTTAGCTACTTATGAGAGCCAAGCTTCATTTTCAGAAATGAAGGAGTCAGCAGTATATTTAGCATTGATGGGAAACCATATTGTTAAGACTTTTGGGGATTCTTCATGGATGAAAATCATTAGTACTTCCAGGGAATGTGCTCATTCACCATATCAAATCAAAGTAGGTTGGGTGCGTGTAGAAGGGCGTGGAGCTTAGCTCGAAGGGCCTCTGTATCCCTGGCACAGCACTATCGCCAGAACGCTGAGAACGCTTGCGTGGTCTGGGTCTAAAGATAGACCCCAAGGCCAAGTGACTCTAACCAGGGAACAGAACACACTCTGAGTGAGGCCCTGTCTTCCTTTCTCCTTCATTATTGTATCCCTGCAGTCCTTGGGTGAGCTGATTGCATAGAATAGAGACCTTGAGAATGACCGGATATCTGGCCTTCAGACCACCCGGGAACCTCAGATTTTGGAAACAGGGAATACTAGTAAAAATAGCTGGCCTTGGGTATTCTGTGCTCAAGAATGTATAAAAGTTCACTGCAAATAAAGTTTGGCGCTGATGCCTGAGAGCTCAGTCCCCTACACAAGCTTTTGTCAAGCTCAGTTCTTTTAGCATCCCAGGTCCTCGATCCCGGAGATCAACAGGTGGGGATTTAAAATAAACCTAAGAGCTTCTGATTTGTCAAAACAGGAGAGGGAAGAGCACAAGGGAGTATGGTGATGGTCACAGGTACCGCGGTGGTGGGAAAATTATGGGGACTACTACATGAGGGGAGAAATCAAATGTTGTACAAAAATGAAACATGATGTAATAAAAAATAAAATTATCAGCATTTAAAAAACAAAGAACTAAAGGCTAGTATGGATGAATATTTTAAACTACTGAGATGATTGCAGACAGACATATAGTTGTAGAATAATATGAAGACGTTTCATGTAAGCTTCATTCAGTTTTCCCCAATGGTAACATCTTACCAAACCATAATGCAATATCACAATCAGAATACTGTGATTGATATGGTGAAGGAAAAAATAAAAGGATTTTCATGCCTACATGGATTCCTCAATGTAATGTGATATCCTAGATGGTATCCTGGAACAGAAAAAAATATATAGGTTAAACTAAAGAAATGGGATAAAGTATAGAGTGTAGTTAATGTACCAATACTAGCCCATTAATTTTGACACCATATTAGTATGAAATGATTATTATAGAGGAAACTTTGTGTGGGATATATGGTGACTCTGTGCAAACTAATTTTCTGTAAATCAAAACTGTAAATGGCTCTAACATATACATCTTTATTTGTAAAAGGAAAGAATACATTGGGGATTACCTTAACAAAAAAGAAAACCCTTGTTTAATCATGCTTTTTGGAAAGTCATTTGTTTTTTTCAAATTAAGCAGAATAAAAGGTATAATAGTGACATATGAAATTATCTGTTATCCAACAGGAGTCTTTATTTAACCTGCATCTTCACATATACTCTCTGCAGTAAGTAGCTGCGTTCATGCAAAAGGACCAAGGAAGACTGACAACAGCTGATATACTGTTATTTATAATAATGACCTTAAGAAACTCAAATTACCTAAGAATGATAAACATATGCTTAGATATATTGTTTTTTGTTGAATATCACATGTGGTGATATGATTCATTGAAAGATATTAATCATATTAAACATAAATAGCACATTTTTATCAACCCAAATCTTTTAAGAGCTAGGAATAGCAGTATATTAGATGCTACCTGTTGTTGTATTTAAATAAAAATATGCATTATTGATGACTAATGATTTAAAATCATTTAAATATGCATAGTAATTTGCTTACTATGCATATTAACAAACCAGCCTATTTAGCTGGTTTGTTAATCGATAAAGTACATTTTCCCTCATCTCATTAGTGTTTATCTTGTTTCCTTTTCATTCTGTAAATTCAGTGCTGATAAATACTTCTAGAATAATTCCCTTTTTTGCTTGGTGGAAACTCAGAAACTTATCCCTTGCTATTAGGACTGATATTTAAACATGCTTCCAATTTTCCTTTGATGATACCTTTTGTGATTTGGAACTTGTGTTTCTAATCTGCAATTCATATATTCCCAAATTAGATTTATTAATTCTATGTAAATAGGATATTTTTCTCTTTAGTATCTGTATTATGCAGGGGGTTAGTAACAACACTACATCAATATTAAATGTTAACAAATAATATAATTACACAGGAATCATTTTTACATTAAAATTTAATTGGAGAAACTAATGTCAATTAATTACATTTTTTAAATACTAGAAGGAATCTAAGTATGTGCTGCTAAATTGAATATTATAAAAATGGATCAACTTTTTGCCTACATTACAAATTGTTGTAGAATCATATTGGCTATTATCTGTGGGTGCTGATGTTCCTCTCTGGACTAACACGTCCTTTTACATAGTGATGATATTTTATAGTTTTGGGAGTTCCTGGAATACCTAGGACAGTTAAATTTTCTTTATATGACACAGTATAAAATTGAGCAGATGAGGTACCAAATAAGTACAATTATTGTTTTGGAACTGATAACATCCTGCCTTTTTTAAGAGATAGAAACACTTGCCTTGCCAACACTGGGAATCTTCACTCAAAGCAGTGACCCTTAATTGTCTATAACATCTATAAATATGAACTCCATTTATTCACAGCCTCAATCCCCAGAAGAGAAGAACTGCAAGGAAATCCTCTTAAAGCTTTCTTTTCAGTATACTAGAGACCACCAACATATCTAATGTTTTAATCAATTTTCAGACATAATTCTTTTTTTTAAATATTTTCTAAATACAAAGGAACTTTATTTTGGGTTGATTTATTTTTTTTTAATTAAGGCAAGATTGGTTTACATCGCTATCTGTGTTTTGGAAGTGTAGGACCCCCCCATTTTAGTGCTATAACCATAGTGCTCCTGCCACCAAAGCCACCACCACAGTCCACTCTGCTCCCTCCTCAATTTTACTTTCTCCCTCCTCTTCCTCTTCCCCTTGAATACCTCAGTTCTGTAGTCAGCTTTCATGATTCTTAAATGATTCATGATTGCATTCCTTTTCTACATTCCCCATTATGGGTACCTAATATTTCTGGTTGGCATCAAACTCAACCAGAGCCACCCAATTTCCATTCTTCAGAGAGGTAGTCCAGAGGGATTTAGATGATGCACTGAGGCCTCACCTCACTGGTGCTGGGACAGAGCGTGGCCACCAAAGTAGCTGTCAACTCGATATAAACATTTCGTCATCATCTACACCTGGAATTTCACTGCCCATGGCCATTGCTGCTGCCACATGCACTCTCCCTCTGTCAGACTTCCGGCTGACACTTGGTGGGTGGTAAGATCTCAAACTTATATCATGTTAGAGACACAACAAATTCTCAAGTTTACCATCTAATCAGAAAACCAAAGTCTAACATCAAGCTGGGCAGTTTAGAAGTAGAGTTGGTTGGGGCTGGGGTGCTGGGGTCAGGCCCTCCCTACTAGTTGGTGGGAAAGCTTACCACCTCTTGAACTCCTTTTTTCTACATATCTCAAGGTCTAACTGCTATTTTTCAATCATGTGTTGAATAAGCTAACCATTTTTCTCACTTGACTTAACTTCTCATTAAAATCTTAAGTAAGCAGTTCAGCATTTTATTTTATTTTATTTTATTTTTTATAATATATATTTTTATTGTTATTTATGTCTTTTACATTTTGTATTCCCCTTGGGTAGCCCACCACCAATTCAACCGTGATCCATCTCCATGGTCCCTTGTGTTCTTTTCTATTCCATTTTGTGCCCTTTTCCTTCCCTCCCTCCACCTCCCTCCTTCCCTCCCCCCCACCACTGATTGTCTCTCTCCCACCCGGCCTCCCCATAGTCCTGTTATAAGTGAAACCATTCGATATTTTTCTCTTTCTTTCTGGCTTATTTCACTGAGTATGATCCCCTCTAATTCACACAATGGAATACTATTCAGCATGGAAAGAAGATAAACACATGCAATTTGCAGCGACAGGGATGGAATTACAGTTCAGCATTTTATTTGTAAACTGTTGAAAGAAACCATTTTGGGACCATGTGCTGAGTGAGGAGAAACACCTACTCTCTCTAATCCGGATGGAACCTAAGGATATACTTTTGCTGTCTACTCAGTAGCAGGCCCACCACCATGAATATTCTGAGTTAATTTTATGCCACGATGAGAATGGAGCTTAATTGCAGGGAAGCTGCTAGCTCTGCGATGTCAGTATGAAGGCAGTGACCCAATTCTCTCCAGTGCTCTCAGGAGCCCACCTGGATTCTGGTGCTTTGTCTCTAAAGCACATCCTTTGTTAGAAAGGCATCATCAGTGTCCTTTAAAGTATCTCATTCAGCTAACCTCTTCATCAGCACACCTCCACATGGCCTGAATTCACCATTTACCTTTCTTAGCTTTCCCACAGGCTATCCTCAGGGGAAAGCACCTTCCCACATATATTCTAAGCTTCAAAAAGTTGGAACTACATTGTGTAAAAAGATGCACATTGGAACTACTCAAAAAGCTTTTAAAAACTCTCTAATATCTTTCTTGTTCCCTCCCTCCCCACAGAGATTCACACAATGGTTTTGGGATAAGGCCTGGCTATCAGAAGTTTTTAAAAAACTTGGCCCATGGCAAATCTTTAGGTATTATTTTTATCCATCTCCATGATTCCATCAGCTTTCATGTCTCCTCACTGAATTTTCATTTCTTCTCTATTCCTTCAAACTTATTAAGAGACTGTGAATCAAATAATTGCTTTCATCGTCACCATCATCATCATTAATTTACAGTTAGAAAATAGCCTAGACTAAACTTAGTGAAGTATCTATTAAATCAAAGCATCTTCAAAGATGAAAAAACTTGTTGAGAAGTAAGATTAAGATTAATCATACATGGATTGAGTTCTTCAAAATCATATTCACAGCACAGATTCTTGTTTGTAAGTTTTTGACTTTAAAAAACAGGTTATAAAACAAAGAAAAGTCTCTGTAGCATTTATAAAACTAATCTTCATAGTACTTTCAAATTTAGAGGCTTAGGTGATATTTTTTAATCTTAAAATATGCATAATTATTTGCCTATTACTAACTATACCGTTATGTCTATATCCATGTAGCTAATTAACATATGTGGGCCATTTCCTTCTTTTCAAGAAATATTGGCTATAATGATAAACACAGGTCAATGTTTAGTATTCAGTGTTTAGTATATAATGCATAGGCTTGCTCGTGAGCTCATTTAGCTTATTAAAATATGGATTCCACAGGCCTTGGCAGTCTGTGACAACTGGAGTCTGAAATATCTGTAACTGGCTCTCTGTTTGGCATAGAGTAGTAAGCATGGATGTAATGGTCACTGCATTCCATGCCTTCCATGCCCCCGAAGTGGTTTGGGCTCAGCAATTACTTCTGGTGTTTGACTGTATATTTTTAAGAATCACCTTTAGCCAATAAAAAAGCAACTAATCTGCTGACTCTGATTAACTTAATAAATATAGTTTACTTCTTTGGAAGCCTTTAGGAACTTTTATATTCTAATAGAAATGTCTCTTCACTTCCTTGGGCCTTTGCAGTTGTAACCTGAATATCTAGTTTATGGTTATATTTTAGAAGCAGTCATCTAACCACAAATACCTGAGTATAAAAACTACCAAAAGGTGTTTTGTTGTTTTTAACATGAATGTTCAGTGATAATCAGTGCTTATGCAGAATTTTACTAAAGTATGAATCCATTCTTTACTTTATATAACATTTTTTCTATCTAGGGAAATTTCATTGACAATCAGAGCTAAAAAGAAGAGTCAGATGGTAAAAATATAAAATATAAAATTGTAATTGAGCTTTGAATAGAAACATGGGAAGTAACATGGAGATGGCATGAAGATGTTATGAGAAATTATCAGTTTATCACCACTAAAATTGTTTAAGCATTTTAGTTAACTGGGACTTGGATAGGTGATTCAAATGGACTGCATCAGTGAAATAAACATTACTAAAAATAATTTTGTAACATTTGGAGCAAGAAGCTGAAAGCACTTTTGTTCTCCAAGGGGTCTGTCAAATAAACCAAGTTCTATGTTGTGCATGAATTTGAGTATATCAGAAGAAAATCTATTTACTTTGACTTATCCGGCAAGGTGAAAGGACTCAGTAATTCTGACTAATCAAAGAACCTGTGAAAAAATTGCAGAGACACTGTTGCTTTGTTCACAAATATGTATACTCAGTAATACTTTTGTCGGCTATGTTCTTCTGACCTCGTCATGGAGCAAAAATACTTTCTCACCTTAGCTTCCTTATTTTCTAATGGTAATTCTGACACAGCATTTAAATGTTTCAAAACTTCTACATAATTGCAATTGTAAGTTATACTTTTTATTAGTTAAGAATAGTTCTAGGGGTTATTCTGCAACATAAAAGACTATCATGGCTGTTCCGGTTTGTTATCTTGCGGCATGAACTGAAATATCATCTTTGATATCATATGCCATTTAAACATTAAAAGGCAGGACCTTTGAAATTGACTGGGATATATAATACTCAATATTTCTCTTTATTTTTGCTGGGTGATTATCTTGCACTAATTCAATTTAATCAGTTTGCAGCAGTTTTAGAAAATCATAGTGTTTTATGTGATTTGAAATGAAGTTAAATTTTTTGAACTTCTTATGTTAATTTTAAATGCCAGCAGAGAACCAACTGCTGTGAAAATTAATGAATGAACTATACCATTCTGTCTTCACTTTGCACTTGAGTGATATCAAACTCTGAGAACATATGCCACAAATAAAATAAACTCAAATAATACAAAAGACATCAAAGAAACAGTAATCTATATCCTGTTTTGACTAAGAAGGCAGACTGATGGTTTCATTCTTTTCTCTCTAGACAATTATTCTTAAGGAATGACAAAAATATTGTTGTTGATATTAGTGAAAGGGTTTAAATGTATTGCGGTGAGATTCTGTTGTATTAATTTTACAAAATTATCGTATTTATTATTTCTATTTTGTCGTCTCATATATCACATCCAAAGAGATCTGTGAAACCCTAAATTCTGAAATTCCACAGCCACTCTACTCTGCATGAGGTTGTGCAAAAGGGAGATGGTGGGATTTCTCCTATTTGGGTTGAAATCTTATCCCTGACCTGCCATTTCTCAAGCTTGAGAAGTTTCTTTAATGGTGGTGAGTATCAATCTCCTCATTTGTAAATCATGTACACTGGATTCTGATAAGGTATAGTATGCTAAAGATAAAATCCATAGCAGACACTCAATAAATCATAGTTGTAGTAATACTTATCATTATATTTATCACTATACAATAAAGGCAAACCAAAGAGAAAAAGAGAACACATTCTTTCTATGCTCAGTGAAAATACATGTGCACATTTGTAGACAATGAGCAGAATATCTCCAGATACATCATTCAAATATTTTTGCTGTAAATGATCTGTAGTCCCAATGAAATAAACAGGATATTTGGCATAAACAGCAGGAAATTATTTTTTCAATTTAACATTTTATGCCAATTTTGAATTTTAGGAATGAATGTTTTTCTTTACTAATAAACAAATGAAAAGAATTTTCTTTTAAACACAAAATCTGTGCTGAGTTAAAAACATTCCAGAAGATACATTCTGATTTCCTGAGCACAGTTTGAGATGAGACTAGTATGTTTTTTTTTTCTTTTTTTCTCCTAGAGGACACCCATGTTGGACAGGATTACCCTGAAACACATTAGTAGAACAATTATCTGTAAACCAACTAAAGGACATCATTCCAAATAAATTTAACTGACATTACATTTGTGTGTATATACCATTCTAGAGTCTTAGTAGCTATATTTACACTTCACTATAGTCATGTAATAAAAACCTGGCATGCAGTGAAACAAATCTATGTGCCTAATGCAAACACTAGTTTATCTGTAGTTAAGGAAAATGATAAAATGTTAATATTGTGATTTTTTGTTTAAGGAACAAGCAATTTAACTGCAGTTAAAGTGAGTTTGGTACTATTCCAGAGCAGTACAACATATAAAAAGGGAGTGGTGGCTGTTGCAGAGAGCCTGTGTTATTGTTGACTGAAAGGAACAAACTCACAATAGGAATCTTAAAGCCTAAGGTGTATCCTGGAAAAGGTGGTACACAGAGTTGACTTTCAGGTCAAATGTTGCTTTTTGTTTTAGATTATTTATTTATGCATACAAACTGGGGTACAGGCCAGAGGCATGGGATGGCAAAAGGATTCTCCAGAGATAGAGTGGGGAGCAGAACAAGCAGATCAGTGGAAATACACTGCTGAGGGGAGCAGACGTCGAGGTAGGAGAGGTCTGCTGCACCATGTGAGAATCTCCCGCTCTGAGCGTTGAACCCACACCACTGGTGCCTACAGCTCCATAGCGCAGCGCCCAACCACTGCGCCAACAGGGAGGCCCCAAATGTTGCTTTTTATTCCAAAGGCAAAGAGAACTATTCCTGGCTTGTGACCCGGTCTCTACTGTAACCCCATCTGGTGCTAAGTATATTGCTCATCCACAGCTAGGACTTGAGGCTGGAATGAGATTGTTTGAAACATTATGGCTGAAGTGTTGGCCTAGTGAATAGGGTCACTGTGGATCCCCACGATACCACTCAAGAACCCACAGCATTATAGGAAATGAACCTCACTGTAGATGCCCCTTTAGTGCCCTGCTGACCTGGTTCCTATTCACTACCCCTTACCTGCAGTAAGGTAAGTTTCAGTTCCTGGTCATCTGAACTGGTGCAGAGGCATGGCCTGTGAAATAACAGGCACCAAAAGATCCTGGGTAACAAACCTAGGATTAAACAGTTATTTGTAGATGGGGTATTAAGGCAATTTTCAAGACAAGAAAAGGAAGTTCCCTAATACAAGCCAGGAAAACTAAAAATGAAGAGATGGAGAACATATCATAAGTGCTTGAGCAAAAGAAAAAGCCAAAACAAGATATTAATTTAGCAAAATTGCATAATCTAAGGTAACAAATCATGCTTGTCAAATTAGGAAAAAACATACATGATCAAAAAAAGGAACAAAATGCAGAGTAAATATGAGACTGCTACAAGTAGAATTAATAGATCTAAAAAAATTAGAACTAAAAATATGGTAGATGAGCTCAACAGCAGACAAGTGCAAGTAAGTGATGGAGAAAATCAGTGAACATGAATGCACCATTGCAGAAAGCACACAAACTGAACAAATAAAGGCAAAAAATAAATAAAAACAGCTTAAGAGCTCTTTGTGATATCCTAAAGAGAAATAATATTCAAATCATGACATTTCAAGGAGATGAAGCACTGTGAAAGCTATCCAGAGCCACTGTAGCATGAGTTCGATCCCCAGCCAGGAAACTTCCCACATGGCACAGCAGACCTCTCCTGTCTCAACCATTGCTCCCCTCAACAGTGTATTTCATTCACTCTGCCTTTTCTGCTCCCAGCTCTGTCTCTGGTGAATCCTCTGACCCTTCCACACCTCTGGCCTACACCCCAGCTTGTATACATAAATAAATAAATCTTTCAAAAATATTTATACATCACACAACCAACAAGGGATTAATATCCAAGATATACAGAAATTTTACTCAATTTAACAATAACTAAATGGGCAGTAGATCTGAACAGACAATTCAAAGAGGCATATCCAGAAGGCCAATATGTATATATGAAAAAATTCCTGATTGCTTTTAATAAACGAAGTGCGTGTCAAAACCACAGTAAGAAATCTTATTAGACCTGCTTAATATCACATATTAAAAGATGTCCCCCTCCCCCAAACACACAGAGAACAAATGCTGGGAGAAAGATGAAACCTACTACACTGTTGGTTGGAATGTAAACTGGTGCAGCCATTTTGGAAAGTGGTCTGAATTTACCCTAAAAAACTAAAACTGGAAATACTGTATGATCTAACCATTCCACTTTTAGTTATTTGTCTGAAGAACATGAAGCCACCATTTCAAAAATCATCTTCTCTGCAAAGCTTATTTCAGCATTATTTACAATAACTATGATATGGGAATGACCTTAGTGTTCACTGGCCAAGAATTTAGAAGTGATATATCTGCAGAGGGGAATATTATTCAGCCATAAGGTAAGGTGAAATATTCTCATTTATGGAAAAATGGAAGGAGTTTGGCAGAAATAGTAAAGCAAGTCAGAATGTTAAAGACAAGTAGTACTGGACATTTACATAGTGGGTGATTTGACGGAGCAGAGTACTTTTAGAAATTGTTGGACACAAATAAATGAAGTTTCTGAGTTTAAGAGGAGAAAGGGATAATGGGTCAAAAGGGTTAAAGAAATCTCAAATAATTAGAAGCTAGTAAGTGAAATAATATATAGATAAATGATTACATTTTGTTACTGTGATATGATTCATAAGCTTATATGTATTTGTTCTTATATGGTTGCTCGCTCAAAATTCCCCAAAATTGTGCAATTTCTTTGGTGAAGAGATTGTTCTATCAGTGAGTGTTTTTTCTGGAAACTAATTAAGGATGGGAGCTGCTTGACAGCAGAACCACCACATGATCAGAGGGATGAAGGTTTTCATCCTGTCACCTGACCTCTAGGGTGGAGAGAATGGCTAGGGATTGAATCAATTGCCCATGGCCAATGACTTTACCAGTTATGACTTTGTAAGTAAGCCTCCATATAGACTCAAAATGGGGTTTAGAGAGCTACTGGGCCAATGGACACTTGGGGATTTGGGATGAGAGGCACTGAATGGAAGCCATGGAAGCTCCCACATACTTTGCCTAGTGCATCTCTTTCATCCCACTGGTCCTGAGTCATAGCCTTTGTCATGAGTGTTAATTTAGTTCATAAAATGTTTCTCTGAGTTCTGTTAAGCTGTTTTGGGAAATTAATCAAACCCAAGAATAGGTCATTTGACCCTCCAAATTGTAGTCAGTGGTTATCACCTGGGCTTGCAACTGACATCTGAAATGGGGAGGACTAATCTGTGGAATGTGATACTTCTCTAGGTAGATAGTGTCACAGTTGAGCTAAATTGGAAGGAACCCAGCTGGAGAATTGCTTATTGGTGTGGGACACCCCTCTCCACAATTAAAATTGCATCTTAGGAACATTTAGCTATTTGTTTGGTTTGGCGTAAACAAAATATTTTCAATGTATAAATATATCCTGGTAAAAAAGAAATTTGAGTTGAATGCTGATGTCTTTAACAGCCTCAATTTTGAAAATTGCACCATTATGTTGTACTCCTTACAGTAAATGAAAAGTCTATTAAGAAGAGAATTGTTCTCCATGCTCTTGACCAAGACTTGAATAGAAGATGAACAAAATGTTGTACTTTGAGTGGTATTATAACTCTGCTCCTGATTTGAGAGCAGTCAGCCTTTCTCTTAAAAATCTCTGTGGCATGGTTTTGCAAAAGTTTGACTTGAAATAATTACTAAGTGATTGCAGTATCCTATTTCATTTTTATATTAAAATAACATTGATTTACAGCATTATGTAAGTTTCCAGGGTACAGTTTCATACCTCAACAGATATATACATATATATTACATCATACCAATCACCAAATATCTAGCTACCATCCAACTCTGTCCCAACTGACTCCCTCTATCCATTCCGTTCACCTTCCTACCCACTTGGAATTGTGGTAACAACAACTTTGTTGTCAGAATCTAAGGGCTTGTTTGATGTATTTTTTTATGTACTATTTATGAGTGATATCATATGGTGTTTATCTTTCTGACTTAATTTCACTTAGCATAATTGCCTCAAGTTCTATCCATGTTGTTGCAAATGGCAAGACTTCGTCTTTTGTTAAAAATGAATAGTATTCCATCATAGGCTATTTTAATTGTAAAAGTTACAGTGTGTGAACTTGGTGTGACATGGTGCCATTTCTATGTACATCCATTAAGGGAAATTGATCACCTAAATCTCCATCCCTTCCCAGATTACCTTGTCTTCATGAGGTCCAAATTCAAGTTTCTCAAACTAATGATTCTCCCACCTTCTTGAGAAATTTCACTCTTTCAGACACAAGTTGGTGTCTTTCTTGCTTTCTTCTTGCATTTTAGACAGTTGAAGCAAAGTTAGTCCTCAGACCAATACTCTGTGAGATTCTCCTCTCTGTTAGTGATGCTTCAGAAGAGGATGAGCCATAAACCCAGGGGGTCTAGATGACTCAATTCTAGTAATTTTATGTCTTAATAAGAACTTTAATTTTCCTAGTTACTTTTTCTGCCTCACTTGTTAGATAACCATACTTTGTGAAACCTAGCATTCAATTTTCTAAGCGGCATCAGACTCTGACTGCAATCAAGGAAATTATATTAATTCTGTTAGATTGGTTTTTAGCATCACTACACGATACATTAGAAGAAATATAATCCTTTAGTTATCATGCAGGGAAGCATTAAGTATTTCTTTCTTGTCTGAAATAAGCTTGTCTGTTAAAGAAAAACCACACCCATACCACAGAAGGATCCATATTAAACTCTTTTGCTAATTTGTGTTTTATCTTATTGAATTATTTTTGAATCTGAAGTTCCTTGTGCTAAAAGTATATGAAAAGGATTTTACTTGGTTCATTCATTTTCTCTAAAAAAAAAATTAACAGTGACAAAGGACACTAAAATGATATTCTTCTAAGTGATGAACTTAGAAGAAAAAAATATTTTTTTCTCTGGGGTCTACAATATCAGGAACTGACTAAGCTGAAATTCTGTCATTACTAGGAAAGTTAAATCATAAATGAAAATGTAGTGGAAATATGACTAATTTTTAGTGATAGAGAACTGAGTTCACTTCCTGACTCTGCTATTTATTAATCTGATGTATTTGTAGCTGACTTCACCTTTTGAAATCTCAGTTTCTTCAGCAGTAAAATGGGGTCAACATTGCCTTATCACATAGTTATGGGAGTTACTCACAGAATGTATATGGAGTGCTTAATTCATTGTGAACTCTCGTATGTAGTAGAAATGTTCCTTCTCCTGTGCAGGTCACTGCACTGAATGTTCACATTCAACATTTCTATTACTGGGCTGTCATGTAAATCAGAGTTCCTCTACTTCTCCCTGCTCACAGCACGGAAATCTAATGAGATAATGCATTAAGTGTACCTTTCAAAATATGGCAACTTATTTTCCTGAAGTCTTTTCATATGTGCATCATATTTAGCTTCCATGATTTCTTGAATGAGTTGAAACAAATTATATTATTCCCATATGATAGAGAGCAGAAACTTCTCAATGTTTACACTGTATAATGATGGTAAATTCAGGAGTATAATCCAGGATTTTTTTAAAGATTTATTTATTTATGCATACAAGCTAGGGGGCAGACCAGAGATGTGGGAGGTGAGAGGGTTCACCAGAGACAGAATGGGGAGCAGAACAGGCAGATGGACCAAAGTACACTGCTGAGGGGAGCAGCTGGTGAGGCAGGAGAGGTCTGCTGTGCCACGTGGGAATCTCCCTGGCCAGGCATCGAACTCGCATCACAGCTGCCGACAGCTCCACAGCGCTGCACTTAACTGGTTGCGCTGCCAGGGAGGCCCTGATCTAGGATCTTAATATGACCTTTGAGTTAATTCCATTCTCAGATACTCTTTTTGCTTTTTCCTATTTTTCTGATGTGCAAAAATTTCTTTTTAGTTCACTTTTCAGTGAAAAAATTCAGGTACTTCTCTCCTTCTCTCCGCATTCCTCAATGAATTTGGCTAGTGGTCCACCAAGTTTGGAGAAAATGTTCAAATTGGGGAATATAAACTAAATTTGATTATTTGACTTTTCCGAATTCTTGCTTCAGGGTAAACTCTGATGTTTCTGGCAACAATTCTTTGTTGTTGTAGAAACAAGTATAAATACCAGAGAATAAAAACCATGTTTTTGCCTTTATGCCTTGAGCTTTATTTTCCAATATCTGTGAGTTCCCAATTGGAGAGTTAAAAAATGACATCCCCATTTGAGTGTTTCAAAAACGTTTCCATTGGCCACATCTAAGATGTCATTAAAAATAAGTTCTGAAAACTTCCTGTTAACAATGGCAGACCAAAGTTGCCTCTCATTTTCTTTTATATTATCTAAAGCAAAAGAATGAAAAGAGACAGAAAATATGACTCTGTATTCAAGGGAAAAGATATATTCATAACTCAGAAATACAGATGATAAAAGGAAGTTTCAAATTTTATACATGTGTACTATAAAACTCTGCAAAGTGGCAGTGGCAGATAATTAAGAGGGCTAGTGTCCCTGAGTTAAAATCTTTGTTTTACCTATTGTATCAGTAAACAGTCCTGTGATTTGGGGAAGTTACAAGTCACTTTCTGTGCCTCAGTTTCTTCACATGGAAACGGTATTATTACTGAGCACCTCATGTGGAAGTAATGAGATGAATTAGTCATCACACGCAGAGTGCTCGGAACAGTGTCCATCACATAATAAGCACTCAGAAGTTAATTATGTTTATTGTTCTCTCCTGTAGAGTAGATGAAGTGTGGTGTTTCCCTAGAAAGACATATAATTTAAAGGGCAAAGCCAATGACTGATTTAGAATAGCAAGTTTGGTGAGAGGAAAAAGGATGCTAGAAAGTGTCTGAGTACTGTTAAATGTCACAAGTGTGCAGAAATCTGCAGGATCATCTTTGCTAGAAGCAAGCTGCTAATCTGTAAAGCTAGAAGAATATTTCATGAATCATAACCTTTTCTGTTCTTGATCAGCTAAGAAATAAAGACTAAAGCGCCCTCCCCCCATAAAGTAATTTGACAAGAAGAAAGTAGAATGTGAGAGAGATCTTCCTTCACCTGGAGAACAGGGAACTTCCTGCAGGTCTAAGTATTCATACCTTCCAGGTTAAGTATTGAGAAGAAAATGGACAGTCCAGAAACCAAAAGTTAAAAGTTAATTATTTCGTCATCACTACTATCTTAATTATATGAATACTGGTTTGCACAACACTATTAAAATATATATATATATATATACACAAAATAAAATATATATATATATATATATAAATAAAAAATATATATATATATATTCATACAAGGGCTGGGTATAGGCCAGAGGTTTGCGTGGGGAGGGGAGTGAGAGGATTCATCAGAGACAGAGTGGGGAGCAGAATAGGCAGATCTACTGAAATACACTTCTAAGGAGAGCAGTGGGTGAGACAGGAGAGGTCTCCTGTACCATGTGAATTAGCTCCCTGGCTGGGGATTGAACTCATGCTGCAGAGGCTGCTGATAGCTTTATAGTGCTGAGACTTAACCCCTTTCACCACCAGGGAGATCCTTCCTCAACACTACTGTCTTAACTATCAGGTCATAAGAAATGAGGTCAATTTGATGAGCAGTAATTTAAAATAATCAGATCGTAAGTTTTATTTAAATAAATTTTCCAAAACTGTGAACAATCCAGATGCCAGTCAACAACAATATATGCTCATGAATTGATTAGTTGTTAAAGATTACCAAGAATTGTCGAGGCATGGAAAGTACAGGTTGAAATAGGAGAAAAGGGACTGAGAATTGGTGAATATGCAAATGTGCATGGGGAGACACTTTTCTTTCCAGAAAACAGATTGTTCAGGGAAAAAGATACATTTCCCCAAATAACAATGAAGTGAATAACAAATAGTTGTGTATCATATTGTCAAATACAACTCACCAATAAAAAAAATGAGCTAATGAATGCAACAAGGATGCAGAGTTACAGAAACTGGGGTCACAAGAGAATTTCATAATTTCATTTTACAAAGTTTAAGAATAGACCAAATCTAATCTACAGTGAAATAAATCAAAACAGTGGTTACCTTGGGGGATGAGTTAGTGAAAGATGGTGAACGGACAAGCAGGATTTTTCTATGATAATAAAAATGTTTTCTATCTTATAGGGTACTGTAGTTCATGATAGGGGTTAAATGTATTTGATAAGACTAATCAAGCTATCTCATTCATATAACTCTTAGATCTATAAATGGTATGGTATGCATATTGTCTCAATTAAAAATAAAGAGGACAAAACAGTTTGTGAGCAGAAGTTTAAAAAAAGGAAAAAATTGAGCTTTACAATATTTGTATTCCAGTTATATTTTGCTAATAAGTGAGTAAAACTATAGGAAATTCCCACAAAACCAAAAAGATATATAAAAATTGAACATTTAACATAAAAGCACAGAGAAGATTACATACCTGAAAGAAGAAATTATACTGTTGGTGAAAAAAGGAAGAGTGAACTGAATGAGTTTAGGGAAAATGTAAAAGAAATGTAATACCATTCCAGAAACATATCTGAAGCAAGGTAAGAGAAATGGATGACAAATTTACCAAAAAATAATTAGAAACCATCAAAGATTGTAGAATATAAGGGAATATGGTAGGAGTGGGAGACGTAGAATATCAATAAAACACAATTGATGCACCAAGGAAAACAACAATAAAATAGAAATGGTCAGAGACCTATTGGAAGATTGAAAAGCAAACTGTTTTTATGTTAGGAAAAATTATAATAAAGGATGAAAAGCACCAAGACATCTCCAAATAAAGTCATTTCCATAAAATAAAAACAAATTCTATGGGAATTTACACAAAATTAAAATCAAGTGGTATAATTGAGTAAGAATGTGGAAACCTCAGATTTATTCAAATAAATATTTCAGTATTTTTTCAAAGATTTATACTAATGAATAAAGGAGAAATATAAAAAAAAAGCTATCAGGGAAAGAATACAATTCTCCATACCTTGTATCTATCCATGTTCTTTCAAAAACATAGAATTAACTTAGAATTTTTAAAATATGCATAATACTAGCAAAGGAGTTTTCCCTCAGTTCTGACCATATACTCGAGTGTGAAGTTATTGTCTCTATCAGTGCTCAACTTAACTATAGAAGTTAGCGTCCTCTTATGTCTCATTCAATATGCTGAACTCTGACATTTCACAAACAATATATAATCATTTCTATTATTACCTTCCAGATGCACATATTTCCCAGACAAAATCACACACCTTAATCGGAATGAGTATATGAATGTATTGCTAAGAAAAGATACTGAAAGATCAATATCTCCAAGAAATACCTGCTCTCGTTGTCAATGAAGCATGATTAAGAATAGAGATAGAAAAATATAAGTGTCTATGAGTGAATAAATATACTAATCTCTCTCTCTCTCTCTCTCTCTCTCACACACACACACACACACACACACACACACACACACACACACACACATAACTATACTGGAATATCATTCAGCCATGAGAATGAAGTAAATCATCATTTATGACAACTTGAATAAACCTAGAGTTCATCAATACTTCGTGAACAATGCCAGATGATAAAAAACTAATATTTCAATAAATATATAGGGGTAAGATTTAGGGAATCTTAAAAAAACTTGTAGAAATAAAATAATTATGAGGTTCAGGGGTTGGGTGAAATGAGAAGTTGCTGGACAAAGGGTACAAACTTCCAGTTATAAGATAAATTCTGGTGATCTAAGGTACAACATTGTGACTATAGTTAATACTGTGTTGTGTATTTTAAATTTGCTTACAGAATAGATATTAAGTATTCTTACTACACACAAACAAAATACATGTGAGGTGATATATGCGTTAATCTGATTGTGGTAGTCATTTCACACACATATATATCAAATCATCACACTCTATACTTTAAGTATATGCAATTTTATTTCCTGATTATGCTTCAACAGTGTTAGAAGATAGAAAAACTGAAAAAAGAGGTTATACTTCTTCAAGGCGACTTACTAATAGCTGGCTCAAAGAGCTTTCAACTTAGTTTTTCTGATTCCATAACTGGTTTTTCATTAAATATGCTAAGAATCAAGAATTGTTTATTAGGTAATCTTTTATCATATAATTTGCAAATATGATTTTTATCTTTGATTGCATGTATTAAATGATTCTTAGTTGTAAAGAAAACAAACGAAAAAAAATGCCAAAAAGTGGAAGAGAAAGAATAATTCGAAACAATGAAACTTCTAAAATGGGAGAGAATCATGCTCAGTGAAATAAACCAGAAGGAAAAAGAAATATCAAATGGTATCACTTACAGGAGGACTATAAGAGAGCCAAACAAGAAATCAGAAGGAGAAAATAGCACACAAAACATGAACAAAAGCAAAAACTGCAGACCACCACAAATAAGAGACATTCTACAGGGGAGGGGGAGGAAGAGAGACCAAAATAGAGGAGAAAAGAGCACAAGGAACTATGGTGATGGTTCACAGGTGAATTGATGGTGGGAAACCTATGGGGGATATGCAATAATGTAAAATATATAAATTAAAATTTCAAAAATGTCAGCAAATTTAAAATGGAAGAGCAAATATTACGAGGAAAAATTTTTCAAATGAGATATCAATAATTTTCCCCCTTCTTTGTACTTGTGCATATAAAGCACAATCTACATACATGTCTTTAAAAACATGAAGTCTTTCCATGAACAATGTAAGGCAACTATGTGTACTCACAACCAGACCTGAAAAAACACCACTTTGTCTAGTTTACAATACACAGGTGTTAAGACAATGGCTTTGAATTTATATATATGTAACTCCATCACCTTAGAAAAAGACAAAAACTCAAAACAGAAAAAGAATGTGGTGATATATAGCATAAGTGGCTAGTGTTGTCTCCTAGATGCCTCAGAATCTATCTGTTTAGAGTCCTGCACTGTACCTAATTTCAGCACCAATGGGACGGACAGTTCCCTTCACATTTTTATGGCGTTTTGGGAGGCACATTAACCCCACAGTAAATACAACCTGGGGAGGTGGGGGCTACCTGGTGGCCTAGGGATTGTCTCAGCGCTATCACCACCATGGCCTGGGTTCAATACCCTGCAAGGGAGCTAACCCACATACGGCACAGCAGACCTGTCTTACCCACAGCTCCTCTCAGCAGTATATTTCAGTAGCTCTGCTTGTTCTGCTCCTTACTCTGTTTCTGGTGAATTCTCTCACCCTCTGCACATCTGGCCTAAACCCCAGTTCTTTGCAAAAATAAATGAATACAATCTTTAAGAAATAAATACAACTTCGAGGGCTAGCACAGTCCTACCAGATAGGACCTCAGTTTCCCGATTTTCAATGATATGCCTCTTAACATCCTCTATGGGCTTCAACTCCATTCTTCACAGGAAAATCTGACTCAATACCATGTTATTTATTACTTTTCTACCTTCTCTTTCTAGCTGTACCCAGTCCCTAACTTCTGCTTTTTGAGGTTTCCTCTCAAATAGGTTACTAACAAATCCTTTCCTCAGAGGAAACTAAAGTACTTTAGGATCTATAGGTATGTAGTCCTGGGAGCAATGCATCAAAACCAGGAATACAAAACTAAGTCTTAAATGTATTTATGTCTGGGTTCTAAGTAACATGGATGTCGTGAATGATTAAGTCAGTGGTAAGATCTTAGCAAGGCAATTATTCTATAGATTTCAGACAAGTTACCAGCTTATGTAGTATGGAACACTCCTGAGTATATTAGCAAATGTAAGAAAATGAATGCCTCCAGTTTTCCAGGAAATGTTCCAACATAGTCAGAGTGACAAGGCAAGTTGTAACATTAGCCCAGATCTCTTCCCATAGAGAGAAGGAATAATAAATTGGATTGTATAAACCTCTCTGCCATTTGAAGCAACAGAGCGATTTCTAATGGTGACTGCTTTCTGAAACAACAAATTAATGAGATTTCATTTAAAATACTCTCTAAAATGCCTTCAGTTTATTTTCTCATTAAACAGAGGTCTCAGAGTGGCAGCTGTGACTTTGTTGGGTTAATGATAGTTGGACATGAAAAAGTATCCAGACTTTGAGGGGATAAAAGGATGGGAGCCTGGGAGATAAAATTGTAGAAGAACAATCGTTTCTGATAATCCGTCTACCCCAGAAAGTTCAAAAATGATTTATTTCTGGTAAAATGGTTTTAAACTTTTACTTTATTTTTCCCCTAGTTTTTCTTCTCCTTTTTTTTTTCCCTGATCGTTCAGAGCTCACTCCCCAAGGGAAAGTTTAATTCAAACTTTCACATACCAGTCTCTCAGTATAAGGGTTTTTTTATTTAACTTTGAGGGCAGCCAAGTTCCCTCATTATAATTCAAGCAGGTTTATAGAGATCATTGGGCAGTGTTGTGTCTTGATTCTAGGGTCTTTTCACATTAGTCCTTTTTGAAAGCATGATGACCTCTCTGGAAGCTCACTGGCTTCTCTCACCCATTCCATCACTGGCATCTGGGCAGAACAAAAGCAAGCCACAACAAAGCAGTACGGTTATGGAGAACTTGAATTTAATGATAAATTTTCTTATTCCCAATACCAAAACTTACTGTTTATAAAATGAGGGTTTACAAAACACTTTCCTATTAGTGTAGGGTAGAGATGAACAATAACTGCACCAATGAAAATATGGAGGCTCAGAAGTTAAATACCAGGAATGAAATCTCAGTATTAATAAGGGGGAAAGGTGGAATTTGAACTCATGTCATCTAACCCTCGAAGTAATTTTCCTTTGTCACATGATTCCTAGAAGAGGACCATATTGGTAGGACTTCAGTAAATATTAGCTGTTTAGCACACATATCATTCATGATTCATAATTATCTCATGAACTTTATCTAGAGAAAAATACTACTAAGAAAAAAAACTCTTTTATTTTGCCAGAAATATATTCTAAATTTGAAGAATGGAAAAGATATATTCTGTATTTCTAATGAAAATGTATACAGTTTGAACGTTTGTGTGTCGGTAGTTGATTGACTCAATTTAAACAGCAGGCAGGCTGTCTGCAATACATTTCCTCTAAAAAGCTAAAGCATGTAAGTGTCAATTACAACAGAGCTTATAATGATAATAATTTGTTTAATGAACACCCTTTAACCATTTTCAATAGGCATTTGGAAATTTGGCATGCTGTTCTTCCCTTCTATCGCCTCACATACATTTAAGGCCATTTTATCTAAAACAGAATTGAGTTGGTAATATTTTTTACATAAAAATAATTGATTTTAAGTCATTAAAATTTAGGATCAATATTATTTATAGTATGTGAAAAAGCCTGTATCAAGGAACTATGTTCCTTTTTTCTGTCAGTAGACATGTGAATAGTAAATTTGTCACTTATTAATGGTTTTTTGTACACAAGGACTAGGTGTCTACTTCTTTAATAATTCAAGGACTTAAGTGCAACAGATGGATTAAGAAAATTTCACTAGGGAAATTTGAAACTAATGTTGGAATGGAGCGAAAAGTCACAAAACCCCCGTACTAGAAATTTAGATGTAAATCTTTTTCAGATTATTTATGAAAAGAAACTTGTGAACCTGATTATATGATTCAATGGAGTATAACAGTCGCCCACTTTCTATATACTCTATCTCTTCTCATACCTATTCAGAGATAGTTGTTTTTCTACTCCAGATGTGCTCTTTACCTTTATTAATCAAGAGCTCTGGATGGCTGTAATAATAGGCTGCTTTACCCTTTGATAACTGGTTGGTCTGGGTTGATAGGAAGCACTCCCTGGACATTTGAGAGTAGGAGGAAGTGATGTATGTTTATGTCCCCAGTTCTCTCCCTGCCAGATTATTTCTTTCTTATCAAAAGTCTGTAACTTCTTCTAGTTCCCTTTCCATGTTCCTTTACCTTTGGGATAGTTAATGTCCTCCTCCCTGCCTCCTCAGTGTAGCTGGGCCTGGCTGGTTTGGAGGAGGGAAGGTATTGAACAGCTTAATTCTGACTTATTTCTCTCCCTTTAATGATGGAATGTTCTTTGGAAAAATTGTGAAGTCGGGAGACCTAGCCCAATCATCAGATAAACATAATAATAATAACAACACTAGTCAACAAACTTTTACAAAAGGTATGTTACTGAAATAAAATCAGTCATTTCCTATCAGTTTATATGTGTTCAAATGAATATGACAGTCAAGTTCTAATTTTGGCTCTAGTTTTTTTTTTTTTTTTTTGCAATCTGCAATAAATTGATGTTTACATCACAAAATGCATGCCAGTAGTAATAGAGCTACACTTAATACCTGTAAAAAAATCAAATCATAGACTACTTATTAGATTTCCTCGCTTGTCTCTTGTACAGCTGTTCAGGAATAGGATAGATGGAAGACAGTTTCCATTGTGCAAAAGCACAGCCTTAAGATTCAGTTTCGAAGATTCTAGTCTAGAAATAGTCTCCATTCTTGTGGGTCATGAGTAACTTCTAAGGCATTCATGAGGCCCTAAATATCGGAACAGAATACCAGAGTACTTTTCTTTCTAAAGAAAGGCTCCAACTGCTGGTGGTGCTTTCAATAAAAAGTCATTGTGACATCTAGAAGATTCCATTGTTGGAGTCTTCATCCTAGAAATTCTGCCTTGTTCTTGGATAAGTCCAAATCACGAACCAGGTCATTTAGTTCTTTCTATGTTAGTCTGTGTGGGGTTGATGATGCACCACAGTGAAAATCTGCATCACTGCATGCTGATGGAACATGAGAAGAACAGGTCAGTTCACCCTTGTCCTCATCAGATGAATCAAGAGAATATTCTGCTGGAGGTTCTGATAGGATGGCCCTCACCATGTGGAACTGGTCTCAATGCAGATGGAATGTTTGGGTAGACTATTCTCGACTTCCTTTGCTTCATTATTCCGCTGGAAAGAGGAGGAACTAAGCAAAAGTAACAGTCTTTTATGTGGTTGCTTGACTCTCTCCACACCATGGGGACTGCAAGCGGCATTGATGGTCTTTTGCCATTTAACCACTGTAAAAGCTGTGTTGTCCATGTCACACAGCATATATGCGGGGCCCAAGGCTTCTCTTGGTCACCAACCTTGCATCCGAAGTAAAGATAAGCCTTCTTCACTTGAGAAGTGATCCTTTTCTTCTGGTTGGCAAATGTCACTTCCCCACAAATATAGCAAAAATTGTCCATGTTATTAATGCACTTTCGAGGCATTACTGTTCTGTATTGTGCCTAAATGGATAAAAGAATAACAGTTCTATGGAATGGTCGCTTCAACTGTCTCGCACAAAGTCTGAAATATTTTCAATGCTCAACCTTTCTGACAGGACTTTATCTAGTGCTCTGCTGACATCAGCTTACTTCAGCAGCCCCCTGGCAGTAGTATTGCATTGCATCAGAAAATGATGCAATCAACTCTGGATGATGTGTGCATGATGGTATTATGCAATGCAATGCAACATTACATCATTCTAGGCTGATTTAGGATGTTGTTGCAGTCTTACTGGCTAAATTTACACGGTGAAACCTATAAAATGAATTATATGAAATATCTTCAAATTGAGAGCTAATAAAAAATTTTCAGGTTATGTTCATGTTCAGCACACCAAGATACTACAGATTAGGGCCTCTTTAAGTCAGTAACGATCTCACTGTTGACCAGTGTAATCAATCTCCTGATAGACTAATTGAATAGAATGCTTGAAGCATAATACTCTGAGATTATCTCAGGTGATCTAACCTAGAATCTACAGTTTTATTGGGTATAGCTTTTTGGTAAGATAATGTAAAATATGAAATTATCTGTGCACAATACAGAGGTGTTTCTTAACTACATATGCTCCTTGGTGTTTGAGCAGATACTTCACTTAAAAATACTGCCTTTCCATGGGGGCCTCCCTGGTGGCACAATGGGTTAAGCACAGCACTGTGGAGCTGTTGGCAGCTGTGGTGCGAGTTCGATGCCTATCCAGGGAGATTCCCACATGACGCAGCAGACCTCCCCTGCCTCGCCCTCTGCTCCCCCGAGCAGTGTATTTCGGTCGATCTGCCTGTTCTGCTCCCCACTCTGTCTCTGATGAACCCTCTCACTGCCCCACACCTCTGCCCTGAACCCAAGCTTGTATGCAAAAATAAATAAATCTTTAAAAATAAATACTATCTTTTCACCTGGATCAAGGAGTGCATGGCCTATCTAGGAAGTGAGGATCTCAGACAGCAGAATTGATGTTCTGGATTTTTCTGCCTTCCAGTGTCTTATGACTGGACTGTCTGTACCCTTGAACTTGGATATGATCTCTGATTAATATAAGCCTGATTTAAATCTCCAATCCTTTATGTCAGTCCAGTTTTGTGAATGCTGTTGAAAGTTGCTTAACTAAATTCTCACCAAACGCTTCGTTGGAATATGTCATGGTTACCTGTCTAGTATCCAGACTGAAATAGTATCACTGCATTTCAATATTAGTTTTATTGCTGCTGATTGTTTTGCTTGTGTCTCAGCTTGAAATGATGTAACATAGTAGGACAAGCACCTAGCTTGTTCTGTTATTAAGAAAACTAATCAACAGATAATTCATTGTAATTTCATTCAGTAGAACTCTTTACCAAATTCAGTGATACCTAATACAATGATATTGTATTCTTTCTTTCCTATTCAGAAACATGACAGGCAGGCTATATACAAGGGCATGTAACAGTTCTGAACAATGTGCTATGGTATAAAAAATCATCGGCTTTGGAGTCAGATATCTGTGTGATCAAATTCATGTAATGTGACCAGATTATTTAGTCTGAGGCAAACTTCTTTTGTCTGCACTCTCAATAAAAGTAGTAATTTTGGTCTTATAGAATTGCTGTGGGAAATAAATTCAATAATGTTCATGTAAATGTAGAAGTGCTTGGCACACATTAAGGAGTCAGTATCTATAAAATGGGAACATTTTACCTCTTGAAATTGTGTGGAATATATTTGTAGCGGCAGGAAGACATCAGGAGCAGGTTTTCTACAGAGCTGGGCAGACGGGTCTAAAGGGAAAGAGGAGTCCTGGAGTGGCTTTTTAGGCTCTTAATTATCTTTTTTAGAGAGGCAACCAGGTACAGGGCAGGCTTGGGGAGACCCGGGGGTGCCAGGCGGTTGGCAGACCTCCTAGCCTCTATCAAATCTTCACTCTCTCTGGGCTCTCTGGCGTTCCCCTGGGCTCTCTCCTGCACCCCAAACAGTCCTATGCTCCACACTCTGTTCTTTCGTGCTTCTGCTCGCCTTCTTCTGCTTATAAGCCCAGTCTCTGGCTCAGGTGTGCCCACTCACGCAGGCTCACACCCTACTCCAGGTGCCTGCCATCAGACATGTGTGCAGGCCCGCAAAGGTCTATCATTATTGGGAGGGTGGAAAAACCTGATGACTCCTTCATTTACCCTACAACAGTGTTTCTTTTTTTTTTAAGATTTATTTATTTTTGCATACAAGCTAGGGTGCAGGCCAGAGATGTGGGGCGGTGAGAGGGTTCACCAGAGACAGAGTGGGGAGCAGAACAGGCAGATCCACTGAAATACACTGCTGAGGGGAGCAGCGGGCAAGGCAGGAGAGGTCTGAGCGCTGTGTGGGAATCTCCCCGCCTGGCATTGAACTCACACCACAACTGCGGACAGCTGCACAGCGCTGCGCTTAACCCGTTGCGCTGTCATGAGGCCCTACAACAGTGTTTCTAAGAGATTATCATCTGACTCAGACTAAGAAGATCCACCCTTGTCAATGTGGGAGGGCAACATTCAATCCATGAGGGTCTGTAGAGAATGAAGAGTCAGAGGAAGGGTGAATGGGTGAATTCTCTCTTTGTGACCTAGGACATCTATCTTCCTCTTTTTTTTTTTTTTTGCTTATTAAACAAAAAAGGACAGATTTATTATAAAGAAAGAAGGGAAAGAAAGGACACTTGCACAGGCATGGGGGGGGGCAGAAAGAGCTGCCCCTGAAAGGGACAAGTTTGTTTAATGCCTGCATAGTCACAGGTAGGTATCTTGGGAGAAGAGCTGCCTCTGCTGTTTTAAAAAGGGAGAAAGTTGGTGAAGAGAAATACCTGCATTGTCACAAGCGAGCAGGAGAGATGGTGCCTGGGACAGCTATCTTCTGCTTTTGGACATCAGAGCCCTTGGTTCTCCAGAGTTCCTGGACTTAACCGCAGGCTCAAACTAAACCTCACTGCCTGCTTTACTGGTTCTCCAGCTGAGAGAGCAGATTGTGGAAGTCCTAGGCTTATATGAGTTCACATTGTATACAGACACATTTCTTGGTGGTCTTATATATCTAACACATCAGGTCATATAGTTTCTGTCACAAGTATTCTACTTTGCCCCTGCAGTGCAAAAGCAGTCATAAACCATATATAAACAAATGAACAGGACTCTGTTCTGATACGTCTTTATACAAAGAGATCATGGACCACTTTTGACTCCTGGATCATAATTTTCTGACTCCTTCACAAGATTCTTACCTCTCGTAGGGAAGAAAGAATAGAACCACTGACAGAAAAAACAAAAGGAGATTATCAGGCAGGAATATCTCACACAGCGGCAGGGCTGTATATTTATGGCAGATTTGAGAAACACCTCCAATTCTATGGGATTTTCTATTCCTTTTATTTTAGAAAGTTAAATGAAGGTTTCTTAAAGCTTTTCTTCCCCTCCCCCATCTAAATTATAAAATCTAGACATTGCTAGAATCCTGTCTCCTGCTTGAGACAAGCAGCTTCCTGTCTATTACTTGTTATGCAAATAGCTGCATGCTTAGGATATAATGGATGAAATTTGAAATAGGAGGGTTGGTGCTAACCTTCTGCCAGTTGAGACTTTTTTGTTTAGGAGTTATTGATAGTATAGCATTTCGAGGAAAATTCTAAAAGTTCACTGGAGGAGAGCTCAGGAAAGCTTCTGCACATAACATGCAGTCAGGAAATGTGCTCTAGGTGTAGAGAATAAGGACATTGCTGCACCTTCTGCAGAAACTGAATGCTGTGTGACTTTCTTAATGAGAAAGGCCATCACTATGCAAAATGCATGAAGGCATGTCAGCTGAAGAAAGCAACCTATTGGGGCCAACTGCTCTGTAGGACAGTGGATGCAGTGGAAAGGGAAGAGTGAGGCTTTGAAATGCATGGCTGTCGCAGCAGCAAGGAACAGGGCAGGATCCCTATGATTCAGGCTGACAGGTAAGGAGGCGTCCTGGAGCCCTTAGTGGCTTTTAGGCTTGTAATGATCTTTTGTAGTGAGGCAGCCAGGTACAGGGCAGGCAAGGGGATCCGGGAGGCTGACAGGCTGGCAGGCCTCCCAGCCCCCAGTGAATCTTCACTCTTTCTGGGCTCTCTTGTGTTCTTTCGTGGTCTCTCTTTTGCATGGTCTTCTGCCACCATGCTCTCTTTTCTGCAGCTTCTGCTACTTCTGTTGCTGCCTCTGTGATGCCACCATAATACGCTGTCCCTCCACCCCGGTGTGCCCACTCATGCATGCCTACACCCGACTCCAGGTGCTGCCATCGGGCATGCGTGTGGGACCGCAGGGGTCTACTGTTGAATCTAATGGCAGTAGTTCAGGAAATCCTGATGACACTTTCATTTACCATACAATGGCCAAAAAGAAAAAGGAAGAAAAGCAAGAAGGTGCATTTCAGGTTTTAGATGGAAAGGGATTGCTTGCTGAATGACAACGCAAGTGGCTGAGATGAGCAATACACAGAGCAAGGGAAGGTGGGCTAGGGAAGGGGAAGAGCTGGCTCCTGCTGAGGAAGGAGACAGCAAGGCTTGTTTTAATGAAAAACTGGCTGGTGTGAGATCCATGGGGGAGGACCTGGAGGGAAATGAGGAAAGACAAGGACAGAAAGGGAGCTATTTCTTTTCTCACCTCCAGAAAAGTGGATTCCCAAGGACAGTTGCAATAAAGAGGATTAGGTGGAGATCACAGAGGATCTGATCTCAGAAGAAACACAAGGAGAAAAAAAAGGGGAGGGTGCAAGAAAAGTCTTCCAATAGTATTTGAATTGACTGAAAGAGGGACGCATCATTGAGATAAAAACTAGGTGCTGCTGCTGACAGCGAAATGAAGAACTGGGAGGGAAGAAGGGAAGGGCTAGTAGGTGGGGAGGGAATAAGCGTTATTATATATTGAGTTTGTGAGGAACCAGAATGCAATTTAGGTGTTGAAAGGTTTGAGGAAGATTTGTTTGCTTTGCTGGGGAGAACTTGTAAATAGCTCATCATCTAGTTCAACTCCAGCAGCAGCTCTCTCCAAAATACACGAACATAGTTATTGCTCTGCATTTGATTCCATATAGTAAAGTACATGCTTGGTTCTGAATACCAGATTAGTCAATGTGACAGAAAAGGGTGAGTTAGTAATCATATAGACTAGAAAGGTAAATACACAGCATAGACACACACACACACACACACACACACACACACACACACACACACTCATACACTCATGCAGACATGGGGATATGCATGTATGTATTGATATATACTACCACAGAAAATTTTAGTATTAACTTAGCACTCATGAGTGCCTATCAGGTGCTTAATTCATTCTGTAAACGTTACAGGGGATGGTAGAAAAAATGAGTAGTGCAGACCTGCCTGAATCGCTATTTACATAGCTTGGGTATCCACTTTCTGATGTGGACAATGATCAGTTTTTGTGGGTGGGAACAACACACATCTATAGACTTCATGATTGCCTGTTGTTATATTGTATTTTCTTTTCAAAAGATTATTTTTATTTATGCATACAGTAACTGGCGTGTAGGCCAGAAGTTGGGGAGGGAGTGAGAGGATTCACCAGAGACAGAGTGAGTAGAACAGGCAGATCTATTGACATACACTGCTGAGAGGAGCAGCGGGCAAGGCAGGAGAAATCTGCTGCACTGTGTGTGTTAGCTCCCTGACTGGATTGAACTCAGGCTGCAGTGGCTGGCAATAGCTTGATAGCACTGAGACTTTAACCCCTGCACCACCAGGGAAGCCCTGCTATTATTTTTTCAAGGACGGGAACATTGTCTTTCTTTTGAGTACTGTTGGAAGGTCTATTTTTTAAACATTTTTAAACATTCTGATACAGCTAAGAAGGACTTGTCTCTCTGTCTCACCAGATAAGCTCTCCTGTCTCCTTTTTGTACCCTCTAGGCTTAACAAGTTTTACTTTCTTACATTCCAAGGGAAAAGAACATCACTAGGAAGATAGCATCTGAATTGCTGGCATTACCCAAAACCTCCAGATGCTTGCTTTGCAAGGATGGACATGTTGTCTCTTGTCCAGTCCCTCGTCTACTCCCATGTAACTCTAGATAAATACCCCCGCATTCTGCCAAAGAACAGGATGGTGGTTTTTCAGACGAGTCTATTACCCTTGGAAAACTAAGACCAGCATTGGATATCAATTTCAGTTTTTTTTTTTTTCCATTGACTACTTGCTTTCTTCACCATCAGAATCTGAAGTTACCTTATAATCTCCAGTACATAGTTTCTTTTTAACTTCTTCTTCATATCCAATGACAGCATGGAGGAGAAAGCTCAAGCCAATGCTGAAACAGAATTGCTGGGAAAAGAGAGGGTGGAAGCAGCAACTGCCCCCTAATTGACATCTCATGTCAATATCACAGAACTTGCCTCTCTCTTGGTTCTATCTCCTTAGCAATCTAAGTGAGATACCTTGCTATATTGTCTTTCTTTGTTTTTGCTATTAGGATTACTGGGCATCATCATTTGATGAAAGAAATTACCTTCATTTTAATATTTGAAACAATGTGACATAGAAAAGAGACATTCTTAATAGTCTGGATGTGGATGGTCAATATTTCAATATTATTTGACTGATAAAGCAATTAGCACTTTTAATAGTCTTTTTTCAGACCATACTGACTCATCTTCCTGTTTCTCTACTTTCCCATAGCACTGTGCATGCCACAAATGCCAAAACTGGAGCATCATCATGCTTCTCTTTAACTCAGAGAAAAATCAGCATCTGAGACAATTCATCTTGAAACTCATTTCATTAATGAAGTACTAAATAACACCCCCTAGAAGATGACCTTACCTCAGAAAGGAAACTGGATTTCCAAAGAGTGGCCAAGGTATGACATCATGTGAGAATGATAAATATTGCCTAATTTTCAGTAATTAGTGACCTGTAAACTTATTAATCTTTCTAAGAAAATTCTAGAATTTTAAACAGATGTCTTGTGAATGGAAAAGATTTATTCATTTGTTCATTTAAATATGCACTTTTTGAACACTTCCATTATACAAGGTACATTAGAATATATGGGAAAGTATTTTCTCCATGGCTTTTCCTTTAGAAATATAAAGGTGATTCATAACTATAATTAGAAATATTATTGTATGAATACATGCAAGAGGCAGAAGGCAGCAGGGGAAAAAATCTACCTCTTAGTATTAACTTCATATTAAAACATTATAACAATGTGGGCTACTAGCCTTTAATATAAAATAGGTTTACTCCTAACTCCTTAGATTACTTGTCTTGTGCTTTAAAAATGCCTGTGTAATTGAAAATGCCCTCTGGAAACTTTAAAAGTGTATCTCTTTTTAAATTTCTATATGAATTTGAAGTCCCTAAGAGAGAAATATTTTCATAATGTAATTTTTCAAGACTTTCTCCTTAGAGTCTAAACTGCTCCAAGTTAGACAATTTTCTCCCTAATCATATGAATATTTGATGTAAGTATAATATTCTATTGTATTAAGATAAATCAAGCTTTCCTCAAAATTTTAACTTTGGGTAGATTTTTCTTTGGACAATTTATCTGATATATTCTTCTAATTCTGAGGGAATATGCTTAGAGTTCAGAATTTCATTGAATTTGTGAGAATAGAAATGCAAGCAACTCATTATTCCTGCCTATGGGGAAAGGAGCAAGAGGGGATAAATGAAATCCAAATATAGTCCCCCCAAATTTATTTTAATGAAAATCTTCATCTTCTTTAATAAAGCTTCTGTGTGAAGTTCATTAAGGAAAGGCGGAGGTGGCTACCACATTGAGGTTTACCCCCTCTCCCTGCCTTTGGGTGCTTTGGGACCTAAGAGGTTTCTGGGTGAAGTGGGTGAGGGGTAGACATCAGAAGAGCAGAAAAGGAAAGGCTTGGGATAGAGCACATTTATGAATTAAATCAGTTCTTCTTTCTGCCTGACTCCCATATACTTTGTGCTAGTTTCATTCCGTTCTTTCTCATATTATGTAAAAGTTAGGTGTTTGCCCAGATCCATTGTATTAAATGATGTTTATTGAATATTTCCTTTTTTTCTTAAAGATTTATTTTTATTATTTATAGAAGAGGGGCATAAGCCAGAGGTGCAGAGGGTGAGAGGATTCACCAGAGACAGAATGGGAAGCAGAACGGGCAGATTTACTGAAATACACTCCTATGGGGAGCAGCAGGGGAGACAGAAGAGGTCCGCTGGCCATATGTGGGTTAGTTCCCTGGCTGGGGATTGAACTCAGACTGTGGCAGTGATAGCACTTAATTCCCTATGAGTATTTGTTATGTAGACAAGGCCCCTATTGAGTATTTCCTATGCTAAAAACACTGGAAGCCCCTAGAGAATAATGGATATTGTTTCTTAAATAAACTTGTCTTAATATGGTATCTTTAATAGAGCCTGATGAAGGACAGACACCTCTGTGAATTCAATGTGCAGGATAAAACTGACAGCCTGGGCAACGAGAAGCCAGAGCTCTTCCCATGACCCTGTGTCTTTTCATTCCACGTTGATGGGCATTTATCTGTGAGTAGAGTCAGCTTTCTGCTGTTATCATTTCTGTCCCATTTCTACTCTTGTGACAGAGGAGCACTGGTGTTACCCTTTGTTTTACATTAGTGAGGATTCTTATAATCAAATATGATAAGACAGACAGGCATGGAAAACACCATCACAAAAGAAGTTTTTTAAACTCGCAAATCCATGTCACACCACACAGCTGCACCAGGAAGAAATAAGGTTGGTTAAGAGGCAGAAGTAGTGAGGCAGCAAAGTGGGGAAGAGCTTTTATTGTGGTTTCTGGAAACTGGAAAGGGTTAGGTAGGGTAAATAGATTAGTATTGGCTAGTTTGCAGTTTAAGAGGGCTCTGGGTTATAGAGGCTGTACCTAGTTGTTCCCTGACCCAGAAGCATTAGGGTTGAGGAATAAAGCCACCCCCCCCACCCCACCCCCGCAAGTGTGAGAGCCCCACAGGAAGGGGCTTGGGGACTTGGGCTGCAATTGTTGGTTTGCATATGAAAGACATGCTCCTGGAAAGTTACTTGCTCTCTGTAGGAATTATCAAATCTTGGGAGGGGCAGCATGACACCAAGGTGTCAAAACATCAGTCATTAAAACATTAAAAAGGTATGCTTAATATACTCTTGCAGACTTGTAATATCTGTTTCTTAATTTTTCCACTACCATAAACTTTATTACCTAAATTCTAAGTTTTTGTGTGATTACCATTTCTATTCCTCAACTTAATTCAGTCTTTTATGCAATTATCCATCTTCACCAACTTTGGGTTAAGGGTTTATGCTGACTTAATTGTACCAAATTGTACTTACTGTTACAACTATACACACACACATATACACACACACACACACACCCCTACACACAAACACACACACACAGACACACACACATTCATCATAGTACTATTAGTAAAGACAGCATCTGGGAGAAACTTCAATATCATTCAAGACTGGAGAGGTTAAAAAATAAGTTCAGTATAAAAATATTAAATCGGGGCCTTCCTGGTGGCGCAGCGGTTGAGCGCTGCGCTGTGGAGCTCTCGGCAGCGCGCGATGCAGGTTCGACACCCGGCGGGGGAGAATACCACATGGTGTGGCAGACCTCTCCTGCCTCGCCCACTGCTCCCCTCAGCAGTGTATTTCTGATCTGCCTCTTCTGCTCCCCACTCTGTCTCTGGTGAACCCTCTCGCCACCCCACGCCTCTGGCCTGTACCCCAGCTTGTATGTATAAATAAATAAATCTTTAAAAAATATATTAAATCGTATTTTTGAATAATATTTAAATGATTTTAAAATACTCATAATATTCAATGCAAATAAAAGTAAAAAACAAAATGCATTCAGAGTAGCACCTAATTTTAATATAAATATGCAGATAAATGTTAGGTAGATACTTGAACATACATATTCAACAGGCAATTATGAAAAATACATGTCCAAATCTTATCAATCTATTTTGTCTTTAGGCTCTTCTGTATTTAGCATTTATTACTTTTGTAATTAGAAGTTTTACAGTTTGCTTAACAAGTGAAGGATTTACTATTGAGTAGAAATAGAAGTAAATCACTCATTCAACCAACATTGTTGAGCACACTATCGTACTGTGCTATATAACATAGCATGATTATGGGAGAGCTATCTCATTGTATTCTCCAAGTCTGGTGTCAGGACCAGGGAATCTCTCTGGCAGATCATTTCAGAAGTCCTATTTGCTCCACATATTAAAAGAAAACAAGTTTTCTTTCCTTTCGAATTGCTGATTCTTACTTGTGCCAAACATTTGGTATATAGTTTATGTGTATAATTTCATCTATACCTTCCAGTGATCTTGTGTGAATTTAGTGTAATCTATAAGACATCAATTAATACACAACTCCAGAAACATGGAAGAAATGTACACTTTTTCCCCTGAGCTATTCTAATCTTCCTCTGCAACTGAATTATTTTAGTTTGTCCCATAATCTTAATCCAAATTAATAATTCACTTTCATTAAAAATTTTCTTATTAATTAAATAAGTATCTTGTTAATTAACTGCAATCTTTCAGAGTTTCTCCCTTCCTCTTTCCTTTCCATGATGTCAACTGATGTTTTAGGAAAGGAGTGTAGCTTGAATTAGTTGTGGTTGGTGCCTGGTTATTCTGATGATTATTCTTCTGAAGCCTTTAACTCATGAAATACTTTTCCTCTACCTATTTGCTGTCCCCCTCTTAACTCCTTTCCTCTATTTTTTAAAGATTTATTTATTTATGCATACCAGAATTGTGGTGTGTGACAAAGGTGTTGGGGGTGGTGGTGAGAGGATTCACCAGAGACAGATTGGGGTGCAGAACAGGCAGTTCTACCAAAATACCCTGCTGAGGAGAGCAGTGGCGGGGAGAGGTCTGCTGCTCCATGTGAGAAGCTCCCTGACTGGGATCGAACTCATGCTGAGTAGCTGCTGATAACGTCATAGTGCTGATACTTCACCCCTTGTGTCATGAGGAAGGCCCCCTCTTTTCTTTTTTCCCTCTCCTATTTCCTTCCTTTTCTCTTCCTCACCGGTTCTGTCATCTTTTGTTCTGTCCTCTCCACTCTGGATTTAGCCACATCCTAAGTCCTTGCGAATGTTGAAGAATATCTTGAGTTGGGTAACAGCCTCTCTCACATTGAAATTCCCCTAAGTTGATCAAATGCACCTCTCACTTTGGATATATTTGCCAAAGAGAGGGAGACTGGGGAACATAAACACTAGATTGCTTGCTTTTTCTGTGTGTCGTTTCTCTTTCTTTCCCACAGTCAACCTGAGTCTGAAAAGGAGGCATTCTTTCTGTCACTTCCCTTTGCTCTCCAGTTGAGAGTGTACCTCCTGGTAGACCCACACTAGACCCAAGAAAGATCCCTCTTTCCTCATGATCAGCATGAGTGTGCATGTGATCAGGGTAGGCTTCTCAGCATCAACACTGTTGACATTTGGGGCTCGATAATTTTTTTGCTCCTGGTATTTCCTACATACTATAAAATACTTAGCAGTATCCATGGGTTTTACCCAACAGATACCAGTAGCACAAACCCTTTCTTCCCAGATATGATAATCAAATATGTCTCTGGACATGGCCAGATATATCTTAGTGAGTAAAAACACCCCCATTTGAAAACCACTGGTTTCCAATAAGGTAAAAATGGAGGAATGACAAAATATATACCCATTATGCTTCCCACTTCAGGTTTAAAAATTTTGCCAAGATCAGATAGGTCTTAAATAGCGGAACAGGAAGTTATAACCAATCTGACTTCACTTCCCATCTCCATTGCCATTCATTCATTGCCTAATCCAGATAGATGACTCTCTGCTGACCTTAGCCTAGGGACCTAGGGAAAAAGTACAGACTGTAGGAGAGAGAGCAACAAGAATGAATTCACCAAATTGACTATGATATTGAGTACCTGTCCATTCCTAAGAGAATCATATCATACTGCCCTAGATGGAAATATTCCTTGGAGAATGAGAGGGTAGAACACAATTAGGGAGCCCTAGTGTTTCAACATGTGTGCTTATATGCGACTCAAAAATGGCTGGTGAAACAAAAGGCACTTTATTTCTTAGAAACATGAAAGAAAATTGGCATGTACTTGATTGATACATAGAAAATGGATGCACCTTAGACACAACACTTATGTCTTTAGCTACAACAACAAAGATGTTTCAAACAAAATGCTTTCATTCTTTAAAAGAGCATTTTCTAAATTCATTTGCATTCCAGAAACTTGCAATGTAATCTGAGGGCAGAGCCATGATGCTGTCTCTGTCATCCCAGTGCCCAGCACAGGACCTAGCTGGGAGTATGAGATTGACAAGATTTCACTGAATAAATTCATGTTGGCCTCATGCCTGGGACTGTTGGCATTGCCAGTAGCCACATCGGATAACTTACACTTAGGTGTTCTCTCTCTTTTTTTCAACTTTTTTCCTTTTTAAAAATGAAACTGTGATGTTTGGCCTCTAGTGACTGTTGACCTACAGGTAGAGATTTCCTTTCTTGGGCAAGTTAAAGCATTCTACTTGGAGTGACAGCCCACAAGAGCTTTTCAAAGAACAAATGTTTGGGAATGGCTGGGTAGGCCTTAATTAGCAAGTTAGATCTGCTATGGGACATCTATAAGTCGTGAAATCTTGGCCCTGAAATTACATAGACTTGGGTTCAAACGACAGCTTCACGATTCACTGGGCAACTCGCTTAACCTCTTTAAGTTTAGTTTCTTCTTTTACAGAATAGCTAGAGTAGTCTTTGAGCATTGTTATGGAGCTTATTCAAATTAGTTAAAGCAGGTAGCATATTCTTAAGGTCTTTGTACTCTCTTTGATATTTGACTTTCTTTTCAGAACCCCTCCCCATAAATAAGTCATTTAAACTACCTAGTTAAAGGTTCTGCTATGCCATAATGAAAATAAAACATTAAAGCTAACTTAAGAAAATTTCAATATTTTATTTGCCATGGCTTGTCACATGGATTAATAAATTAATCTCTCTCACACTAGCCTTATCACAAGTTGAATCAAAATTTTGCCTCTGCAAAATAATTCCATCTATTTAATGGTTTTAGAGTGGTTCAAGGAGAGTTGAAATGGACAGCAGTGTATTAGGAGACTGTAAATATCGTGCTGTACTGGGAGACTTTACAGGCATAACTCTTTCTGCAACTTTCCCTGCTTTCCCACTAGCTGTGCAGTTTGAGCTCGTGGCTCAACCATTTTCTCCTTTCAGGTCCCATATATGAGACTAGTATGATAATATCACCTAAGTCATTTGGAGCTTGAAAGGATAAAAATAGTTAATACATTTGGAGCCCTTTAATAGTTTGAATAAAATAATGATCAATGAATATTCATTCCTATTATTTGGGGATACTAAGAACTTAGTATTTTTTTCATGCTCTAGTAGGTGAAGAATCACTTTCTTAGTCATTTCTGTGCACCCACCTTCCACATACACACAGCACATGCTCCTCATGAGCCTGGTGGTCTGAGCATTTACAGGGCACCAGGCTCATAGATCCTAATGCATGCTTGCCTTGAGTGACAGGAGAGAGATTTAATCCAGAAATGCAAATAGTTTTCAGCTTTAACACCACTGCCGAACAATTGCATGGCTTGCCTAGAGACAGTTTTATAATGTTTCCAAAGACATGTCTCAATTCATTGGAAAATAGGTTCCATGATGAAGTTAGGGCTAAACATTTTCCATCTATGAACTTGTCCCTAGCTCAGGGAGGAGAGACAGTAATTACTAAAAATTTAAAGTTTGAAAACTAGCTTAAACTATGTCTTCTACTCAGCTACAGACTTTGGAACCAGTTTAACCTTCTTTGGGAACTCCAAAGGGAGATGGCTAGAGGCCAAGAACAAGAAGCAGTCAATTCAGGAGCAGGTGATAATGAGGTGCATTGCCTGATAATTAATAGAATAAAATGATATGTTTGTTTAGTTTTTATTTTCATTATGCTCTGGTAATTTTGAACAGTATCAATGAAATACTGTTCTCTCTTAAAAAACATTTTGTTGATCTGAACACTAATCAAGTACAAGGGTTACTGTGAAGTTTTTAGTAATATCAAAGTTCCAAATTAGCGTACCTTTCATGTTTATCTGTCACTAAACATTGTCTTCTATTGGAGCTTTATTTGGAAAACCCCAGTATCAAAGTTGGCCAAATGCAGACTCAGCCACACACATTCATTTTCATGGTCAACAGTATGAGTAGTTAGTGAACAGTGTAGGGTGATTCAGCTTGTTTTAGGGGCAGTCCTTTCTACACCACTCTAATCCTACACATTCTTGTATTTAGAAAGCAAATTTGAAGTAAACAGTAGTAATACACTAATTGTAATGAAGGAGAAATGGAACTTGAGCTCCTTCAATCCTTTATTTTAGTAATGAATCATGTTGTCAACTTTGAGGAATTAACCTTAAAAACATTGTTTCATACCCCCTTTTATTAAAAATCTGATTAAAATGACAAATATATTGCTTTTTTTGGCAACGATTACTACTTACTGCCATAGCTACATAAACAACATACAATAAAAGTTTCTTTTCTGATATGATGATGGTGATTCCAAAATGAGTACTGGAAACATGTTAGTATCTAGAGCAGGGAAATGCTAAAATCTTGTCTACTTTAAATGTCAAATACACCTAGTGTGCTACTACTTCCAAATGTCCTCTGCCCTCACTATTGCCATAGATTCCCCTTTAGTGGAAGGAAAGTATTTGGTAACTGCTAGCTGTAACATTTCCCCCATCTATGTTATGCCTTTAAGCAAAGCAGTTTTCAGTTGTAAAAATGGCCATGGCCTGGAATTTTATAGTAATGAGCCCAATTTGCTTTTGATAGTCATATTATTTGATATTACACTATAAAAGTAACTCTGATGTTACTTTACACAGAGTTGTAGATATATGTTTTGGCTAATATGTAATTTTTGTTATTACGTATAATCCTCATCCATTAAAAACTAAAACATGTTAAGACTTGACAATAAAATATTGTTCCTTACATTAAGGGGTTCATATTTAGAAGGGATATAATAGAGATATATGAGAATGACCTGAAGATATGCATGCACACAGGTACACATATGTAGTATGAATATGAGTCATGTGGCTGTATAGAACATACTGACCCACTTGTCTTAGGCTCTCAGCACAGAAGGCTCCTTGGGGACCATACTAACATTACCACAATGCTGCCATTGCTTGTATCATTTTGGAACTTTCTTTGGAATGAAGAGTTCTGTGCTTCATTAATTTTTGTATATTGATATATGTCTTTGTGATTTATCACCATGTGGTTCCACTCAGATGGATTTGGCCTCTCAACCAGAATTTGAGTTTCTTAAAAGACAGAATCTAAGTTCAATAAATTGATGTTATATTTTTAAACCAGTGAATGGTGAAAACTCATGATCATGATTGAATATAAACCAAAATCTGAGACACAGTCAATCTTTTCCCAACTTTAGATCTTGTGATGGAATGACCGTTTTGACAGTAAATGAATTTTCATTGCAAATGGGTCTGATGCCTTATGTTTGACTATAGGCCCATCCATTATTCTGGACTCAGCAGAAGTTAAAGCAGAGTGCTCTGAATCTCTCACAGAGGATCCCCTTGTGCCATCGAGACCATGAGGGAATGTCATCCAGGATGCCAATAATAAAATTGGAGATGTAAAGAAGCAGGTGATTGCCTTTGTTTTCCCAGTTTCACAAGAACCTTCATTTTCAATTGTAATGAGTATCTGCATATACCAGGTGCTGTGTAACGGGCAGGATGCAATTGGATTCTCTGAGTATTTAAGAAGAGATGAATGTTTAAAAAGCAACCCCCACTTTCCAGTAGGATTAGAGCACAGGACAGAGTAAAATCTTGCTGAGTAAGTAGGAGGTGGAAGGGGTTGAGGACCATAGAGGGAAAATACTCACAACAGTGAATCTGGAGTGTGTAATTCCAACTCTGGAAATGAGTCTGGGTCTGGTGCTTCCCCAAGCTTGGTAGCCAGAGCTCTGGAAGACTTTTAAGGAGATGATAGACTTTGAAGAAGGGACAGAATCTGTATTGTGCCTGAGAATCATGAAGAATAAAACTACAAATACTTCTTTCTCACAAGTAATAAAATTTGTGAATACACATCTTGTTTACATGTTGTATATGATCAATCTGCATTGCAACCACCAGGGTCTCTTAAAGACACACAGCTTCCAGATGGCTCCTTCCAGATATGACTGAGAACAAAAGCCAGGAACGTGTACTTAGTAATATCCCCATGTGAACATTATGGAAATTAAATTTTTGCTTTGAAATGTATTTTTATGTGTATTCACATATGACTTTGTGCAAATATAGGAATTAAATTATATCATATATGCCAACACTTGGTTATTTACTTATATTCCTTTTTTCTATGGTTTTCTTCCCACCCCACGCTTATTTGAATACATTATATTACCCACCTTAAATGTCCATAGTTTCCATCTTACATATTTATATGTCACCAAGATGCAGCTATACAAACAATGGCTTATACCCTATGTGGTTATATGTCAATAGTATACTTATAATTTTTTAAAAAATGGGATCTTATTAAATACATTTTTCTGCAGCTTTCTTTCCTCAGTCAATAATATATCACTGAAACCTCCAAGTAAAATGGCATGTTTGTAACTTATTTTAAAATAGCTATAAGATTTCTATCATGTAGATATGCAATAATTCATTCAGCTATTTCTCTACAATAGGTATTTACTTTTTTTTCTGGCTGCACTGAACAGCACTGCAACAAATAACAATAACTTAAATTGAATTTCAGTAATTCCTCCAACAGCAATAGGACTTATCAGCTTTTTAAATTTTGCAAATTTGACACCAAAACTGTGAAAAGCTTTTTAATTTACAAATTACTAGCTATCAAACTTGCAAATTTTCATAAGTTTAGTGACCAATTGGATTTGCTGTTCTAGGAATTATCTACTATCTTTTGCCAATTATTAGATTTATGATATTTTAGTTTGGCATTATGAAAGCCTTAAAACTGATCACGTCTAATAGGAAGTTTCCTCAAGGTTGCTATAGTATTGTTGGCCATGGTAATAATAGTGGTAGTGGAAAGTGTGTGTGTTATCTAACATAAATTTCTAGAAGCACAATTGGTTGGTAAAAGTACATGTTCTTTTCAGGGCTCTTGGCCTATGAAGAATTGTTCCTTAGAATTGTTACTAGTTTACACACACAGTTTCCATGCACAGAAGGCTCATGTCAATGGTACTGGGCATAGTCTCTGCTAATTTGATAATTTAAAAACAAGATTTTATTTGTATAGGTGCATTTCTTTTCTCTTATTTTTAATTTACTAGTGATGTTTAACATTTTTGTTTTATTTATTAGATATTGGTATCTATCTATATCTACCCCATACATCATGAACACCCACCACCCCCGTCATCAAATATAATATCTAACTACACCTTAGATATACATAATAAATCCCATCTTTAAAATGAGACTGTTAACATGAAAGTGTCACCACTTTGTTCTCCGACAGTGTGAACACTAATGAGTCCTTTCATGTGTTTATTTGTTTGAATTCACCTAAAAGGTAAGATTCCAGACTGCCAGGACAGTATATTTTCTAGCACATCATAGTGATCTGGTTGTTTATGCTTTTTAGCCTTTCAGCTCTTCCATTTTGCCTCAAATGTGCTAGATTTGAGCAGACATATGATTGCTGTAATTATTCCATCTATCCACCTATCTATCTCTCTATCATCTATGTTTTACACACACACACAGGCTTACATATATTTGGAGTAAGGAAAGAAGATCAGACTGACTTCCTTTTGGAAGAACTTTAAAGATTCAAAAAGATAATTAGAGGGGTATCTTTCATGCTGCCAAAGCTAAAAGGAAGGTTGAAGCTCAGTGCATTACTAAAAACTAAATCCTGTTTACTAATTCATCATCATCTTACATTTGGAGTGTATAGAAGCTGTTGCTTCAGCTTTTGAGAAACACGAAGTAAGCTAATCCCACCAGCAGGCCCTTTAGGCAGAGATTAGCTTCCACAGCCAGGCCCTGCTCTTGCCCTTGGTATCTGGAGGGCCACACTCTCCAACCACACACTTAGTCACCCTACCTCAGAGACGTCCAGCTTTCTTACTTATTCAGTATGGACTAGACAATCTCTCTACAACATCTTGGGGGGCAAGGGTGAGGTGTCACTAACCTACTGTAATTATTGTAATTTTAATCCAGGAGATACTGGGAAATGAGACCGAAGTAAATCACAGATGGACAGCCTAAGGACATGGGCAGAATTTTCCTGGAAGGTTGGTGCAGGGCATCTGTCTGACTGTGTGTATGTGAGCATCAACTCCATTATCCTACCAGCTGGCAGGGCCTGGTCTCCCTCCTTCAGCTTACCTCCCCCAGTATGCATCTGGCCTGAGGAGAAAACAGCCTACACTTCAACTTGATTCAACTGTTCCAGTCTCCAGACTTCCTTGACTCTCTCCCCAATATTCCTGTTGAGGTGGGTATTTCTCCTCAAATGGGTCCTCATAGTGACTCATGCCTGATTATTTCAGACATTTACCACATTGGATAGTTATTGCTTATACATCTTCTTCATTGGGCTGTGTTCTATTTCAATACAGAATTAAAAAAAAAATTCTGTGCCCTTAATGCCTAGCAGTGTTTACTACATGATGAACACCATCATGAAATGTGTTAGATAAATAATCCCTGCATGCAAGAACAAATGAATGTACTTTCTCATCTTTACCAACTTATAGAAAGCTGCGGGTGCTTTGGAAGCAGAGGAGCAGAAAGAGAGGTTGGCCTGTGTTGCTGTTACAGGGATCCAGCGGCTTCCTCAGGAGTTCTTCCTCTGTGATGGCTCAGCACGCTCTCCCCAGGCCTCTCACGCTCATGGAACCAGTCAGTGGATGTCCAGCAGGTAAAACAACCATAAATTTCTAAAGAGAAGATAGACTGAAGAGATCATTGATTTGGAAAATCCTCTTATATAAGGAGTATAGAAAGAATCATTAAGCAAGCCAAGACTATTCCCAGGCTTGATTCTACCCTGTCACGGGCTGATCTGGGGTAGCATGTCATAGTCATAGTTCTGGTGGCCATGTTTCACTTGAGGCCATGATCAGAGTGCCGTGAAGTAGCTTACATTCCCTCTGGCTCACTCCCCTAGCCTTGGCCCCTGGTTTCACTTTTAAAAGGGAGTAGATGCTTTGTCAAGCATCTGGCTTCTCCTATGTGCCTTTTGTCATCCTGTCTCCAGGCCCTGATCCGGAGAAGAGCCACTCAGCAGGAAAATTCACTGCATCATAAATTCATAATCCATTTTTCTCCATATGGTCTGACCAACTTATGATGTTCGTAATTAAAACTTTATGCAGACTTACGGCTAGTGAGACAGGTTGATTCAGTGCTGGTTGTAGAGCATCATAAATCACTGCGGCTTATTGTATAATTGGGTCCTAATAATTATTCCATCAATGTTAAGCAGGGCTGGCACTGGGCAAAAATTTGAGACAGACACTCTTCTTTTAGGGCCCCTGCCTTACTAGATGTTGCCCTTTTAGTACCAGTCCTTGCCCCACTGCTATTACCTCAGTTTTTCTCCACCTTTCTGTCCAGTCCTTTTAGTATGAAATGCCTTCCTTTGTTTCTAGGTTCCATCCCACTTTTTATCAGGGAACCATCTCAACACATTCCATTGTCCAGTAACCTGAATGCCAGAGTAGGGAGGAAAGCACCATTCACATGAAAGCTTACTCTTTTTGCCTCCAGGTGTGCTCTGTGTATGACCTCCAGGGGGAGTCTATCCAAGGAGAGCGTATAAACTCTTTAATCACCATTGAAATGGGCAAAGAGGGGGAGGAAAAAAAAAAGAAATGGGGCCAAGGAATCTTCTATTTTTTCAGAAATAGGAAACTGGATCTCTTGGAGAATACGTGGACTGATGCTTGATCTTATGTAGCTCAGTCGCTCATTAGCTCAACAGCACTAGATGTTACTCAAAATTCCAATTGTGTTCCACAGTGGCTAAACAATGGAAATTATGCAAATATGCTAGAATTTTGTCTTGGCTTTTAGCTCTGAATTTGCACAAGTTGTTTAAATTCCTGGAATCCTATTTTTTTGTTAGCTATGCAATAGAGAAAATACTATGTAACTTAAAGTCTTTTTGTCTTCCTGGTGGGGATTAGAATGATATATGTAAACTTCTTATCATCAAATAAGAATTCAGGATGTGTTGGACTTCCTTTTTCCTCTTATTTGTTAGTATTTTAATGATAACAGATTACTTATGTTTAGTTTGAAAACAATTTAAAAATCAGTCAAGGCCTGAGAAAGAACTGATACTTTGTAACAATATTTGAGTGTTTATATATAATTTGAAATGCTTGTTTTTTTCGTAAGTGCAGGTGGGACTGCATGGAGAGGGATCTTTGAAATATCAAGGAGACCATCTCTGTGCAATGACTTTCTATTTTTTATGGGGAGCAGAACAGGTGGATCTGCTGATAGATACTGCTGAGTGGAGCAGTGGGCAAGACAGGAGAGGTCTGCTGTGCCATATGTGGGTCAGCTCCCTGGTGGGGGATCGAACTCATGCTGCAGTGGCACCGGATAGCTCAATAACACGATAGTGCTGACTTTAACCCCTGTGCCACAGGGAGGCTCGTGAAATAATTTTCCTTATAATATTCAAACCCTGACTACTACCGGCTGCTACTAGGTGATGACATACCTGTCTTTCTAGCAATCAGAATGGAAGTTTTGTGTATAACTCAAGTACTGGGATTCATTGTTCCTTAGGAAATCAGTATTAAGAATTGTAGCTACTAGAGGGACAGGGACAAAGGAGGGAGGGGGGCCAATAGTCTATGGCAAAGTACTATTGGTGCTTTGATGGTGGGGGTGGTGTGGTCACATATATCTGAGGTGGTGTGACCCTATACCCCTAAATCATATACAGTGTTGTAAATTAATGTTAGCTCAATAAAGAAAAAAATCCGTTTTTCAACACCAGTCACTAATGAGTATTTAAAACAACAGTTAACACCACAGTAAGTTCAGTAATTTTTGAAAATTACTGAGTTTTGTTAAATTTCAGCTCATTACTATCAACCAGAAAATGATGTGCACTGTTATTAACAAAATAGTGCACTGTTCAGAGAACAAGCTGTAGGTTGACATAGACATGGATTTTGTAATAAATTCATGATGGTTATGATTATGATTGTGATTCCATTTTTTATCATTATCATTATTTATAGTGATTAGTAATGTTCTTTATCCTGGCATTTCATTCTTGTTCATATTTTTATAATTTTATCTAGGTTTGAGCTCAGATTGTCACTTTGGCAGGAAAACCTGTTCTAAGGTCTTTATTACAAGATTACAAACCTCTGTTTGATTTTAACCCATAACCCTATCACATCTGGAACAAATAATTCACTATGTATTATACTTGTTAATTTATTCATTGTTTGTCTATACAATTAGAATATAAATTCCATTCTAAGGGATGTTTGTAAGTCGTGTTAACTGCAATGTTTAAGCACCTAGCATAATACCAGAGAGAGAGCAGGCAATCAATAAATAATTGAATAATTTTTAAAATTTATCTTTAATGTGGAGCTCAAGATGTGTTCTTTAAAAACTTAATGATGTGGTCAAATGAGATGGCTCATGCACTTAATAAAAGGCATCATTTATAATAAGTACATTATTATTCTCTCATGCAAATCTATATTTGAAAGAAAGCATTTTTGACTCAAAATATTTATTGCTTGCTTCTCATTTCTTTCCAAAGAAAAGGTGTTAACTTCTTGACAAGGTTGGGCAGAGAAGAATATCAGTGAGTTGAGAAAAACCCAAATGATGATCTTTAAAAACTTCTTGATGAAGTCTTTGTAGAGTTATTATTTGGTTGGAAATACATAGTCAAATTTTACTGAATATTGATAGTAACTTGTGAAATCTAGGGAGAGAACCCCAAACACACACACCTTTCAAGAGGCAGAGATAACACAGGTCAGGAGGACAAGCCTGGCCTGCTGCCATGAAACAGATTTTCCAAGGTCTGAGCAAAGTCTGAGGCTGCCTCTTAAGTGTGGATTATATTTATTCATTTTTCTTTTTTAATTGCCTGGTTTGAGGACCTCCCTTTCTCCTCTCAAACAAATGTTCAAATATGACAGTCCTACCCACACACATACACACACTGCACATATTGCCTCTGAAGAGATTTGAAAGTGATCACGAACATTGTCATGGAGCATCTAAGACAAATGGCCAAGGATACCTTATTCAATGAGCAGAAATTGAAAACATACTTGGAGCTAAAGACCAGAGAGATTTTATGAATGTGAGCAGAAGCCCAGGAATATTACCCATGCACTTTTGATAGTAAATGCTCTGCATAATGCATCCCAGTTCTTCTTTTTAATGCTGGCTATGTGTGCAAAAGCACATTTCTGCCCAGGTTATGCAGTGTGTATTACAAATTTGAGTGTGTAGTGTCAGCCTTGGGAAAGTATTTCTTAGGGGGAAAGTTATAAATTTTCAGCAAATGCATCAAATTGTCCAGGCTGAAAATGGAGGCTCCATGGCTGTCCTTACAGATGAGAGTACAAATGTCCTTACCCAGCTCTCCACAGTAGGAGACTACAAAAGAACTGGGGGTCACAGACCTGGTTAAATAATAGTGTATGCTGATGGTCCTGGAGAGTTCTCTGATATGCTTCACAAGCACCTGAAGTGTAGGTGACTGCTAAAGGATTAGGGGATTTATAGTGCTAACACATTTTATAAAGCCAAGTTCCAAAATCAAATAAAATGAAATGTCATGGCTTTGAGTTATCTCCTGTTTTTATTTATCTATATCTCATAGCTCTATTATTGCAGATCTTTCATCTCTGTGTGCTTCAGTGATCTACTTTGATTCATCTAGAATTTACTGTGGGTAGTAGTACTGTGTTGAGAAGAGTAGAAAATCTCATGTGATCCAGACATGGGCCCATATGTAAAGACTGTAATAGTTAATTGTAAATAAGCCTAAATAGTATGCTATGTATCATTCAAAAAAGGCTGTGAAAAAATAGAATAAGAAAATACTAAAACTTGGTGAATTGAGCAAAAAAAAAAAAAAAAAAAAGCAGAATTTTTACAGGTAGAGAAAGAATCATTGCTTTCTTTTTGAATGATGTTAACAATCATCACATCTCATATTCTTTACATCTAGTTATGTGGCCATTTTCCCCAAATTTGTTTCTCTATGTCACTAATATAGTTTCTAAATCGTTTTAATTATTATTTTCTTTTCCTCACCAAACATACAGTGCTGTGTGCAGCGTAATAGTAAAACATTAATTACTATTCATCAAATATAAAACATTTCCCTTCAACCAAAATGAGTAGTAGGAGCAATTAAGTACAAATTAATAAGAAATTATTATCATGGAATGCATACTTTCATCTTTGATAATATACAACTCCCCAAATATCAATCTCTATGTTGCTTCACTAGTTATAAATCTTTAATTATCACAGTATTTCCTTGCCCCTCACAATTGCCTTATTAAGTCATTCTTTAACTTCAGTTTCTTTAATTATATCTCTTCATCCAAAGTTAGATTTTTTTTACATTTAAATCACCGGAAAAACAAAATAATACATAATCCTTTGGTTATTTTAGAAGTAACTCATTGACAGCATCTTACAGTTCACAATAAAAATGGTGGCTGCATTGTTGAAATGTATGTGGGTGACATTAACACAATACTTGTCATGCAATTGATTTTGCATTGTTTGATGTATCCTCAGATAGATGCCACAGAGACATATATAACTTTATTGGTTGCATTTAAATGGACCCTATGGAAATGTGACTGGAGTTGAAGCTACCTGGTTGGTCAGTTTTGAATAATTGCAATAGCCATTATTATTAAATATTTGTTGTATGCTATACATGTCTTTGATCATTTGATCAATAACTTGCTTGATTATTTTTCTAATTGTATACATGAGGAGTCAGGGGGTTAACAGAAGATATGGATTCTGCATAAGGCCACAAACAGGACATAGGTAACAAGAGTAAAAAAATCCCAAACCACAAACATATGATAGGAAAAACTTTTTCCTAGTATATAATTGTAGTCAGTAAAATAATGGTTCCAAAAGTTGTTCATGTGCTAATTCCTGAAGACCATGAATATATTAAATGGCAAAGCGAAATCAAGACTGTAAATAGAACAGAGGGATTGCTTATCATTTGATATTATCTTGATTTTCTTGAACCCAATGTCCCAACATCATCACGAGGTCCTTAAATGTGGACAAGGGAATCAGAAGAATCAGGACTAGAGGATGGCATCTGGAAAAACTCAACAGATTGTTACTGGCTTTCAACATGAAAGAAGACCAAAAGCTAAGAAATGTGGGCAACCTCTAATACGGAAAAGGCAAGGAAATGAATTCTCTCTTAGACTCCAGAGAGAACTGTAGTCCTATCAACCCCTTATGTTAGCCCAGTGAGACAAGTTTTTGACTTCTGATCTCCAGAACTGTAACCCACTAAGTTTTTGATAATTTGTTATAGCACTGAGGCAAGCTAATACTGTCACTCTATTCTCCAATTATGTAAGAGACATTCTTTTTGTGTCTAAGAGAAAACCAGCATGTGAATAAGAATGCAATTGCAGGTAAATAGAGCAATTCATCTGAAATAAGCAGCCAAGCCTTTTGAGAAACAACAGCAAACAGACTGTCTAGAGATGAAAGATGTAATTATGAGTTGAAAGCCATGAGCATTAATCACAGTGTTAAACAAATATTTGTTCAATGGATAAATGAATGAAAAACCCGCACACCAGTATGGATTTATTTTCATCAATCTTTCTATTTATAGAAATATAATTGCTAATTTTAAAGGTGAAGAAGCTATCATTGTTTCAATTAAATTTCTTTGATTATTAAGTTGAAAGTCTTTCATATGATTGTTAGCTATTTGTGTATTCTCTTTTGTGAATTATAATTTGACTACAGGGAAAGTAAGGTCTTCATTTAATTTTAATTTCATGAGCTCTTTAGAAAGCAGAACTATTAACCTGTATTTGCTATAATTTTTTTTTGCTAATATAATTTTCCACCTTGTTGATTATCTTTTAAGTATGTTTATAATGCCTTTGAAGAACAGACTTGTTAAATATTTTGCAATTAAATCTGTTGGGTTTTCACCTTGGTGTCGTCTCTCATTATTTTTAAACTGTAAACTTTATGGAACTTGTTTTAGAATCATAAATCAAATGAAAAAATTGTTATTCGTTTAAATAATTGATTTAATAATTACAGTAGTATTTGTAAAATCATCTTTGATAGTTCATCATGATACTTCATAAAATGAAGATACTTCATTATATTTGATATGTTGGAAATTTTTAAAGCTACTTTAGTTTGTTGTAGTCTTGTTTCATCATTTTACCATGCTTAAAATTATTATAGCTTTATGTCATGTTTTAATATCATTTATAGCTTCAAATGAGGACTTAAACCCCATAATATCAATGTTTCTTTAAAAAATATTTCAGTTGTTTAACTATTCTAACCTCACAGTATTCCATATAAAAATGAGACATTTTATTTTATTTTTAATACAATTTTATTGAGATCGGTTAAAAGAATAAGTGGGCTTCTGAAAATTTGTGATTATTACAACATTGTTCTGCTCAAGAAACCTGGTATGACTTGCCATTTATTCAAGTTTCCTTGTTTGGTTCTTATTATATATGTGTAATTAGTATTTCCCGTTCACAGTTACTTTCTCAAGTAGTTTAAAGTTAGGATATTCCAATCTAAAAATCACCTTGGGAATTGTTTATTGCATGTTTAAGTTAATTATTGCTTTATATATAAAGGTTATGTTTAGTGAAATAGTTCACTTTGTTGAGATAGGTTATTAATTATAATCAGTCTCAAGATAGCAATATTGGATTGTTTATACCTTAGAGGAAATTTTGTCCTTTTTTTGAAAATTCTATCAATTTTTTTCATGTTTTATTTTAATTACTAATATTTCTCTATCAATACAAAATAATATTTATAATAATTATAATTATTCTCTATTTCTGAGTTTGAAGAGAGTGATTATTAGCTGAAACTATAATTTTAAAAATATTTAATTTTTTTATTGATGTAACTATTTATAACACTGTATATGGGGGTATAGGTTTGCACTTCTTCAGATGTATGTTATCCCACCATGCCTACCACCAAAGTAACCATAATTCACTACAGTCCACTGGGCACTCTCCCCTTTTATGTCCTACCCCTACTCTCTCCTTCTGGTATTCTCAATTCGTTAGTCATAGTTTCAGGGCTTGTTTTGATTTAGCTTTGCTTAAAACCACAATTTTCAAGTGGTTCTTTTGTCACTTATTTAGTAAAATGTTTATTGTCAGAAAATACTTTGAAATGTTATTAAATTTCGCATTTAGTAACTATATGAAGTTGCCAATTATATTTGATAAAAAGCTATTCTAGATTCAAAATTATAATCTTATGAACATAGATCATTTTTTCACTCAGTGATTCAAGGTCTTCATTGGAAGACTATCTAGATATAAATGGTTGATTGATCTTTTTCAGAATAGACCCCATCTTCTTTGACATTTTAATTTATTTTATCTGCCATATATTGTCACCCCTGATAGTTCATTATGCACTTTTTTACAAAAAGATTTATTTATGCATATAAGAGCTGGGGTGTAGGCCTGAGGTATGTGGGGCAGAGAGGATCCACCAGAGAGGGTGGGGAGCAGAACAGGCAGATTTACTGAAATACACTGCTGAGGGGAGCAGTGGGCAAGACAGCAGAGGTCTGCTGCATGCTCCCTGGCAGGGGGATCTAACTCCTGCTGCAGTGGCTGCTGATAGCTTCAAAGTGCTAAGACTTAACCCCTTGCACCACCAGGGAGGGCCCTCATTCTGTACTTTTAAAGAAATTTTTCTGGTGGATGTAAGCCTAAACATTTCTAGCTCCATTTCACAAACAACAGTGCAAGTGTTTTGTGACAGCGATTCTACTATTGACTCATAAGGATTAAAAAATAATTGAATGAAAAAAAGAAGCAGGAGAAAGACACATGGAGGGAATCAGAGAGTTAATAATGTAAGAAAAGGCTTAAGAACAGTCTTCAGAAGCATGGTGGATAAATATAATTTTATTATGTTCAATCTTTTACACATACTATCTTATTTAATACTCTCAATAATAGAAAAGAAACAGAGATGTAGTGTGGCTGAATAACTCACCAAAAAGTGTCCCTGTAGCTTTTATCTTAAACAATTTTACCAGTGGGAAGCAAACAGAAATTAACTAATTTGTGCCTACCATTCTCTCCCTTTTAAGCAACTCAATGGGGCTAGTGAACTCCAATCCTCTAGAAAAATTTTAAATTTCTCATTAGTATTTTGGTTACTTTCATGGAATATGAAATGCTAGGGTCACTTTAAGTGACAAAGCACAATCTCAGATTACAAATTAAAAAGTCCCTCCCATATGGCCTCCCTGGTGGCACAACAGGTTAAATGCAGCCCTGTGGAACTTTCCAGCGGCTGCAGCATGAGTTTGATACCTGGCCAGGGAGATTCCCACATGGTGCAGCAGACCTCTCCTGCCTCGCCCGCTGCTCCCCTCAGCAGTATATTTCCATTGATCTGCCTATTCTGCTCCCCACTCTGTCTCTGGTGAACCCTCTCACCTCCCCACACCTCTGGCCTACACCCCAGCTTGTATGCAAAAGTAAAATGAATCTTAAAAAAAAAAAAAAAATCCCTCCCAGAGGATCATCAACACTCCCCTGCCCTGCTAGGGCCTCAACAGGTAGGAGTGAGTATGAAGAGATTAGTTGCTCTGTTTTGTTGCTGGAGTCCTCCCAACTACAACCCATTACTGTTAGCTGCCTCTTCTGATTTTGAGATTGAAATGTGAGTCCTCTGATAACTCCTTCCTCTCCAATTCTTAGTGATGTCTCCTGGAGATTTTTTTTTAAAGATTTATTTATTTTTGCATACAAACTGGGTTGCAGGTCAGAGGTATGGGGCAATAAGAGGGTTCACCAGAGACAGAGTGGGGAGCAAAACAGGCAGATGATAGAAGGGAAGCAGAGGGGAGGCAGGAGAGGTCTGCTGTGCCAGGTGGGAATCTTCCCCTACCGGGCATCTAACTGAGCTGCAGCTGCCAACAGTGCTGTGCTTAACCCATTGCACCACTAGGGAGGCCCCACCTGGAGATTTTTTAAGGCAGCAGAGGAATTGAGTCTAGTTTGGAAGGTGTCTTTTAAAAACTTCTGTAGTAGGGGCCTCCCTTGTGGCCTAGGTTTAATTCTCAGCTGCCTAAGTTTGATCGCCAGCCAGGGAGCTAACCCACAGGGTGCAGCAGACCTCTCCTGTTCCGCCCACTGCTCCCCTCAGCAGTGTATTTCAGTAGATCTGACTATTTTGCTCTCTATCCTCTGTCTCTGGTGAATCCTCTCGTTTCCCTCCCAAGCCTTCAGTGGCCTATTTCTTCTCTCCCTGCTGGGGTCCCACTGTCCTAGGCAACCCTACTGGCTAGGTCCTAAACTGATGTTAAGCTATCTTTCTTTTCTTGGTATTCAAATACACTCTTATCCTTTCACTGCAGAGAAGACATATAAACCCCCCTGAGTGATCTTGAGAACCTTTTCACAGACTTGAGGGAAGGGACCTTTGCCTTTCAGTGCCACATTGTGGACTGTGGAACCTACAGCAGTGATTTCTCCAGACAATCCATTCCTTCCCACCTCCCCAGTCAGCTCTTTTTGTGATCTTTCAATATTCTCAATGAGGATGAAGTAGTTCAGAGTAAAATAATGTGGGTGTTTTATTTTATAATTTACTTTGATATTTGATGTCTACCACATTAGAATCTCAGCAGAAATGTTCATTTTAACATTCTATACCTGCGTCTTATTAGAGGTAGAGCTGTGTCTTGAACTCAAGTTCCTCTACCTCCAAAGAGCTTGTTTCTTTCCCTAAATTATACTTATGAGTTTAATACTCTTCCATAGAGTAGAGATTTCCATGAATATTTCTTTCTTGATACGTTTATGCTCGTGTTGCTGTGGTTATAGAAAATGTGATGTTACAATATATATTCTGCTACAGATACAATAGGTTTGATCCAGGTCTCTACTCCTAAGGATTAGAAGAAAATACATCAAATTCTGTGTTAGATGTTCAGAGAATTCAAAATGGAAGAAAAAGGAAATTATATTACCATTCCTTGAGGAGTCATTAATTATCATTTTGCCAGTTGGAGGAAAAAAAGCACCTCATTTGGAGCTAGAGGTAGCAAATCGATATATATGAAAGTAGGTCAGACTCTGGGGGATAAGACTATTTTGATTCATATAAGTTAAAAATGTTTTTTATTTATTTAGAATTGGGGCCATTTTTAAAAATCTTAAAATATTTCTTTTCTTCAGAATTAGAGTTAAAATTACAGAAATTTTTCCCTCAAGACATTCTTCTTAGAAATTAAACTGCATGAACAAAATGATTTCATTTTCTCATCTTATTTGTATTTCACTGAAATTCAATTGTCATTTCTCTCTCCCTCTTTGTGGAATAGCTGCAAAATCTCCATTAGTCCATTTTTCCTCTCAACTGCATTGATTTTCACACTTGAGCCGTATTTTTCTTTTTTAATAAATTTCTCTCCACTGCACAGAGAGATCAATGATTTCCTCCTTCACAAACCAATAGTACAGATGGTTGAAAAATTAACTATTTTTTTCCTTGACAGGTGTTTTTGACTTTACAGTGAATTTGCTTTTAATGAAAATTTCCTATCGGTGCTAGGAGAGTAGAAATGAGGTTTAAGTGGAATAAGGCCCAGGACCTTTGGGAGCCAGTTACCTCACCCAAGGTGGAGAATGCTGTTGAAGGGCAGAAGCATCCAAGTCATTGCCCGAAGGCCTGGCCACTGATCCATTTCTAAGGGTTCAAATTAAAGCAGTCCCAGATTCCATTATATGCAAATAATTCATTTGATTTGGGAATCTTGAGCACATTTGTTCTTGATGAAATTCTGTTAGATCTGAAGGAAAGATCAGGTATCTTGAGCAAGAAGCCAAAGTTCTGTCTGATACTTTGATTTGGAGTCTTCTTTTCCTCCCTTTTTAAAAAATATTTTATTTATTTATTTTTACATAGAAGAACTGGGTGTAGTGTCGGGAGCCATCGGACAGGATGGCCCCTAGCGGTGAGTTACGGCCCTAATTGCCTGAGTTGCCCACATAAGGTTAGGGTCCAATAAGGATGGCCTTGGATCTTTGTTTACCCTCTCCATCTACATTCTTCCCAAACTGAGGTCAGCGGGACCATCCCATTATTTCCCGTGTTGTGCTCTCATTGGATCCCCGACCTTGGACCACCCTGCATTATCTAATGTTACCTCCCCGTGATTTTCACCCTATTTATGCTCTTCCCCTGGGAACAATAAACGAGACTT
>PVIJ01000672.1:0-133476 GCA_004024925.1 Scalopus aquaticus | reverse complement strand
AGGCCAGAGCTGGGGGTAGGGGCGGGAGTAAGAGGATTCACCAGAAACAGAGTGGGGAGCGGAACAGGCAGATTACCTGAAATACACAGAGGAGGGGAGCAGCAGGTAAGACAGGAGAGGTCTGCTGTGCAATGCGGGAATCTCCTTGGTCAGGGATTGAACTCACGGAGTGGTGATGTTAGCCACCAGGACTTAACCCCTAGGCCACCAGGAAGGCCCCTGAATTCTTCGTTCTCTTGCCTAAAGTTTCATTATTTATTTCTGCTATTCCTCCCTGTTAATATTGATTCATACTTCTTGAGGAAGAAAGGCCAGGTACAGGGAAGGAGGCCCTGGCTGAAGGGTCTCAGGATTTGTTTTTCCTGCAATCATTTTGGCCTTCGAGAGAGTAATGTTCTGGAAACCCTCGGCAGAATAATAGTCATTAAAAATTAATTACACTGGGCCTCCCCGATGGCGTAGCGGTTAAGTGCTGTGCTGTGGAGCTGTCGGCAGAGGCGATGCGAGTTTGATGCCCAGCTGGGGAGAATCCCACATGGCGTGGCAGACCTCTCCTGCCTCGCCCGCTGCTCCCCTCAGCAGTGTATTTATGATCTGCCTGTTCTGCTCCCCACTCTGTCTCTAGTGAACCCTCTCGCCGTCCCACGCCTCTGGCCTGTGCCCCAGCTTGTATGCATAAATAAAAAAATAAAAATCTAAAAAAAAAATGAATTACATTAAAACCTAGCAGGCAACCACAAATAAGAGACACTCTACAAGGGAGGGGGAGGAAGAGAGACCAAAATAGGGGAGAAAACAACACAAGGGACTATGGTGATGGTTCACAAGTGAATTGGTGGTGGGAAACCTAAGGGGGATACATAATAATGTAAAGGATATAAATTAAATTTAAAAAAATATATAAATTAAAAAATAAAATAAATGATTTGGGGAGAGAGGAAGGAGAAGGGAAGGGGAAGGGGAGAAGGGACAGTGACGAGGAGGAGAGAGAGAGAAAGACTTCCAAAGTCTGTATAATATTCTGGTATACTTCTGATAAATCTTTCTTTCCCCCTACACTGGTATGAATCAGTTTCTGTCACCCCCCAGCCAAGGAATCTTTTTTAAAAAATATTTATTTATGCATATAAGCTAGGGTACAGGCCAGAGGCGTGGGGTGGTGAGAGGGTTCACCAGAGAGAGTGGGGAGCAGAACAAGCAGATCAACGGAAATACAATGCTGAGGGGAGCAGTGGGTGAGGCAGGAGAGGTGTGCTACGCCATGTGGGAATCTTCCTGGCCCGGCATCGAAATCTCGCTGCGCAGCAGCTCCACAGTGCAGGGCTTAACCGCTGTGCCACAAGGGAGGCCCCAGCCAAGGAATCTTAACTCATAATTTAAGTAAGATAATCTTTTAATTCAAGGTATGTCCAATGTGGGAGACTGTGGATACCTCAGAAAACTAAACCTTGATGCATCTGATCTCAAGAATACAGATTTGATTGCAGAGTAGAACTGAGTTTGTGTTCTCCATCACCCTGAAAATAAAATATATATAAGAAATGTCCCTTCCTTTGTTTCCTTAACATTCAACTAACTGATTCTGCACTGAACCATGGAAAATTCCAATGGAAGTGTTATTTTTCACGCTTAATTCTGCCCTCCCTCCACCCCAGAATCAACAGAATTTGGAAAGCTTACTGATGTCTAGACAACTGGAAAAAATATTATAATTTTCAAGTCATTATTGTTCCAGCCTACTTTAAACCTTTTTAAAGTTCCTGACTCTCTGCTTCCACACTAGAAGAAAAGCACAGAAATCTTTGCTGAGGCTAAAGTTTGCCTTGCTCAGTGGGGTGTAGCTATCCCTTGTGAAGTCACACCGGCTTTATGGAAAAGGGAAAATCTTTAAACAGACTCAGGTATTCATTCATCCCAGGGCTTGTGAACATTTCAGCTTCTCATCCCCCAATTCTCAAAATAATTCTCTTCTTTTCTGGCCTCCATAGCAGTGCCGTGCGTAGTGTTTTTAATTAGTTTCAGCTTTTTATAACAGACCACAAAAGTAAGTGACTTCCTTCTAGGAATTTCAGCTTTCCTCCATGCAAAATCTTCCCAGACAAAGATGTTTTTTTACCTACACCACATAAAATTTCCCATTTAAACCATATTTAAGTGTGGCAATAAGTATATTCACATTGTTGTGAGCCCCAAAGATTTAATGAGAATCCTGTGATTCTCATCCTGGTTGAAATGGGCAAGGGTGAAAATATAGGAACAAATACTGTATTTAAAAAAATAAATAAAAATGAATTGCATTGAACTTATGATAAAATAAATTGTACAAATTTAAGTATGCAATTTAATATGTGAATGTACATATCTCTCATGAAATAATCATCACAATTAAGATTGCAAACATTTCTATCACCCTCAAGCTTTCTCTTGCCCCTTTGTAATTTCCTCTTCTCATCCTACCACTCCATCACTCTAGCAATCACTGATGGGCTTTCTCCTATTGTAGATTAGCTTGCACTTCTAGAGTTTCATATAATGTAATCATAAAAGTATTGTATTTATAGAATTCTAAAATAAAATATTTTATAGTGTAATATTTTGTTGGTGACTTTAACTCAGCATTTTTGTCCATATTATTGGGTTTATCTAGTTAGTTCATTTCCTGTTATTGTTGAGTTATGGAACATTCTGTGGACATGCTACATTCTTTTTAGCAGTGCACCTGTTGGTGTACGTTTTGCTTTTTTCTCGTTTGGGACTATTGCCAAAAAAGCTTGTCTTGTTGGTTCACTGTTAAAGGTCGTCTTTTCAGCTACTGCTGTTTTATATACACTGGTTTAGGTTGTTTTAGGGGCATGAGGTGATATGTGTTAAACCTTGTCTCTTTTACTCTATCTTGGCCAGAAGTGGAAGGTCCACATGAAATTTTAAAAATATACAATTGATTGCATTTTTAATTGTACAGTAAGTAGTGTCCCAAATGTTATTAGATTTCAATAATTCATATGTAATATGACCAAAACAACGTGTTTATTAGACTGTCTCATTTTCCTCTAGGCACAGGAAGTTTGTTGAGACATATGACAAAAGCAGTTCATATTCCAGTCCTGCTTGGAGAAAATTCACTGTGGGAAGACCTCCAGATGGGGATATGGTAAGTGGACACCGAGTGAATGAAATATCACTGATTCTCATGATGAGGTTAGGTTTTGTTACTTCTGCATAGCACAACATCTAAAAAAGTCAAAATATAGTGGCGTTTTTGATTGTCACAGCTGAGGAGGGGTGCTACTGGCATCTAGGAGTTAGACTTCAGGGATGTTGCTAACAACCTGCAATGCTCAGGGCAACCCCCCCCTTAATGGATAATTATTTGTTCCAAAAAATCAAAAAACCCAAAGTTGAGAAATACCAATATAAAAATAATCATATGTATCTTAAATAACATTTTATTTGCACATGATGTTTCTCAAAGTGACTAAAACTTTTCTGAAAATGGTTGAAAGCCTATTAAACCACCAGAAAGGATCCTAATCTACTAAAATATTCCACAGAAAGGAGATGTTTCCAGGCATGTAAATATTAGTAAGCCATAGATCTCTATGGATGATATTCATGATTATATATTCCCATGTGTATTCAATCAACTTTTTTGAAAAAAAAATACCATGTGTAGTATTAACTGTTTTGGAGGAAAAAAAAGTGGAATGAAATATAGCAGACTTGAGATTTCAAGGAACTTATGAACACTCCATGGAAATAGATAAATTTTGTAAAGAATTATAAGAAATATGTTATGCTAGGTTCATAGGAAAATATACATAAGTTCTAAACATATATGGACTTGCTAGAAAATTATTCCATGGAAGAATTCAGAAAAATTCCTTCTAATAAACTTTAAAAAAATGGATTTAGTTTAGAAACAAGGAGCTACTAGAAATAGCAATGCAAATGTAGGCACAATGGTTGAAATTCTTCAGTCACTGAAGGTACACAAAGGGTTCACTTTAGCTAGACTTGAAAGAGTAAAACTACTAGGAAAAAAAAAGAAAAGAAAAGAAACAGAGGAAAGCTTCTTGACATTGGTTTGAGCAATGATTTTTTTTTTTTTTTGGACATGGCACCAAAAGCACCGCTAAGAAAAACAAACGTAGACAAGTGGAATTGTATGAAACTAAAAATCATCTGTATGGTAAAAGAAACAAAAAAATGAAAAAGCAACCAACAGAGTGGGAGAAAACAATATCAAGTCATGAATCTCGTAAGGGCTAATATTCAGAATATATAAGGAACTCAAATCAATAACAAAATCCTAGTAATAGTTATAATAGTAATAAGGTTTTGTGACAGACCTGGAGAGACACTTATGAAAAGAAGACTTACAAAAGAGCAATAGAGATATGAAGCTGTTCAACATCATATTTGTTCGGAATGTACAAAGCAAAACTACAATGAGATATCACCTCAAATTTGCTATAATGGCTATTATCAAAAAGAAAAAAAAAGACAAGTGTTGGCATAAATGTATAGAAAAATAAACCCTTGTATACTATTGCTGAGAATGTATATTGTTATACCCTTTGAGGGAAAAATGTAGAATTTCCTCAAAAATTTAAAAATGCAACTACCATGCAATCCAGAGATGCAACTTCAGAGTACATATACAAAGAAAATTAAATCAGTACTTCAGAAAGATATCTGCATTCTCATATTCATTGCAGCTTTACTCACAACAGCCAAGATATGAAAAAATAAATGTCTATCAGCAGATGGACAACAAAGAAGTTGTGGTACATATATATAGTGGAATAGTATTCAGCCTTATAGAGAAAGAATATTCTGACAATATTGACCATATAGAAGAATCTGGAGGCATTACTCTAAGGAAATTAGCCAGACATAAAGTCTGCATGACTTTACTTAAATGTTGGATATAAAAACAGTTGAATCCATAGAAGCAAAGAAAATGGTGTGCTTTAGGGGTTAGGGAATAGAGAAAATGAGGAGATGTTGGCAATAGGGTTTCATAAATAGCTTTCATGTTGGTTAAAGTTGCAGTTAGAGGAGACAAATACATTCTAGAGAGCTAGTGTGCATCACATGATTATTATTTACAATACTGTATTGTATATCTAATTTGCTATGAAAGCAGATCTTAAATGTTCTCATCACAAAAACATTAACTAAGTGAAGTGGTAGATATGTTAATTAGCTTGATTGTGGAGATCTTTTCATAGTGAATATCTATATCAAAACATCATGTTGTACAGTAGGTACAAGTGTATATACAACTTTGTCTAATATAAAAATTATTGTGCAGTAAATTTCTGCATACCTTTCCTTCCATTCCCCTAATATCAGCATCTTGTATAACCACAGGGTAATGATCAAACTTGGAAATTAACATTGGTGCAATACTACTAATACTACTGTTTATTTTTTCTTTCTTTTAAAAAAAAGATTTTATTTATGCATATAAGAACTGGGGTGTAGGCCAGAGGTATGGGGCAGTGTGTGTGTGTATGAAAGAGAATTCCCCAGAGACACAGGGAACAGAACAGGACGATCTATTTAAATACACTGCTAAGGAGAGCAGGGGGTGAGGCAAGAGATCTGTTGTACCATGTGGGTTAGCTCTCTGGCTGGGGTTTGAACTCATGCATCAGTGGCTGGCTATAACTTGATAGTGCCGAAACTTTAACACCTGTGCCACTAGGGAGGCCCCTGTTTATTTTTTCTTAATAAAATTGAGGATCTCTTTATATAATTATTGATCATTTAGATTTTCTTTTTGTGAAATCCATTCAGGTCCTCAATCAATTTTTCCATTGGGTTGTCTGATTTTTTTTATTGCTAATTAAATTTCTCGTTTCTTTATAATCCTCATTTAATGAGAATTGTCAAAATATTTATGTATTAAATTATTTAAAATGATGATAGACCCATACAAGTTGCAAAAATGATATAGTAAAAAATATCTATATTTCAAAACCAAAAATCAATATAAAGAGTGACGTTGCACATTTTTCAAGTCTTTTGCTGTCTGAATAAATGGGAGATGATTGAATGCACATACCTGTTTTTTCATTCAATTTGTTATGATTTTTTTCCTTGCTTTGTGTTTACTAGTGGTTGTGTAGCAAAACTTATTCAGCCATTATATGACTGATGGGCATTCATTTTGTTAACAATTTAATAGGGTTTTTATTTTCTTTTGTTTTTGCACCATGAATAATGCCTCCATAAACATCCTTGTACTTTAAGAAAAAGAAAACAGAGGCTAGTTTCACTTTCACTGTTTTACTAAAGGCTCATCATTCGCTTCGCAATGCTGCTTGACATCATGAAACCATCCTGCGATGACTGAAGCTAAGCTCACATAATATAGGTTCAGACAGTGCTCTATATATTGCATCTTTCTCTGTAACATGCCACTTTTCCAAATAATAAACTTGGGGAAAAAGGAGAAAAAGAGAAAGTAAATAAAGTCACCTCAATCACAGAGCGTCTCATCCCACAGCCTGTCATCTCCTGATCTTATTTTCTTCTTCCTATGGGCATCATATGGCATTGATTGCCTGCCTATTATCATGGAGAACTTTTCAAGTTCCTTGGCATTTTTGCATTAAGGATATTCCCTCCTTAATATCCCCCATTAGGTGAATGCTAGGTGGTTCCCCATTAGGTGATAATATTTAAATCCTAAAAATCCATTGTATCTAAGCATATACTAATCATAAAAAGCTTTAAAAGGGGAATAAGGAGTAATGTTATAATATAGTATTTTTAAAAAGGCAATAGAAGTACTTAATGGGGAATAAAAAGGAGGAAGGGATATGGACCCCTGAACAAGGGGGTCCCTAAGGATAGGGGAGGTTCCAGGTTCCCTTTCCCAACCAAGGAAGGGTGGAGCTGAGCAGGGAGGAGGAGAAGCTGGAGAGGAGACCTGGAGGAGGCACAGGGAGGACAGAGACATGTGAAGAAGCTACACCTGCTTCTTGGCCTTGGACTGGTAGCAGGGACGTGGGGGACATGAGTAAGAGATTGGTGGGGAGGCTGAAAATGGCAGCCTTTATCTCGACTCTGGTTTTGATTTTGCTTTTTTCCATGCTGACTTGCTTGGCCCCTTCTGTCCCTTTGCTATGGTTCCTCACCTGAAGGTACCTTAGACTTGTGGCAAGTTTTTGGGCCTCAGCTGCCTTACTTGGGACCCAGCCCTACCCTGTTTGACTGGTCATTTACTCACAAGGGGATGGGTAATTTTGGTTGTTTAATTGGAAACTATTCTTTCTCTTCTCTTCATTGCACACTAATTGTATTAAAGTTATTTTTTATTAAAAGTCTTATGCACTAAGTGTATGTTTGTCTTGATGTGGCAGATGGCAGAACCCATATAGAGCAGAAAGGTGGGTGTTTTGGGGTGCCCCTTTCCTTGCCTAGTAACACCCCCACCATGGTCCATGGGTTCATGAGTATACACCCCACATCCATTCAGCATTGTGTGATAATTGAGTCTTTCTGCTTTGCCTTTCCCAGTAGACTGTGACTTCTTTAAGTCAGGCAGCAACTATTGTCCCTCCATATATCCTTGGTACCTAGAAAGGAGCCAGATTCAATATAGATGTTTTTATTTTAGTGTCTCTGTTTGGAAGATATAAGTAGTGTCTATTCAGTAAGCACACATTTATTGAACAATTTTCAAAATCTAGGATATGTCAAATGACCAGATTCCTGTCCTGTGGAGCTTATATTCCAACAGGAAGAAGGTAGATTATAATTCAAAAATGCAAGCATGAATAAATTTGATAGTATGGTGAAAAGGTTATGGTTGTGGAAAAAAATAGAAAAACAAAACGATGTTAAAGGCCTCAACAATGGACTGGGGATTGTAACAGGTTGCAGAGTAAGATGGTTTTTCAAGGTGGACATTATCCTAGGGGTGAGATTTCATCAAAGGACAGAACAAAGGGAGGGAGAAAGGTACTACGATGGGAATGGTTTGCTGGGCTCAAAAAAGAACAAGTTGCCTGTTGTTGTCAGAGTGAAGACAAAAAGGGGGGCAGTAGTTAGGGCTGCCAAGGGAGTGAGTGGATCACAGGGTATTCTTGGCAATGAGGTGGGTTCTGAATCAAAGATTCAAGGGAGCAGTTGACAGATGAGTAACGTCCTACATTTTCAAAGGAACTAACTTATATTCATCTGGGCCTCCCTGGTGGTGCAAGGGTTAAAGTCTCAGCACTATCGAGCCAGTGACAGGCACCATGGCCTGAGTTTGATCCCAGCCAGGGAGCTTCCCACATGGCGAAGCAGACCTCTCCTGCCTCGCCCGATGTTCCCCTCAGCAGTGTATTTCAGTAGATCTGCCTGTTCGCTCCCCACTTTGTCTCTGGTAAATCCTCTCACACCCCCTGCACCTCTGGCCTACACCCCAGTTCTTGTATTCATAAATAAATAAAAATAAATCTTTAAAAAAATTTTTTTAAAGGGCATTCATCTTAATTCTGGGGCAAGGGGAGCAAGGCCAGAAGCAGAGATGCTCTTAGAAGGCTTTTGCAGTAATTTAAATGTGCAATAAAGGGACATGGACAAGGAGGTCTTAGTGGAGATGGTCAGAATTCAAATTTTCAGTGAGTTTTAATGGCAGTCATGGTAGGATTCCCTGACAAAGATTCTGTGCTCGACCAAACTTTAGTTAGGTTTCTGAACCTTCTCCTAAGCTTATCTGAGTACTTCCTGGTAAAATTCAGTTCTTACAAGGACCCCTTGATTCCTGTCACCTTTTGTATCTTGTCAATGTTCCTCACTCCCCACCCTTGCTATCTGATCTGGTCTGCCCTTACTGAAATTCCAATAATTTTGACCAGCCAGAATTCTCCCTGGAGTTATTCAGGATTCCTCTTTCAGTAAGTTCCCTGTCTACTGATTCCCCTGCCCCTTGATTATTAATACCCACTAGTCCCTAGATCTATTTCTATACTGAGATCTCTTATCCCTTGTTGCAATAATCCTGAATAAAATAAGCCTTCACTACTTTAACTTCTGTCCGAATCCAGATTTCTTTACATCTCCAAAGAATTGTGTCTGGGAAGAATTGCCCAAGGTTTCTTATTTGAGCCAAAGGGGAAATGGAGAAGTCATAAAGTGAAAAGCAGAAGCTTCAGGTATAACAGGTAGAAGTTTGAGATAGTTAAATCACAGGCTTTTTGCGGGGTGGATTTTATGCTTTTCTCACCCCTTTGCTACCTGGAAGACTGTTCCATCTGTCACTGTTATTTGTCAGTTGTCCAAACAAAATATGTTTTTAGGTTTGACGCTTTTTAATATGTCTAGGAGGGATGCAATCAGCCCACTCTGTAATCAGGAACATCATCTGGAAGTCACATCCTGCTACATTTTTACTGCAGGTATATCTTAACATCCCATCACCATTAACCATACATAAGAATATTTATAAATACTAAGATTAATAAATTATTATGGCCAATAGACAAGACACCATGATATATGCTTATGGAAGTTGTCAGAAGTCACATACAATGACACTTATTTTTTAAAAAACATGAACAAATAGACTCCTTAAGGTAGAAAATTACCTTTTTTCTGACAGTGACTTTATGATGTATGGGTGAGAACACTACTATGTAGTCCCAATTCTGTGACATACTGTGAATCAGTTATCAAATATGAATTCTAGGTTTTCAAGATTTATTCCTTGTATCCCTTTAATAGGAAATGGGACAATGGGGGTCAAAAATCTACCTGGTCAGTTTATCAGTTTCAGAAATCTGGAGTATCAAGGTAGCAGGGCCAGTAAATCACTGGAATGAAATGAGATGCAGCTAGGATGGATACACTGTAAATTTGTTGCTTATAAATTAAGAGCAGTCTGTTGAAGATTTGAGTGGGAGGTAACCATTGGAAAGTGACCTGAAGTAGGGGAGATCTACTTGCCATGACAGAAAAAAATGTGTTTAAGTGCATATTATAGGCCACTTTAGTAATGATCTGGTATTGCCCTCTTGACAGCTGAGGTAACTGACACCCCGAGAAGCATTTATCAGTTATAAAGCTGGTCTCTAACTAGCAGTGTATGTGGTATTAATGACTAAACACTGTGAGAAAACTGGGACGGCAGGGTCCAAAGGAATATAAAGAGAAGCTGCTTTGTATAGAAGCTACTCTGTGGGTTGTATTTTTTTAGGCAGGCACTGGACCATAAATGATTAAGCAGCAAGTATACAAAATAGTATCTCCTTTTCAAGAAAGAAACATATTGGAGAAATACAGGAGAACCAAACAAGGGATTAAGGAAAAAAAAAACAGTAACAATGAAAAAAACAACAAAATTGAACAGACAACTATAATCCAGAGATATTCTCCGGGGGTTGGGGGGGGGGGCGCGGAGGGAGAAGGCTCAAAATGAGGATGGGAAGAGCACAAGGGACTATGGTGTTGGTGCACGGGTGAATTGTTGGTGGAAATTCTAGGGGGACTATACCTGAGAAAAGAAAGCAAACAGTGTGAAAAAAAAATGAATTAACAAGGATGTAATATATATAAATAAAAGAAAAACTATTAAAAAAAAAACAGCCTCCAGAGTATCCAAATGTAACACACAATAACTTAAAAAATATATTATCTCCTTTTCAAGCACACCCCAGGAAAGATAGATTATGACCTGGTGAAATCTCCTTTACAAATCTGGTAATGGCAGATGTCCTGGAAAATGAATCGATATTTCTGATGGGAGAGTCCTTATCATGAAACACTTTTATTGGGATAGTTCTATTTGTCTAGGATTGCTCAGGATAAAGAAACTTGGGGTTGATTTATTTATGGGTCGTGGGTCCCTGGAAAATAATAGAAAAACTAGTAATATTAATTGGCTAATTACATCTTAATCAAGTGATTTTTCCTGAACATAAATGGAAGTGTTTCACGATCAAAATGACTCTCCTCTGTGTAAGAAATATAGCTAGAAGGGGGAGGATAAGGGCACAAAATGAAGTAGAAAAGGACACAAGGTACCACAGAGATGGGTCACAGTGAATTGGTGGTGGGTTACCCAAGGGAAATACAAAATGTAAAAGATATAAATAACAATAATATATATATATATATATATATATATTTATACAATAGTATACACACAACACTAAAATAAATAAATAAAAAATAAAGGCTGGGCTATATTAAAAAAAAAAAGAAGAAATGTAGCTAGGATTATTACTTAGAGATTTAGTTCCCTTAGAGAACTGATATGTTTATCTGGATTGGCTATATCCAGTGAAACAGGAGACCTGGGAACTGTAGATAAAATTTCAGACTGCTCTGGCATTGTCTGTGTCTCAAGCTTACTGGTTTGCCTGAAATATTTACTAAAGCTTGTAATAGTTAATTTGATTTGTAGGGGCGTGGAGTCGGGGAGGGGGTCTGATTTGACAATTCAATCGTCAGATTCAATTTGACACTGCAATCTTTTATGTTATTTCAGTCACTTTCTGCAATTTCATTAGAAGATGGAAGAAATTTTCAGGACAATAAACAAAAAATAGAAAACTAAAAGGAAATAAGCCAAGAAGTCAAAACAAAATTGAAAGACACAAAAAATATTTGTCCAAATTTCTTTAATGTTTCTACAAAAATAGGAGATTTTCTGTATTTTAGCTTTATATAATGAATAAGGGGCTTGAGAGTGTAAGAAAGGATGGCAACTATTATCACATTTTGTTGTTTGATATGTGTATTACTAAGAGCATAACCTATTAGAATCTTTTGCGTATTTCCTTAAATATTTGTCTGTTTAAAGCTTGTGATTTTTTATAAACGCATTAGATTAAATTTACCTACATATTTTTTTAAAGATTTATTTATATGCATACAAGAACTGGTGTGTAGGCCAAAGGTGTGGGGGGTGAGAGGATTCAGCAGAGACAGAGTGGGAAGCAGGCAGATCAACTGAAGTACACCACTGAGGGGAGCAGTGAGCGAGAAAGGAGAGGTCTGCTGTGAAATGCGGGAAGCTCCCTGGCCTGGGATCGAACTGGTGCTGCAGTGGCTGCAGATAGCTTCATAGTGCTGAGACTTAACCCGTTGTGCCACCAGGGAAGCCCCTTAACTATGTATTTTTTAATACAAATCAAATATACTTTTTCTCTTAAAAGGACATCAGTTTGTAAATTATTGTAAATTTTATAGGAAATATTGTAAAAAATGATTATAAAATTTCGATATAAGAAATCAAATATATTTCATTTTAATGATTTTTTCTTATTTTTACTTTTAGCCTCACATCTTAATTGAGTGATCTTTCTAAATTTCTTATATATCTTCTTGCCCAGCTAAAATGATATGATCTGTTTTTATCTTTTAATTTTCAGGGCTTAATTCATGAAAATTAATCTACTGTAATTCCAAGACAGAAGATTCTTTTTCTAGTTGAGCCTCATTTATTATCTTACCATTGCTTTTTATTTTAATTAAGCTTTCTGTACCAGTAGTTTTATACTTCATGAATTTGTAACAAAGTAGTATAAAGGAATCTCACATATCCTTTGCCACTTTCTACCAGGGCAAATTCTTTAAGTTATAGTCCAATATCATAACCAGGATATTGGCAGACATAGAACATTCCTGTGCACACAGGAATCTTTTGTGTTGCCTTTTATAACCACCTTCAATTTCCTTCTACTTAAACATTGGCAAACACTAACCTATTTTGCATCCCTTTAATTTGATCATTTCAAATATCTTACATAAATGGAGCCAGTAGTATGTGATCTTTTGAAGTTGGCTTTTTTCATTCATAATTAGCCCTTGAAATATATAAAATTTAAGTATATTAATACAATCTTTTTTGTTGTTGTTGCTTAGTAATCCATTGTATGGATATACCAGTTTATTGAAATTCTTACATGTTGGAAAAACATCTGGTCATATCCAGGGTTTTGCTATAATAAATACAGCTGCTGTTAATATTTGTGTATAGGTTGTGTGTGTGTGTGTGAACATGTTTTAGTTTTTCTGGCGGTGTATCTTCTGACATAAAATTGCCAGTTTGCTTGTTAAGATGTTCACCAAACTGTTTTTTAGAACATCTATACCAGTTTATATTTCCATCAAAAATGTATGAAAAGTAGATTATTTTGATGGGAACTTTTAAAAAAAATTATCCAATTTGGAGGGTATACAGTGATAGCTTCAATTTCATTAATGGCTAATGCTGGAAACATATCTCATATGATTACACTGGTCCACAAATTTTTACAAAAGTCATATCACTGAAATAAAATTAGTCATTTTCTATCAATGTGTATGTGCTCAACATGAATATGACAGTCAAATTCTAATTTTGGCTCTAGTTTTTTTGTAATCTGCAATTAATTGATGTTTACATCACAAAATGCATGTCAATCACTGGGCAACAAATTTTTACAAAAGTCGTGTTAGTGAAATAAAATTAGTCATTTCCTATCAATTTATATGTGCTCAACACAAATATGACAGTCAAATTCTAATTTTGGCTCTAGTTATTTTTGTAATCTGCAATAAATGGATGTTTACATCACAAAATGCATGCCAATAGTAATAGGCCTACGGTTAATACCTGTAAAAAATCAAGTCATAGACTACTTAGATTTCTTCACTTGTCTCTTGTACAGCTGTTCAGGAGCATCTCTGAGAAGTGTCCAGCAGTAGTCAGCCAGCATTGGAGTGGACCATTTTCCCTGGTATCTTTGTTCCATTGATGCGATATCTTGATGAAAATGTTCGCCATGTTCATCACTAACCATACCACAGTTTTTAGGGAAGAAATCCAGATGGGAATGAAGGAAGTGGATCTTAAGAGACATATTGCAGCCAAGTTTGTGATACTGCATCAACATGTCTTCTACTAGTTCCTTAGAGTTTTCTGCCCTAACATTTCCAAGAAAGTTTGCAGACCCTAGGCGAAAAGCATTCCATGCTTGTTTTGCATCACCCTGCACAAGTTGTTGAACCAGTCTTCTCAATGCAGATGGAATGTTTAAGTAGACTATTCTTGACTTCTTTTGCTTCATTATTTCGCCAGAAAGAGGAGGAACCAAGCAGAAGTAACAGTCTTTTATGTGGTTGCTTGGCTCTCTACACACCATGGGGGCTGCAAACGGCATCAGTGTCTTTTGCCATTTAACCACTGTGAAAGCTGTGTTGTCCATGGAGCACAGCATATATGTGGGGTCCAAGGCTTGTCTTGGTCACCAGCCTTGCATCTGAAGTAAAGATGATAAGCTTTCTTCCCTTGAGAAGTGATACTTTTTTTTCTGCTTGGCAAATGTCACTTCCCCACAAATAGAGCAGAAATTGTCCACACTATTAAAACACTTTTGAAGCATTACTGTTCTGTATTGTGCTTAAATGGATAAAAGAATAACAATTCTATGGAACAGTAGCTTCAACTGTCTCGCACAAAGTCTGAAATGTTTTCAATGCTCAACCTTTCTGACAGGGCTTTATCTAGTGCTCTGCTGACATCAGCTTACTTCAGCAGCCGCGTGGCAGTAGTATTGCATTGCATCAGAAAATGATGCGATCAACTCTGGATGATGTGAGCATGATGATATTAGGCAATGTGATGCAATATTACATCATTCTAGGCTGACTTAGGATGTTGTTGCATCCCACTGGATAAATTTACACGGTGAAAAATATAAAATGAATGATATGAAATATCTTCAAAACGAGAGCTATTAAAAAATTTTCAGGGTTATATTCATGTTCAGCACACCAAGATACTACAGATTAGAGCCTTTTTAAGTCAGTTATGATCTCACTGTTGACCAGTGTTATTTGCCATTTAGATATTCTCTTCAATTTAATGTTACAGTCAATGTCTTGTTTTCCGTTAATTTTCTAACTGAATTGTTCATTCATTTTTACAACTGAATTTTGATATTTCTTTGTATAGTCTCACTACTAGTGCTTAATGCCTTGAAATATTTTCTTTCAGTATGTATCTTGAGTCTTTATCCTTTTTTTTAAGAAGATTTATTTATATTTGCATGCAAGAGATGGGGTGCAGGCCAGAATTGTGGGGTGGTGAGATTTCACCAGAGACAGTGGGGAGCAGAACAGGCAGATCGAGAGAAATACATTGCTGAGGGGAGCAGCAGGCAAGGCAGGAGAGGTCTGCTGCTGTATGTGGGAATCTCCCAGGCTGGGCATTGAACTTGCATTGCAGTTGCCCAAAGCTCCATAGCACTGCTCTTAACCCGTGGCGCCACCAGGGAGGCCCGGTTTCTTATCCTTTTAACAAAGTTTTTGATAAGGAAACATTTGTGATGAAGTCCAGTTCATAAGATTTTCTTTTTATAATTGTGTTTTTTGTTCATTTGTCTAAGAACTATTTTCCTAACTTGAGATTCTTAATATTTTCCTTGTGTTTTTTAAATAAAATTTTATAATTTATGTCTTACATGTAAGTCTGTGATCCATATTGGGCTAACTTTTATATAAACTGTGAAAAATAGGTTAAAGTTTACTTTTGCCCATGGATGTCAGATTTCTATAAAACCATTTGTGAAAAGGCCACCTTCCTCCACTGAATTACTTTTGCCTATTTGCTAAAAATCATTTGTGTGATTCTACTTCTGAGTTTTTTCACTTCTATTAATTTATGTGTGTGTGTTTCTCTGTCAGTACCAGGGAGTCTCAATCTTTACAGTTGTATAATGAGTTCTAATGTTAGGTGAACTGATTCTCCTATGCCTTTTTTTTTTTTTCCGTTCAAAATCATTTGAACAATTCCACTTCCTTTATCTTTCCAAATAAATTCCACATCAACCAAAAGTTTTGTTGGGCTTTTGGAAAGGATTTTAGTAGGTCTATACATCTATTTGGGGAAAAGAACACCATAATCTTCCAACTCATGAACATAGTGAGTCTTCTTTGATCTTATTTATAACCTCTTTCATTAGTATTTTATTGCTTTTAGTACACTTTATATTTTTATTTGATTTACATCTAAGCATTGTCATTTTTAAGTGACTGTAAATGTAAATTTAAAGTGACTTTAAATTTCAATGATAAATTACCAGCATATAGAAATGAGCTTTATTTTTTTATGCTTATTATGTAGCATTTGAATTTGTTCAATCACTTACTAGTTCAAAGAGCTTACTATAGATTTTTGGGGTCATATGTAGACAACAGTGTCATCTGTAATCACAGAATTTTCTTTTCAATCAGCATGAGTTTTTAGGTTTTAGTTCCATAAACAAAAACTTCCAGAGCCTCCCTGGTGGCGCAAGGGGTTAAGTCTCAGCACTACAAAGCTATCAGCAGCCACTGCAGCACGAGTTCCATCAGGGACAGGGAGCTTCCCACATGGCACAGCAGACCTCTCCTGTCTCACCTGCTGCTCCCCTCAGCAGTGTATTTCAATAGATCTGCCTGTTCTACTCCTCACTATGTGTCTGGTGAATCCTCTGACACACACCCCCACACACCTTTGGCCTACACTCCAGCTCTTGTATGCATAAATAAATAAATCTTAAAACAACAACAAACTTCCAGCACCATGTTGCATGGCCATGGTATGAGAAAACGGTCTGGCACTGTTCACGATCTCATGGAGAAAGTCTTCAGTATTTCATCATTCTGTCAATTCAACTTTTTGCTTCTTTTTTTTTTTAATATATATTTTTATTGTTATTTATGTCTTTGACATTTTGTATTCCCCTTGGGTAACCCACCACCAATTCACCCGTGATCCATCTCTGTGGTCCCTTGTGTTCTTTTCTACTCCATTTTGTGCCCTTATCCTCCCCCTCCCCCCACCCCCCCAAGTGTCTCTCTCCTATTTGGTTTCCCTATAGTCCTGTTATAAGTGAAACCATTTGATATTTTTCTCTTTCTTTCTGGCTTGTTTCGCTGAGTATGATCCCCTCTAATTCCATCCATGTTGCTGCAAACTGCATGTGTTTATCTTCTTTGAATGCTGAATAGTATTCCGTTGTGTATATGTACCATATCTTCTTGATCCAGTCATCTATACTAAACAGCATGGTACTGGAACAAAAACAGACACAACCTTTTGCTTCTATTGGTGTATCTCCTACTTCTGTTTGCCTTGCCTTCTTTTTATAAAGATGCTTATGATATAAGGGGGTCCACCTTGATATTTCAGGATAAGCAACCCATGTCAATAACTTTGTCCTAATCATTTTTATGATATCAGCTAACCCATTAACAAATTGCTCAGATGAGAACATGAAGTTCTTCGGAGAACTGCTATTAAACCTGATATACTGACTTTCCAAGGTTCTTTTAGCATTTCCTTTCTGGTTAGCAAAATTCCTTTACTTATTCTTATAATGTAGTGTGTTGGAAATAAATTCTTTCAGGTTTATTTCAATCTCTTTCACCTGAGAATATCTCGATTTCCCTTTAATTCCTAAAGGATATTTTCACTGGAAATAGAATTCTGGGTTTACAGTCCTTTTCTTATATTAATTGTAAAGTATTGTGCAATTTCTTTCTTCCTTTCATCATTCTTAATGAAAAATCTGCTACCATTCAATTATTTCCCTGAAGATAGTTGCCATTTTTCTCAGCTACTTTCAGGTTTTTTCTAGTTGCAAGGTATGTAAATTTGATTTGTGATCATAGGGATTCTTGGGTTTATTCTGTTTTGTATTCACTAAACTACTTGCATTCCTTTGTATCTTTTAATGTTAGATCATTAATTATAGATCACTAGGTTCCTAAGGTTCTGTTTTTGTTTGGCTGACTCAACTTTGGTATTTGGATTATATAATTTATATTGTTTTATATTCAAGACCATTTGTTTTCTCTGTCTTTTGAATCATGGTGTTGAGCATCTCCAGAGAGATTTTAATTTCAGTCATTGTATTCTTCAGTTCCAAGATTCCCATTGGGTTCTTTATATCATCTTTATCTTTTATGAAGCTTTCCCTTTTCTTCATTTGTTTCAAGCATGTTTGTAATTATAGTGGGTGTATTTTTATGGGCTACTTAACATAAAACTGAAAATCCTAACCTCTCTGGTATCTCATTATTACCATCTATGGGTTGTATTGCTTATTTAGTTTGACATATTCTCGGTTCTTGGTATAACTGATACTTTTTATCCTTATCCTTTTTTGTAATTATTTTATGAATGTATGAGTCTCCTTTAAACATCTCTTTGAGTTTAATTCTCCTGACATTACTCTGGCAGGAAAAGGAACACTGCTCCTGCATTATTGCCAGGTGTAAGTATAGTTCTGGTTTCCCACTTAGTCTGTGTTGACATCTAGGGGAAGAAAAGTCCTTAGTAATTGGTGGAGGGAGAATTAAATTTTTTCTAGTGCAACTACTCAGCAAGAAATTTTAGGGAAATTTCTTCAGACAAAAATGTTTAATACTAGATGGAAATTTTGATCTACTCAAAGAAACAAAGGACATAGGATATATGTATATAAAACAAGGTGCTTTAAAACAACAGCAACAACAAAAACACCCTCTGACTGATGTTTAAATATTTTCACCAAAAATAAGGGCAACCTATTGTGGGATTAACTATATTTATCAAAATTGCAGCTAGGATGGAAGAGGTGAAAGGAAAATGTAATTATATGTAAAAAGATAAATTACTTGAAGGTAGATTGTACTAAGTTAAAAAAAAAAAGAGTTATAATCCAGGAGCAATCAATGGAAAAATAAAGAGGCATAGCTAGCAAGCCAATAGCAGAGGTAAAATGTTATCATAAATGCATTCCATGTACCCAATAGAATGCAGGAAAAATGGAGAGAAGAAAAACACTGAGAACAAATGGTATAGATTTAGTCATAACTTAAAGTCAGAGATTCCAACACTACTTTATTGATAACTGCATTCACAATAAATACAATAAAGCTCCAATTAACGATCAGAGCTCAGACTGGATAAAATATAAAGAGGTTCCAAAGGTATTCTCTGCAAGCAAGTTACCTTTAATTGAAAGACAGAGATAGGTCAATATAAAAAAAAAGACTAAAAAAATTCACCAGCATGTATAGTATCTAGACTTTTGCTATTGATGTAATATTGTATACCTGAAACTTATATAATCTTATCAACTAATGTTACTTCAAAAGAAGAAAAAACTATCATATAGAGACTAATATTAATAAAACTGAATTTTTAATTTTTGAACACCTGGACAGTGCAGATATCAGAAGAGGGAATAGTACTAAGATAAAAAGGGTCATTTTACAATAATAAAGAGTAAACTTATCAAGAAGATATATATGGATGATCAAAAACAAAGGTTTGAAATTTATGGCGAAAACACAGGTCAAACTAGAGAGATCTATAATTGTGACTTAGAAATATCAACTATTTTATCATTATATGATAGACTAAATACACAGGATGCCAGAAAGGATATATAAAATATTTGATCAATTTGACTGAACAGAACACACCAAACAACAACAGTTTTTTATGTTCTATTCAAGTGTCCACAAAATATTTGCCAAAATAGCCAACAATAAGCTTATTTCAAGAGTGTAAAAATACTGAAACCATACAGAACATATTATCTGACCACAAAGGAGACAAATTAGAAATCTATAATAAAAATTTTCTGAATAATCTTCCAAATTAAAAAAAATGAAGTAATTAATGGATGAATAAAAAAAAATCAAGATGTGTAGGATGTTTCCAAACAAATTTTGTGTTGGGGAGGAAGTTTTCTTTTTCCCTTAATTGTGATATAATTGGTATCTAGCATTATGTACGTTTGAGATGTTTAATGACTATGTTAAGCTTTATATTTTCAAAAATTATTTGTCTAGTAGTTGCAAGTTTGTTCACTTAAACAACATCTCCCAATTGCCCCACTCCACAGACTCTGGGAATTTCATTTGTACTCTTTTTCTACAAGTTTGTTTTCTTAGATTCCACATATAAGTAAAATCATATATTTCTCCCTCTAAGCAACCCATGTCCTCAAAGTCCATTTATGTTGTTATAAATCACAGCATTTCCTCTTTCTCATGACTAATAGGCCATCATCTCTGGCTGTTTCCATATCTTTGTTATTGTGATTAATATTTCACTGAATAAAAAAGTGAAGATACCTCTTCTGGATATTGATTTCATTTACTCTGCTTCTTTACTAGAGATTTGATTGCTGGATCATATGGTATTTCAATTTTTAATTTTTCGAGCAACCACTATAGTATTGAATAATGATTGTACCAATTTTCATCCTCACCAGAGTGTTCAAGTTTCCCTTTTCTGTACATCCTTGACATTTGTTATCTTTTGTATTTTTGACAGAAACCATCCTAATGGATAAAAGGTGGTTTTGCATTGTGTTTCCCTGATGTTTAAAGATACTGAGAATCTTTCCATGTACTTATTGGCTGTGTATGTCTTCTTTGGAGAATATCTATTAGGGTTCTTTTCCTATCTCAATTGGATGATTTGTTTACATATATTTATATTATTCCCTTATCAGAAATAAATGGTTTATAAATATATTCTTCCATTCTGTAAGTTGCCTTTCAATTTATTGATTATTTCTTTTGCTGTGCAAAAAGCTTTTTAGTTTAATATAGTCCTACTTATTTACATTTCATTCTTTCTTTTGGCTGTATAATATTCCATAGTGTGTGTGTGTGTGTGTGTGTGTGTGTGTGTGTGTGTGCGCACCCGTACATCTTTTTGATTCATTCATCTGTTGAAGGAGAATTAGGCTGCTTTCATGTTCAAACTATTGTAAAAAATGCTGTTATAAATAACTATTGCTTAGGGCAGTAAGAGCATGGAAAGCAAAATCGAAGGTAGCTATTACACTGGTGGTGGAAGAAATATGGAGTAAAGGAGACTCAATCAGCATTAGACATTTTGGGAATATGTATATTCTCCAGTTGAATTGTATGTCCACAGCCTTTCATTTTATAATTAATTAAGACAGGTTTCACATTCATTAATACTTTTTGACTATATCAAATATTACATAGAGACATAATTCCTTCCTACAGAGAACTTACAATTTAATAAACACTCAGACATACCCTAAACAAATAATTACTACACATAAATTCTAGAGGAGGGGTATTTAAAGGCAAAATGGCTTTATTGTTTTAGTAAATTATGTGTATTCAAAATTCAAGCAACAAAAAAGGTGTAGTTTATTGATTTTAATTATTTGTAATTATACTGTATGGCATCACAGCATTCTTTTCTAACAGTGCTTTTCCTTAATTAATTTTTGCAGTAGCTTAGACATGGTTGGAATTCATCTTTCACTTTTGTTCCTTCTTTGACTAACCTTTCTAAGGCTTAGAAGCAAGGGTTGCATGAAAAATAGCTAGATGTTCAGTAACTTATCAGTACCAGAAATACTTGTCAAATATTTATTTTGAATTACTTAGGATAAGGCAGTATTCCTCTTTGCTGTATGAAATTCAATCAAGATTCTGTTTGTAATACTATGTACACATTGTTCTCTGACACAATTCTTTATTAAATCCTGTTAGAACACAGTTTTTGTCGTGGTCCAAAGATTGCAATGGCTGACTATAGAATTCAAGACAAAACCAGTTACCCTAATGGTAATTTACTTTTTGTTACTCACTAAAGACATGAAGCAAGTTGAGCAGACCTCACACTACTGCTATTTATAACTATACATTCTTTTTTGTAAAGCTGAGGTTGGTAAGCAGTCTTAGAATAAGATAATTTTCTAAAAATACCATTTTATAGAAAATCCAATCAATTCTTCCCCAAGATTTCTGTTAGCCATAGTTTACACTAGTATTTCACTGGAGGTGAAAAGACAGAAAAATATTTGAAACTTTTCTCTTGTGGTTGAAACTTAATTAATTAGATTAGGTATTCAGTAACTTTTAAAAGCAACTTTACATGTTTTCACTATAGATCCATTAGGAATATATTCTGTTTGGCATTTAGTAGGAATGTATTTTACAGAATTTTGTACAGATTTATCATTGAATATTGAATTGTATTTTTAATGGATGGGGAACACATTTTATTTGCCACATTTTATGGGTATGAAAATTAACACTTAAAAATAGTTTAGCAGTCCTAAATTGAAGTGCATCAAATAATAGAATGCCAATTTTAGCTATAATTTTTCTTCCTTATATATGTAAAATAATGGTTATCCTGAAAAGATTAACTAGATTAAAACTATTTCATTAAATTAAATGAAATAAGGTAGTAACTAATAGAGAACGTGCTAGTGTGAGAGATTGTTACTTTTTCCATTGTCACTTCTTTCATAAAATTCCTGAGACTGAAATGCATAGTGCTAGAGAGTGGCTAATAGATATGTATCTATAGGCTTGTCCTGTAACACTGGTTATATGAATTGGTGTATATTTAAAAACACAAATTGCCAGACTATAATTAGGAAGGGTCCCTATTGAATAATTTTCATTATGGTTTAACAATGTGATTAAACTTTTCTGCTCAGTAATTACCATACTAAGTAAGTTAAGTTGATGGGTCAATCTAGGATTTGAGCATATAGGAATGAGGAAGGATGCAAAAGTACTTTCAAAGGGTATTAAGACAGTGGAAAGTCTTAGGTTAGACTTAGGTTAAAAAAGACTTGGTTTCTGCAGGTAGAAAGTATACATAAGCAGTTAATGGCACAGTAGAAACAAATCCTCCAGTGTACAAACTGTACTGGAGTCTTAGCATCAAGGAAGCGATCATGAAGGGAAGGGGACTTTGTTCAGTTATAGAAACTGAGGCTCAACAATAAATGTGTTTGATACAACAGAATTTTTCAATGTGTGAAGAGAGAGATGAAAGTCAACAGCTCATAGTTCAGATAGTCCACCATGTTCCATTTCAGTTACATGCCCTTCTCTGTTTATTTTGTCTATTCCTAATGCCAAGATACATACCACAAATGAAACACTAGCATATGATTTGAAAATTTTTTTTTTACAATTCTTTTGGAATTGTGCTAAATAAAGTTTCTTCGTTTTTAAATATTTCTTCCATGAGTTTTTAAAATAATGAATATTTTAACATTAAATGTTTTACAAAGCAAACACCAGATTCTTTGAACATTTAACAATCTGTATTTGAAATATGTTCCATTTTTCTACAGTTACTAGATTTTAATTAAGTGCCAATAAACTTTGGGAGACATTGAAATAAGAAATAAAAGCAAGACATATTGAAATACTGGAGATAATAAGTTATCTCTAAGGTACTTAAGATATATTGATGGCTTATTTTTAATTAAAATTAAGGTACTTTTCCCCTAATAATTTGAGTGAACTTAAGTACCCACCAATTTAAGCATAAAAATTCTGGTCATTCAACCAAGGCAGTAAAACATACAGCTGGGTAAGGAATAGTTTGTTGATACAAGATTATTCTTAATTATTTAATATTTAATATTCTGGCAAGAGTACCTTGAACTGGATCTTATATGCTGCTAGAATGGTTTCTTAAAGCTGGAAAATAATGAGGTATTACAATATATGTGGTGACATGTCCCAAGTTTCCTCAGCAGATTATCAGGTGGGAGATAGGAAAGAAACAAAAGACTAAAAAACATGATTATGCTAGAAAATATTTATTCTATAAGGCCAGAAATCTCACCCAATGACTATATTCCCTGGCAGAGTCAAGTGAACATACCCTTCACTATAACAATAAGAAATATACCAATGAGAAGCTTTGTGGTGACCGTCCTTTGTATTCCAGGGTTGGTAGCCTGGGAGACTGCTATGGAATTGGCTTCTAAGTGTCACGGAAGATGATATAATTCTGAAATAAAACATTTCTAGTGGCATCATGCAATCATCAGCAGTAAGGAGGCATCATTATTTTTTAATTTTTTTAAAGATTCATTTATTTATACATACAAGCTGGGGTACAGGTCAGAGGCATAGGGCGGCAAGAGGGTTCACCAGAGACAGAGTGGGGAGCAGAACAGGCAGATCGACGGAAATACACTGCTGAGGGGAGCAGCGGGTGAGGCAGGAGAGGTCTGCTGCGCCATGTGGGAATCTCCCCGGCCGGGCATCGAACTGGTATTACCACTGCCGACAGCTCCACAGCGCAGCGCTTAACCGCTGCACCACCAGGAAGGCCCAGGAGGCATAATTATTATAATGGGCGAGAAAGCTACAATGCAACCTAGTAGGTATTGACTCATATGAATCTGTAGTGAAGACTAGTAAAACATAACGGATTCCAAGAATAACCATAGATCGTGCATTGGCTATCTTTATGGCTATCTTTATGTGTCAAATGTTTTTGGATGAGATCAACATTTAAATCAGTTAACTTTTTAAAAAATTTTTGATTTATTTTTGTGTAAAAGAATTGGGGCTTAGGCCAGGTGCAAGGGATGAGAGGACTCAACAGAGAGAGAGTGGGGGGCAGAACAGATGAATCTACTGAAATGCACTGCTAAGGTAAGCAGCAAGAGAGACAGGAGAGGTCTGATGCACCCTATGTGGGTTAGCTTCCTGATCAAGGATCGAACTCAGGCCGTTAGCAGTGATACCACTGAGACTTAACCCATAGACCACCAGGAAGGCCCCTAAATCAGTGAACTTTGAATAAAACAGGTTGCCCTTCATAATCTAGTGGCCTCAGCCTATCAGTTGAAGAACAGAATAAAACAAAAAGTCTGGTTTCCCCAAGAAAGAGGGAATTCTCCTGCTCTCTGTCTTCAAATTTCTTCTGTACCATTGGTACTCCTGGGTTTCCAGTCTGTTTTTCTACTATAGATTTTGGACTCCCCAACCATCATGATTATATGAATTCATAATAAACTCCATCTAAGTATTTATACATCCCATTAATTCTATTTCTCTGGAGAGAAATAATTAGTAAGAGTATCACTTGATATTTAGAATAAATGTCAAGAATGAGTAAAAAAAAGACCCAGTGAAAAATTATATCTTATTATATAGCTTCTGGTCCTCAGAAAAATATATCTAGACCTTAGAAATTGAAGGATATTTTGAAGAAAGGCTTTCAGTATTATGGCAAATAAATAAAGTTGTGGTTTTCCTATTTCATTCCTGAAGAAGTATTTGAACATTTGCCCAAATAATTCACCACTTGAGAAAGGAGAGTAGCCATCTTTTTTGAGAATTGTTATATTCAAGATTTTAGTTGAAATTGCTAGTAGAATATACAGCATGCTATAAATGGTCTTCATGAGAGCAGAATCCTGTCAAGGAGAATGATACTTAGATTCCAGACAAACTCTCTCTGTGGTACAATAGGCCCATGGACCAAGGTTCTGGTCAGTTCTCAGAGCATAATTGTGATACATGCACATGGCAATTAAAAAAAAAAAAAACTTGGCCTATTATTCCATAATCTGTGGAATGAGCCTTCTATATTTGTAGCAAAGTTCAAGCTATAGTCCCCATACTGCTTCTTCCTATTTAGTCATGGTAGCAATGCCTATTGTGAGGTGGATTAGCAGAGATTAGTTCCACTCTCAAAGGTGGAAAGGATGCCAAATTGTGGTCCCCAACGTATTTCCATTTAATTTACGAGGTAGATTCCAATGACTAATGGCAGCCTACTGCAGAACTGAGAATGAGCTGTGATTATAGCTGTTGAGCCAGATGTGGTATCTTTACTAGTTGGATTGATGGAGTCTTTGGTTCTTAATATACGACCATCAGTCTGATGAATATAATGTTTTGAATCCCTAGATGAAAGAGCAGTATATATTCAAAGTTTTGTCATGATATCTTGTCTGGAGATGTTTGAGCTTTTGGTCACTCATCATAATATCACTGAAATGATAATACCATGCTAATCAAAACTGGGGGAACAGAAAGTGCAAATAGCCTGGGTGACCTGTGAAGACAATATTAATTTAGAGGATGAAATATTGGCCTTAAAAAGATTCAGGGGCCTAGGAAATAGTGAACCTTTTGAGAATTTAGTGATTTAGAGAATTTTATTTTGTAATCTCCCTAAGGTAACTAAAACAGAGGCATTAGGTCTACTTCTTCATCTTTTGAAGACAACATGTGCAGCAGGTCAAAAATACCCATGAATTATATATGCACCATTTTCTTAAGTGTTTGTTTGTTTTTTCCCACCAAATTACGGACTCTCTCTGTAAGCACCCTGAGCTTCCTGTGTCTTGGTTAGTGTAATTCTGAGAACAGTCTTGCACTACTGTCAGAGCTTCCTCAGGGATAAGCTTTCAACATCCAAAGTAGTAGTGACATATAATGTACTCTATTCCCAACTATCTTCCTCTTTTCTCTGTTGAACATCCATATCCCACTACTGAGATTTTCTTCAATTTTAATTTTAATTACTTGTACTTGAATGCTTGTATCAATGTCAGCTTCTGGGGAAACAAAGCAAGGACAACAACTGTATCAGAATATTTGACAGACTTCCAAAAACAGTATTCTTGTGTTTCTGGGAACCTGGATTTTCATTCACTGTTTTCCAAAAGAGTTTAATGATATACATGAAGGCTTGGCGATTGAAGAATCAAAATAGAAAGGGTGACTGGCGGTGATGTCAAATATGAGGGGATCACTCCCTCTTTTGGTATGTCAGTCTTGTTTTCTTCCTTACTTCCTTAGCCCACCCTGATCGGGACACTGATCTCTGGAAGCTTCCTTACCACAAGTTTCAGACTTATGTTCTCTTCCTTCTGGAAAGGAGGGAAAGTGAGAGATACTATTTTGGAAATAGGCCCTCTATTCTTGCCACCTTGACAACATTTCTTTTTGTGTTTTTTATTCCTTATGAGCTACATTGTCCAGGTCTGCAAGTATTTGAGAGAAGTTACCCAGAAATTAACAGTTACCTTAAAAATTTTATGAGAAGAATATTACTCTTATTATCATTTTTTTTGGGGGGGGGAATAAAACACTTTCCCCAAAGTCAAATAACTATCACTTAGTAAAATGATTGATTTTAGTTTAATTCCATCTATCTTATTTTTTTTTTCTTTGCAGTCTGAGCTCTTAACCACAGAAACAAGCCTTGCTCACTTAATAAATTATATATGAAGGAACAAAACTTTTGTGTTGATGGCTTTTATTTTTCACATAAGCCACATTATATTTCACCTCAAAGTCTTTTTCTCTACCTTTTTGCCCCTTCTCCTCTTACCCTCTAAATCTTTTGTCCTGCCTACCTTTCTCCCATCCTCTATGTACAGTGGAGAAAACTGCTATGTAAATCCTGCTTTCTTCAAGTTTCTTACTATACACTATCGAGAATATCCTAAAGGATCGGGTTTATCTGGTTTTGAAAGTCACTGTGCACAGAATACACTTGAACACTGTCCATTGACCATGAGGAAAGTGATAAGCAGCTTCAGCAAGGCCCCATTCTTCCCTGTGACCCAAGTGAGAATAGCCAGCTAGTGTCTCAGCCTCCTTTATGGCCAAGCAATCAATATGCCCTAGTCACTGCAACCGTAAAGGTCCCATTTTACTCAGTGATTGATGTTCATTAATATTACTGGGAAATGGTTTTCCAGACAACTTAAAGACATAAATATGGCTTGGAGTCATATGTGTGAATGTCAACGCTCACATTTTAGTGCGCTTTCCTGCTCAAATGACATTGGAAGTGAAGAAGCAGAAACTCTTCTAGCCATGTTCATATTAATTCACGCTCCTTTCAAATGAGCTAGAGGCTCTGTTATGATGGGATCAGCTAGTCCACAGGAGGCTAAATTGGGTGGCCCATGACAATATTTTGTAAACTGGTGCAACATATTCCAGGCAGGGAAGGGAAAGGCTGAGATGGTATGGACAGTTGTACACTCATATTCTTGAGAATATTTTAGTTTTTTTACAGTGATTTTTAAAAATTGAGTTTTTATTTTATCAGCTTTTAAAGTAAATATAAATATAAGCAGCATCATTTATATGACCACTTTATGAGCCAAGCCTGGCAAGTTCAATGTCTATTTTCCAATTCATTTCTGGCAGAACAAATGGCATTTAGTAATCGCCTCAGATTGAAAACCAATCAAACAGCATCAGTAAAAGCAAGAAAGGACATGATGGGAAATACTGTATTTTTTTTCCTAGTGACTATCTACAATTTTGCAAATATCATGCAAAAATTCCAAAAGTGAAAATCAAAGGATAATTGTGTTATTGCAAGCACTATGTATTAAATTAAAAAAAGACTAAGGAATTCTACTTTCTGTACATTGGAACTGTATATCTATTGTAAATGGCCATTTACTATATATAATCAAACATCATCATGAACCCCTTAAACATTAATTCTGAAACTTTGCCTTAATAATTTTGTAGTTTTCAACATTTTAAACTATTTTCAGTCATATAAGATCAATGTATATGAAACTTTAAAAGGTAAGGTGATATTGGAGTAAAGGAAATTAAGGAAGCAGGAGATGTTAGAGTGCTTTTTTTCCCCCTTTGAAACTGTAGTTTTACGTATGTAAGGCTGAGAAACACTGATCTAAAATACAAGAGCTACAGTCTTTCTCTTTCACAGCTTCTCACCTCACCAGTGAGACTGATATGTAGATCAATTGTCTGAGAATAGTGTTGTTATAATGTAATATATACATTTGCTGTCAGTACAATCACAACTCAAACACACAGCCACTGTTGTGTGTTTTGGGAGCAGAAATCTCATCTTTTTGAGCCTCAGTTTCTCAAGTGTGAAATGTTTGTAGTAGGGCTTAGCTCACAGGGTTGTTATGCAAGTTAGCAATTCATTTGTATGACAGGCCTGATTCATAATGGATACTCAAAGAAAAGGGCTTCACTTCTGTTTTCCCTGATGCTTAACGCCGGTTATAAGTCACATAAGAAAATCAGTAATGCTACATTATACTCATCTCTTCCATTTGAACAAATGGTTATTACCAAGTTTGAGAAGAATGCTAGATTTGACGATTTATCTTCAAATGATATTTGCTGTTACAAAATATATCACTGCAAATATCAAAGGGTAAAGATTTCTCACCTCTACAAAACACTAAATAACAAAAAAGCCTCAGATTTGGAAGGAAATAGCAAGTGAAAGGAATAGTGTTGACAGTTTGGAGGAGAATAAAAGGGCAAACCTGGGAGGTACTCAAAAACAAATCACACAAATTCAGTTATGTTTTGAATTCATGTGCCATGTACGTTTCTAAGAAATGGGAATAACACATTGAGCAGAACAGCTAAAATGAAATTTTCACAAAGCCAGCACTCCTCTTGGGGGGCATGGTGGGGAGAGAGACAACCAGGATGTAAATATGTATCTGTTATGTAAACTCAGGGAATGTTAAGTGCTGAGGAGCAAAATAGACTAAAGAGAATCAATTTATGATAGGTAGAAATTGGGGTGCAACCAGTTCCACATAAAATTAGCAATTTATTGAGAGTTTAAGATTAGCTCATGGCAAGAATCACAAATTTCTTGGCATCAATCATTTACAAAGCAAACAATATATAGTGAGTGCTTGTTATATTCTTTGCACAGTTGTAGACATGGAAGTGTGTAGTTCACTAGGAAGTTCATATTCCAGGAAGGAAGACCGTTAATAGCAAAATTATTAAGCAAATTATATGGTACATAATGATAAGTTCTATGAAGTAAAATAGAACAGCATTTTATTGTGAGGGCCAGGTATGGGGATCACAGTTGCAAGTGTGGTTAGACAAGCTTTTGTGAGAAGTTGACTTGGGTATAAATTCTTGAAGGAGCTGGGAACAAGTCCTGTGAATATTTGGGAGATCCCAGTAGAAAGTATGGCAAGGACAAAAGTCATGAGATGGCAGCATATTGGGTGATGGATGGAAAGAGGAACGCTGTGACTGAAGAGGACTGAGGAAAGGAAGCTTGAATAGGAAATAATATCAGAGAAGTATTGCTAATGAGAGGCCAAGTTTGTTTTGGGAGAATAACAAGATAACATTTTAAAAAGAAATCTTTGTTTTTTATAAAAACTACTATCATTTTTTTCATTATTTTATAGTTTACATTAAAAAATTAAAGTAACATTGGTTTATAATATTATGTAGATTTCAGGGGTACATTATTATAACACTGAAAATAAGGAAGAAGAAAAATATTTATTAGCCAAGGGACTGAGGTCATCATACTTCAGTCTTAGAACTTCAGAATTGTTTTATATCAATATGTCTAATATTCCCTTCAGGATTTGCATTGTGGTCATCAGAACAAGAGAAAGGTGAGGAACATGTGATAATTAGGTGGGGAAAATGAGAGCCCATGATGCTCAGTAGTGCAAAGAAAAGTCATAAGGTGACATACTTCAAACTAGTTTTTGAAGGGTAAAATTGGAAACAGGTCACTGATATTTGCTCAGTATACTACTTAGAATTTCAAAAGGGATTGTCAAACTTGTCCAGTGCAGTAAAACATGAGAGGGGTCAACAAACTTTTTCTGTAAAGGACCGGTTAGTAAATATTTTAGACTTTCTGGGCCCTATCATCTCTGTTATAACTAATCAACTCTGTCATTGTAGCTAAAAGCAGCTGTAGGCAATATGTAAACAAGTGAGCATGGATAAATTCTAATAAAATTTTATTTACAAATACAGTTAATGGGCTGGAGTTGACCTGAGATCATGGTTTGACAACTCTTGATTTAGATTTTAAATTATGCAGTGATGACAGTGTTTGTTTTGAGGGGCAAAACACTAATGATCCTTTGTTATTTGAGATTTTAAACTTTCATGCTAGGTGAACTATTGATAATACACCATTTGATTTTCTCATCAGATTACTTAAGACCTTGAAGAGCATTATAAGGATACTGTAGTGTGTAGTCTGGAAAATATGGGTAAAAACTAGAGAACTTTATCAGAAGCCTCCAGTGTTCCTGACTTCCATTATTACTCAACTCTAGCTGCTGAGTCGAGAAGAGGCAGCAGGAAAGCTGGAAATAAGGGTGTCATTTAAGAGACTGCTGGAGTGATCTAGGTGCTTTGGGTTGAGTTTTGTCTCCCCAAGTTTTTGAAATCATAATCATTACTACCTCAGAGTGTTCACAGGGCATTTACTAAGGTAATCAAGTTAAAATAAGGTCATTGATATGGAGCCTAAACAAATACGAATAGTGTTCTCACAAAGAGGGGTAGTTAAGACAGAGACATGTGGAGAACACCAGTGATGACGAGGATGGAGGTCAGGATGATACATCTATAAGCCAAAGCATGACTTCAAGCAACCAGAATCTAGGAGAGGCACATGAAACAGATTCTTCCTCACAAAATTCAAAAGTAACCAGCCATGCAGACACCTCATCTCAGTCCAATGGACTCAGGAATAGTGAGACAAAAGGTTTCTATTGTTTTAGTCAGTTTATGGTACTTGGTTGTATCAGTCCTAGAAAACTAGTATACCAGACGAGAGCTGATGGAGACTCTAGGAGCGAAGAGTCATTGAATACTAGATGTATTTTATTTTATTTTTAAATATTTATTTATTTATGCATACAAGTACTGGGGTGTAGACCAGAGGTGTGGGGTGGTGAGAGGATTCACCAGCGACAGAGTGGGGAGCAGAACGGGCAGATCTACTGAAGTACACTGCTGAGGGGAGCAGCAGGCGAGATAGGAGAGGTCTGCTGCGCCATGAGGGTTAGCTCCCTGGCTGGGGCTCGAACTCATGCTGCAGTGACTGCTGATAGCTTCCTAGTGCTGAGACTTAACCCCTTGTGCCACCAGGGAGGCCCTGGATGTATTTTAAAGGAGCGTCAGTAATAGTCTAATTGGATTGGAAGTGAAAAATGAGAGAGACAAAGAAGTCAAAGGTGACGCCACATGTTTTGGGAAGATGGAATTGTAAGTAATTGAACTGTAGAAGACCATAGACCATAGATTTTATTGGGGGAGAATTTAGAATTTCTGACTTAGTCATGTTAAGATTGAAATGCATGTCAGGCAGTGAGAGGTAAGAATTCATTTGGCTGGTTCCTGGCAGGTTGGGCTCTGGGTCTTCTGCATAGTTTTATGGAAACTAGCTATCTGAGTGCTTAAGGCAATTAATTCTTCAAAAACTCAAGAACAATTTCCTGATTTGCTTCAAGTTGTAGTTTCGATTCCAAAGCCTTAGACACCTTGGTTATGCAGGGAATTGGTACTGCCCCCAAACATGAATGCTATTTGATCTTGCTATAACTTGAGATAGCAACTTCAATCCCTGATTATGTCAGGAAACAGCTGGTATTCTCCCAGCCAATGAATAATGAAATGGCAGAATAAGGTCAAGGTCCGTTGTTATGTCGCTGTTGGATCTCAGTCCTTGATATCAGAGTTAGGTTATTGCTTTTCTGATTATGTAGTTTAATATCTCTCAGTCCAAGAGCTGGAAAGAAATGGGCAATGTTGAATCATAGACTTGTTAATGCTCCTATCTCCATGTAGTTTTCTTACTAAACTCTAGTCTATGCCTGGCATGTGTGCTATCATGACTCCTCTGATTGACTCACTCTAGAAAATTGATTGAGCAAAAAGAGTATCTGGCTGAAGTAACCAACATGACCTTCTGAAAGTGAAATCAAGATCTGGAGATATAAAACCAATTCCTTGGGCTTGGAAATGACAGCCTGTAATGCCCTTCCTTCTGCCATCAGAATGGCAACTTAATAGGTGGTGGGAATTATCCCTCTGACGTGAATCTTCCGAGATAATGCCATATGACTGTTAGTGTCAGTCTTGAGGGAATTATCCAATAGAAGATGAACTCCACTGAGGAAAAGGTTGATATAGCACCTCTGACAAAATTGTAACTACAGAACTCTAATAGCCAACATAGGATCCATAAAAAACTCCTTCCTTAAAAGCTGTTAGATAAACTTATTCCAAACAGGACCAAAGAATAACTTCCCTGACCTTCCTCCTATGACTGGAACAATACAGTGTTGACAGTGCACTGAAAGCACTAAAAAAATGAATTAAGGAAGAGGGAAGCCTAAACATGTGGGTCACAACAACTACACCTCCCTCCTGTCGAATGAATACCCCATGAGAGGCCATACACAAACTGTTTCGTGTTGTGACATTTAAATTGATGAATCTTACATAATAAAATGATCCATACTACTCTGTAAACATATTTAGTTTGTGGAAGACCCTCTCCATAATCAAAGTGACAACTAAGCGCATTTACATGAGGAATATTAGAGGTGGCATAGGATATATGGATGACAAGGATAGGTGGGAGATGAAACTCACACACCATCCTTTTTAGATTACTGTAGCATGAAATTCATTATTTTAGGTTGGCCACAGGGTGAAACTAGTCAATTATCTCCTGGGAATTCAGAATCAACTGATAAACTTGACATTGAGAGGAAAGCTCTCACTGATAATGACTGTGGATATCCCCTTACTCACCACAGCTCTTGTATTGGTGATATAATGTTGCTCCTATTGTTCTATTCAATATTATTTAATCTGAAATGGAACCCCTTCAATTCTTGGTCACCAAATCCTAGGTCACCCAGTATGCTTCTAATGGCTCTGCCTTGTCATTTATGCCTTCTGCAGAAAATGAGGACAAGAGAATGTTGATTCAGAATGCTAACTCAGTAACAAATTGTTCTAACCAGACCCTGGGCACTTCTTGGTAAGTTGGCTGGGTGCCAAAACATAGCCATCCCTTCTGCAGGGATTCATCTTTTCTGAGCAATCTGTTAGAGACTAAAGAACAAGGCAATGGAGAGGTGTCTGGAGCAGCACAACATGGGTGTGCCTCTACACAGTTCTCTTTTACCTCTTACCCAGTCACTTTCAGGCTGTTAGAAATCTGGATGGCATCCTAAGCTAGGAGGTGAGTGTATGTACCTGTTATCACTGCCATCTTCTGCTTGGCCCTATGAGCACCACTGTAGCAAGAAAATACCCACCATCTTTACTGGGCTCCCTGCTATTGTATACTTCTTGTCTAGATATCCTCTCAGGTGGAAAACGGACAAGCCCACCTCACCCCCAGAGCTTGGGGATAAATGAGTGCTTCCTGACTATCACAAGAGGGAAAGCTAGTAGGGGCATAGTGTCAACGGAACAGAATTCTTTACCTATTTGGATTAGAGTCTTGAAGTCTTGGGAGGCTGTGGTGGTGGGGATGCATAATTATTTATATTTGAACCCATCAGAAAGATTCACTTCTGAGTAATTTTCAAATTTTTGGTGCCTCTTTCACTGATAGCTGCCTGCCTTGTTTTTCTGAATATCCTGTGCTGAATATCCCCTGTCGAGGATTCTCTCTCTGCCTCCCACATTTCATATTTCCCCAAAGTATACACTCCTTTTAACTAAAGATACTGACATTTATGAAGTGCTTTTTTTTCACTTTCCATGAGTTCAATAGTTCTTCCCATTGTACAGATGAACACCTTGAGTCTTAGAGTTTCAGTAACTTACATAAGCTAATAAATGATATAGCCAAGATTCTGGTCCAGTTCTATCTGAATCTGTAGACCAAGTTCTGAAACTCTGAGCTATAGAGACTTTGAAAAAGTCTCTATAAAAAAAAGCCCACAGAAGTCTGCAGGTGGGCATTTGTGATGCTGTTTTCTCCAAACCACTGTGTTCTCCCCAAATCCCACCACAGAACTCACTGAAGCATCTCCCACGTGGTGCAGCAGATGCTCATCTGTTGTCCTCGTTTGTCTTCTGTGCATTCCCCTCTGTCACCCACATAGGCACAGCAGTAAGGATTCCTAGAGTTTCTTGGTCCTTCTTAGCCTCCCAAATTATGTCATTAGCTTGATCATTATGCAAATATTAATTCCACCTTCCTTTTCTTGGTCCAGTTCCTGGTTCCCAATGCATCCCTGAGGTTCCACTCTCTTCTCTTTGACCTAAGTCTTCTAGGAAAATATATTTGACCCACTTACCAAGCCACATACTCCTTGCCATAGCTTGTTCAATCCTCACCATAAACCTATTTTGCTATTTTTCAGAGAAGAGAAAAACATAAATTAAGTAGCATTTCTTCATCAAATCAAGAAATAAGTGGTACAATTGGGACCTAATGGGGAGGTTCTGTCACTACATGCATTCCATTCCAACAGATTGTCTTCTTACCTGGAGATCCAATTACCGAGTTAGAAACTACCACTGTATATGTCATTCCTCAACTCACAAGTCTCCACTGGCTATCAACATCCAACAATCTATGCTACTAACATGCAGTTTGCGACTTCATGAGGCCAATCAATTTCTGTAGTCTCCTTTCTTCTCTTTCATCCCAATCCAAATAAAACCTAAACTCTAGATAGCTCTATGGAATATCTCCAACTCACATTATTGACCCACACACAGTCATTCAAGTGAGGAAATTAATCATAGCCATGGCAACAATTAGCTGGAACTATATAACAATTGCTTTCTTAGCCAGAATCTAAAGCTTCTAACTTAGCACTGTCTTCCCTCCACCCCTTAGTCATACACCAGCATGCTTAGCACAGGTCCAGTGCTTGTTGAGACCCCACACACAGCTGAGGTGGTGCTGTCAAACGAGCTCTGTCTCCCATTAACTGACATTTAAAGGAACCCCTACATTAAAATTTGAAAGTAAAACTTTGATTGGTCTCAGCAAAAGGGATACTTAACAAAATTGAAGCTTTCTGGCTTTCACCCAGATCTGCTGCATAGAATCTCTTACGTGGTGCCACGGAATTTTCATTATCTACAAGATGCCTAGCAATTGTTATGCGTACTAACATCCTAGGATCAGACATTAGGCAAAGTGGACTGTACTTTATGCTTTCTGTTTTCTCAACACAAACCACATTACCTATGTCCACATTTCTGTTCTTCTCTTTGGCTGGAACCTTTTACTTCTCACCATCCCAATTCTTTTGTTTGTTTTCATAGCGTCTTACTTAGGAGAATTTTCCATTAAGGTTAAGGAAGATGCTTCCTCTCCCTTTCAAGGGTCCAAATTAATAAATAAGATCTTTCACAAAACAATTTCAAAATTCCAAGATAAGACATCATATAAAAGAGGTTATTAACAAAATCCCTTTATATTCTATTCAAAATAGTTTACAAATTAGTCATTATCTAATATTACCAGAACAGAATACTCAAGCCTTTTGTTCTGGAGCCGTCATTTTCCTCAAGCTTAAACATAAATAAACAAACACATCCATATCTCTGTATCTCCTGGTCAAGACCCAGTGACACCTGGACTTTGTCACCTGGAACTGGTCATTGCCTTTGTCACCTGGAACTGACCTATCTCCTTCTTCTACAGTCAAAGTAATTGACAGTGACAACATCTAACGACAACTTTTCCTTTCTCCTTTGGTTCACTGCATTCTGTTACAGAGATTCTATAAAGAAATACTGATCCAAATGTTCTCATAGCATACTGTGAAATTGAAGACCTTATAAGGCTTCAATCTTTTCCCTTTTTGATATGTTTTATTAAAAAACCAGCACAAATAGCATGGCCTGAGTTTTATTATTCTTTGCTTCCCTAGTGAGGATTGAAATTTCTATGTTTATAAATAAAAGAAACACTATCCACTGGCACATGGCCAAAATGCAGCTTGCCCCATGAAAGGAGGGTTATACCAGGGTTTTCTGTCACCTCCCTTTCTTGCCCATGAAAATATATTTTTGATATGAGGAGAGAACATTACATAACACATAATACATTGGACATTCACACTAAAGTCATCTCTAGTTATTCATTTATATGTTCACTGATTTCTTCAGTTACTATTTCATATAAATATCTAGTGTCATTGAATATCTAGTGTTACTTTGCTATGCAGTAGTAAAAAAGATATCTACTAGGTAATAACCCAACTTCAACCTAGCAGAACTCAAATCATCTCCTCTATGAAATTCTCACTACACCCCTTAAGTTATACTTTCTCTAACTTCTCTCACTCTGCCTTGCACTTTTATGTATTCTTTTTCTGCCCCCACTAACCAATTTCCACTCAGTGGTAAATTCCACAATCCCAATTATAGTGTTGGATAAAAAATACTGCCCAATAAATATATTTTTTAAAGATTTATTTATTTATGTATATAAGCTGGGGTGCAGGCCAGAAGCGTGGGACGGCGAGAGGGTTCACCAGAGACAGAGTGGGGAGCAGAACAGGCAGATTGATGGAAATACACTGCTGAGGGGAGCAGCGGAAGAGGCAGGAGAGGTCTGCCACGCATGTGGGAATCTCCCCGGCTGGGCGTCGAACTCATGTAGCTACTGCTGTCAGTTCCACAGCACAGCGCTTAACCGTCTGTGCCACCAGGGAGGCCCTCAATAAATATTTTTATACCATGTGCCATACAACTTGTTGTGGCAAGTTGCTGCAAATTGTTTCTTTCATCCTACCAAACACTTTCTGCAAACTTATTTCTATTAATCAGACTGAACATTTACAACATAAGAGCATTGAAAACCTAGAATCACTCATTGGAAATGTCATTTATTTTACTGGGATTGTATAAGTCCACTGTGAAGAAGCGAGCTGCTATCTTAGACCATTGATATTTGTAGTGCACACTTTCAGCAGTACATGATTGCATGGGACACTTAAAATCTAAGCTACATTTTAGCAAAGAAGGAGGCCCTGTGGGGCTACTCAAGGACCCAAGAATCTTTTAAATTGAAATGGTTTGTTGTTGCTGTGTGTGTATGTTTGCCTGTATCTACACATGCACATGAGCATATGTGCCCATTTTGGGACAATCACAAGTTCTGGAAACTAAATAATATTTTTTTTTTTCAAAAAAACCTGATTTCAATGTTATCCTAAAATGCTGTTTTTCAAGTAAAAGTTAGCTTTATGAAATTCCATCTTGGGAAAAATTATACTTATACCATTGCCATGGCAACTAGAGACCTTATCTATTATCAAGTCAGAAACACACTTGGCCTGTAACAGCATCCTCCCCATCCATTTCCCAGGGGGGAGAGGACTCAGCCTTCTTTAATAGAGTGCCCTGTTTATAAAACTGCACCTTCACACAATTCTATTTGCTTAATAAGATTAAGGCAGGCTTGGCATTGCTTGGTAGATTTGCAAGAAGTCAGGCTTAACATAGCTCTGGCTTATTAAGAAAATGCACTCAATAATGATTTCTAATTGGAAAGATACTTCCCTTATTCTCTTTTACAGAAAAAATGCTTCATTCCCTTCTCCATCTTTATTACACATCACAAATGACACAGCTGTAATTTAAAGATACTCAGGATTATTTGTTACTTTTAAAAATTAAAGAATCTACTCCCTCTCCCTGCTCTCTTTTCTCCATCTGAAAAAGAAAGAGATTCAATCCCATTCTTGGACATTCTGATCTTCTTCAGTATATCATCACAGCATTTCCTCTGGATGATGTATTGGCCTCGCCCATCAAAAGTGCCCAGTTCCTTTGGTGATATATTACTCACTGACAAATGCCAGCTGGCAAGAATTGCTTTTGTGATTCTCAACAAGAGTCACTTCATTATTTAAAACGATGAATTGTTTTTGAAGTGGTAACTACTAGATGGAGAAATAAACAGTGTGCTTTTACTAGGCTAGGCAGGCCCCAAGTCCGCCAACCCTATTAGAAATCAACTTTTTATTGAGCGGGCATAATGTAATCATTCCATTTTGTAAAAGGTACAAGTTTGTCTCGGTCAGATTGAATAAATACTTGGAAGGGATTCACTGAAGAAATGTAAGTCCTTTCCCTCTCTGGCTCAGAATGGATTTTAAGAAGGTGCAGAGTTTCCAAAAGAAATAATTAGAAATATACCTTAGTTTTAAAGGAAGTAGAGTTTTTGATGATGAAGCTTTTTATTGTTAAAATTTTAATATTTCTTTATTTTAATAAAATATAAAGTATCAAGGAATGTTCTGATGGTTTTGATTTTAAGAGAACGTTGAAAATGATCTGAAAATGAATCTGGAGTAAAATTTTAAAGTGCATTGATAATCATAATCAAGAGTGTAAATTTTTATATGATAGAAAAAGTAGGAAAAACTGGCATGAAACCAGAAAAGGAGAATGACATGATCAAATGCATATGCATTTGATCATGTCATTGTCCATATATATATATGCATTTGATCATGTCATTGTCCATATATATATATATATATATATATATGTATATACACACACACACACATATATGTATGTATATATCTTTGAAATTTATTCTGGTTGTATTGAAGGAGGAAAATATAATGTGTGAGTGGATAACAGGATGATGTATGTTGTGGATGACATGATGATATATATTGTGGATAACATGGTGATGGTCTGATTGGAAGTAGAAAGGTAGAAGGGATCCAGCCTTCACACAAGTCATTTAAAGTCATTTAAAGGAGGAAAAGGAAACAAGAGGTGAAGGAAGGGATGTAGAAATTAGCCAGTGAGATAAAAATGCACTGACTGCTGCTAGTACCCAGCACAGCCCCACAGAATATAAGCACTCAGTGATACCTGTTTATATATTTAGTGAAAGTAAAAATCAACTTCAAGATGGATATTAGTCTTGGGAATAAAATGCAAAATAATAATTAATAAAAATGACATTTATTTATCTTTGAGTTTAAGAAAGTAGAAGCTATTATTCTAAGACCAAGTCCTTTGTGCATTAACCCTCCAAATCCCACAAGGTATCAATGACATGGCAGACAGCGCTGAGAAGTAAGAGTAATGGCTTTAGGAGAGTAGCATTTTTCTCTCATTTTCTGTCATTTTTATCTACAAGGAGGGTATTAAAGATATGGTATTTATACTTTTCATCATGCTCAGTTTACATATAAGGAAGCTGAGATGTTCGAGTGCCCAACCGGAGGTTACACAGTGACCCTTTTCGTTGTCAGGTTGAAAGGGGAAGTTCCACCACTTCTCCAGATTCTTCTCTGACTGGATGAGTAATCCAAACAGCATCATATGTGTTAACAAAGGAAAAATCAATTTAATAACAAGTGCACAGGGAGCTACATACAGGCCTCAGGAGAAAGGACTCTGAGCAATAAAGTACTGTATCCAGGTGCCAGGGAGAGAGACTTCACGTGACAAAGCGGGAATGTCTTTACCTGTTACTCTCAAAGTAAAGATGAGATCATCAGGTAGAGAGGACATGTTTACAGATCAACCAACACCTGGATGATATCCCTTTGGGGAAACTGATCTCACAATTTACATATTAACATATATGTATATTTATAAATTATAATATATAAAAATAACATTCCATTAATGTATATAATATGCAATGCTTTACTATGATGGGGATCTAGATAATTAAATACCGCTCATTGTCCTTAAAGTTGATGTATCAATAATTTCTAGCAACCTTCATTTTTAAAACTGTTCCTAACCAAGATTCCTGGTTAGGAACATTTTATAAATTACTATTTTAAAAGGATGTTTCTCTCTGTCAAAGAACCCTTTTAGAATAACTCTTAAATGCTTCAATATGATTTTGCAGACACAATTTTAGAGTGTTACGTAATCACAAGTGTTTTCTTGGTATTCCATCGGGATCTCTTCTAGTCCATTCCCAAGAACTAATACAAGTGTGTGTGTGGAGGGGATGGATGTGTCACGGCCAAGACTTTTGTGGTACTCTGGGGAGTTATTGAAAGACACAATATAGTATGAACCTCATCTCAACCTCAATAACCCCTGTCTTCCCAGGATCAATAGAACAAGGAAAATCTTCCTGGCATTGGGGGTTGAATTTAATATTGTCCTCCAAGGGCATTTCTTTGTACAGCCCACACAGATTTCAACAAATTCATTGACACATAAAACTTTTCCTCACAGATTTTTTTTTTTAGTCTACAAAAACTTCCAATTCCAGCAAAACCTCTTTCAGCAAAATACCTTGTGAATGCGGTTCTCCTTTGTCAAAGCAGTCAGAATGCACATTAAATTGCCAAGCAGTTAATTCCATAGCCTCAAATCTAAAAGATAAGCTACTTAGGAGACAAAACTCATCCTTCCCACGGACTTCTTTTCTGTATTCTGTCTGAGAATGATCCACTTTGGGGATTTTTTTTGTAGTAAGTGTTCACTTCTCGTCTGCATTTACCTCTCTCATGTCAGTGGTTGTGCATTTGCCCAAAATACATTATAGGGAGGCAACTGATGCTGTTGCAAGCAGAGCCCCATATTCCAAAGCCAAGTGCAAAAGTATTAAAATAACCTGTTCTTTAGGATCATTCTTTCTACTGACATTTCCATTAGTGAAGATAAGATGGTTGATATTCAAAAAAATGTTGATAAAGCTGAAATATGAAAACATTCAACTAAACTGCCTAAATGCAAAATCAGTTGGAGAAGAAGTTGTATGATTTGTGGGTTTTTGTTGTTGTTGTTTGCTTGTTTTTGGTGACGGGGAAGGGTGGATTATAATAAATTCTATTTAATTGGAGTCAGAATATAGCCTTAATATTAATAACATTAAGATCAATGCACCAGGGGGTCATTAATGATGAATGGAAATGTAAAAGTGACTATTAATAGTAATAATAAATGCAGTAGACTTGTAATTAAGTAAATTTTAAATATTTGGCAAACTTTCCTGTGTGTCTCTTACACTCTTCAATAATGATTTGTATTTCCTAGTGCCAGAATATCATGGTTAGCCTTTAAAAGACAGACCACCAGTTTATGGGAGCAAGAGAAAATCTTACAGTTTTATCTCCCAATAAGCAGAGTTGTGATGATAGTGAATTGTTTCCTGGGCATCCCTAAGGCACAATTCCTAAACCATGCTAGTTCAGGAACATCCCTGGCAGATGGATTTGTTAATGAAAAGATTATTCACGACACTTGTTAAAATGGTAAGGCAGACTTTATCCGGTACTGTTGTGGTAGATATGTCAGTGTACAGACTGAGGGGTGCCCTAAAACCCACAGATTTGCACTCTCTGAGGGAGTCTAGCCATCCTGAGCACAAAGACATTGTAAAAGATCTTTGATAGAATTTAGTGTGCAAAAGAGAGAAGTAAGCATAATTCTTCCCAATAAAACACCCAAATCCACCCATCCCCTCATGGGTAAAAGCCCATCCAAACAGAGCTGGCCTCAGTTAGGGCTACTAAGGCCCCAGAATTTGCCACAAGTGTAAAGTACCTCTTGTCAGGGAACCATAGGAAAGACATCAATGGGATCAGGTTGGGAAGAAAGGAGAAAACCAAGTACAAGTCAAGTTAAAGGCTGACAGTGTCAGCCTCCCCACATGTTTCTCATTCATATGTCCCTTCCAAATGTCTCTACATGTCTTGACTTCATGTATATCCTCCAAGTCCCTCAAGTCTTGGCATAAGTCCAAAACTGAAAAGTAAGAGCACACTTTTTCTTCAGGGATTTCTCTGCTCTGTGTGTTTCCCCTCCTGTATCTCTTCTATGTCTCAAGCCTCCCCTACTGCTTAGCTGTGCCCCTTATTAGGTGGGGCAGGGCACAAGCTACCTCCCTTTTCCATGCAGATGCATCTGTTACAGGTCTAGGGGACTACTATAAAAGGGAATTAAGGGGGCAGGGGGTATGGATTACATTCAGCTCTGAATACAAGGAAAACTGGTAATTCATCACCAAGGAGCAGAGTAGAGGGGGGATGGTGGGCAGAAGATCAGTAAGAGAAAACATTAGGGTTAAAGGAAAATTGACATAATTGATTTGTAATACAATACTTATTGAAGGCAGGCCAGAGCGATCAGCCATCACTTGGGGGTTAGTGGAAGCTGAAACCCAGTCAGATATTGAGAATGATCAGATAAGGAGGGGCGATTTCTGGCAAAACCAACTTAGCAGAATTGCTGTAAACACTGGGCCATGTAAAGACAGAAATGCTAATGCCGACATTTAGGCCTACTTTGGAAAAGGATTCAGAGAAAACTGACTTAAATTTGGTCAAACAGGGATCCCTGTCAGGTTGGAGGAAGAGTCAGTATTTACATTGTCACCAAAAGTATTGTAAGTCTCCTCTAGGAGAGAAAGTTGAGGCTGTCTAAGTTCCAGTTGCTTCTCCCAACCTTATGTCTGTGCTATGGCCTGCCAGGCTCCTCCCACGGCAGGGATGCAGGGTGAAAGTAAATGTGATTTTCTGACCTGATAAGTCATCAGTCTACTGATCTGCCGGCCAGGCAAGAAGCAACACTATTCACTCAACTTTTGCTTTCATTTGCTCACATTTTCCAGTTAAGTAAGTCACGCAAACTCCCAGCAATTCACAAAGAGATTATTTCAAGGTTCCCCCAAAATAGGGATTTGCTGCCCTCCTTCATTCCCTCAGGAGCTTTGCTACTTCTCATCACAGGGAACGGTTCACTGTGCAGGCCAACAGGAATTTGCCCAGCTCTGAGCCCCCGTGGCTGCCCATGGGAAGCAAGAGGGAATTGAAATTCCTTAGCAGCACAGTCTCTGTAATAAAACTATTTTTCTTGAAATTGATTGCCTGCTCTCCTGGAGACCTAAGTCATTTCTTCTGGTCACTCTGGTTCTCCAAAGCATACTGGTTATCACTGGGATGGTGAGAGGGATTGTTTCCATGTTTAAAATTAAAAAAAGAAGTGGGCATTGGCCTCCTGAAAGACTTAGTGTGAATCCTCATATTTAACAAAGAAGCAAGACTTTCACCAGATACCTTTCTTTCTTATGGCTCTTCAGTCAAAACATGGCCCAGTGATTTTGATCTATTGTTCAAAATTGATCCAGCATCTGCCTGGCACAAAAGCTTAAAAGCCAGCCTCTGCCCTTTAGCAACTTAAAATATGGTTAAAGAAATAAGACCTGGCAAGCAAATAATGTCATGTAGCATGAATGTGAAAATGAAACTCAAATATCAGTCCATAAATATAAGTTGTATTGGGACCAGCTAGGCTCATTTGTTTACCTAGAGACTGTGACGGCTTTCACATCACAAAGATAGAGTAGGTGAAAAAGAGAATGTATGGCCAGTAAAGCCTAAAATACTTACTATCTGACCATTTACAGAAAAAGTTTGCTGACTCCTCTATAAGTTATTCAAAAGATATTTCACGTGTGTTTAATGCATTCGATTTTTCCAGCTCTTTGAAAATCTATGAGATGATGTTACTGTGACAAAATCCTTATGACTTAGGGAAACAGGTATCATTATCTTCGTGTGACAGCCAAGGAAGTGGATATAACAGATCCCAAATTAAAGAGACGCAGCACAGCTGCCACGGAAAAAAACACATCGGAATGATGATTCATCCTGTGGAAAACATAAACCCGTGCCCCTCTGGTTGGCAAGCATCAAATTGGTGTGCAAAATCCTTCTGCTCTCCTTTCTGTACTCAATCCTCTCTCTACCCACCCCCCAAGGCTACCTCTCCATCTCACCCTGGGTAACAAATGAGAAATTTTGAGGACTATTGAGCACTATAAATTTTCACAGCAGGATGGCTTCTCAGCCCAGGAACTTGGGTAATTGTCACACGTTGGTAAAATTCGTAGGAGACAATTGCCCTCAAATCAACAATTCCATCTGCATGATATTGTTGGGGGTGGGGAGGGTAAAATTCTGTCCTCAGTGCTGTGTATGGAGTTAAGAATTTTAACTCACTCTTGCATAGTGCTCACACTTTTAAAGTACTCTTTGTGTTGTTGGGATGGCGTTGTATCAGTGTGCTCTCAAAACTGTAAGAAATACAGGAAGAAAATACTGAGAAAATGCAATAAATGCAAAAAATAAAATGCCTTGGGGGAGACATGATGGTGTTTCAATCCTAAGTGTCCTCTATTTCTCATGTTTTCTGTAAGCTCCCATATTTTAAAGAATTTATTTAAATATGAAAATATGCACTTGCAAATTCATAGGTGTATTTTCTTGGACTCTTGGTAAAGACTATCTCCTTGATCAAACTTTAGAGGCCTCCTCTGCCTTCTTTTTGACTAGGCCTTGTCCTTGAACCTTGTCTTCCACCTACCTAACTCAGTTTTAGCAAAAATTCTGCTAAGTCAGTTTAATGAGACTCTCTCTTCCCCAACATTGGTTATTTGAGCCTGCCGATATTTGATCAAATTACTCGCCCCCTAGGTTTGATATCTGACAACTCTGGCCTGTCTGCACCAACAATCCTTTTAAGTTGACTTAGCAAGAATCCCTTCACCCTTGATGTCTCCTCTTAATAATTTTCTGTCTACTCGTTCCCTCCCTCTCTACCTCGGCTATAATCCCTACTTGCCCTGTTGTGTTTGGAGTTGAGCCCCATCTTTCTTCCTTATTTCAGAAGTCTGTCTCCACATCTATCAGAACAGTCTGGAATGAAGTCTTGCTTGCCATTTTAATGTGTCAGAATCAATTTTTTATTAATAGTCTCAGAGGAACCTATATTTTTGAGTTGTCTTACAGCACATTCTTCAAAATGCTTCTAAAAGCCCTGTTTCAGTCATACTTACTTGCCCATAATTTCTCAAATAAACCATTCACCTTTCCTACCTCTCTGTCTTTGTTAACAGAGTTTAACTATATGGAGTTTTCTTCACCTTTCTATCTATTAACAGTGTTTCAAGAAACTACAAATATATCAAGCTGTTCCTTTCTTTTGTTAGACATTTGGGGCAGGGAGGGCAATGCCTAAGGAAAATTAAAGAGCTAACTATAGCTGGGATCCCAGGAAACACTTGCAAGAACTGATAACCCCCTGGGAGAGCAAGAAACACTGGGGAGATGGGGGGATTCCTTGAAATGAGCAGGTCTCTCGATGATAAAACAATTACCCCAAAACAGAACAAGCAATTCCCCCCCAAAAGAAAATACCTCAAAGGAAGGGCAGAGCAGGTTGACACCGTGGCAACTCAGGCCTAACACTCTCCCCTGCACCAATCTGTCTCTGAGACGGATACCCTGGAAGCACAGCAGAAGGAGGAGTGATTTAGAAACTGTGCCTGGGCACAGTAAACCTACAGCCCAGGGGCACCTGCTCAGTAGACCCCAAAAGTGATGGAGTGAGCAGCTCCTGCACCACATTTAAGACAAGAGTGATACCAAACACTAGCCTCAGTTTCCCTCAGCCAATAAAAGGAAACAGAATTTGAGACGAAGGAAAGTAGTTTGTCGACAAACTGAGGAGGGCAGCAGACTCATGTCTGAAAGACCCCTGCTGTGCTCTTTGGCAGAGGACAGGGCACTTACACAAAGGAGTAAAACAAAAGGGCAAGGGTCAGTATGTCCTTTTGATGTAGGCATAAAGAGATTTCCGGTGCGCGCCAACTTGCTTTAAAACCTGATATTTAACTTCCTTAGATGTTTAACTTCCTTACTATCCTCTTAGGGATATCCTTCCTTTTCCTTAGAATGCAAGAAGACAAACTTGTTAAATGTAACAGATAGGAATGCTTTTGCTATGGGGCAGGAAGAGACCTGTTTCACTGCATCAAGAGTACCCCGCAAACCCCTTTCAGTTGTTCTTTCCAGTTCTCTGGCCGCCTAGACCCCTTTTTAAGGTATAATTTCATTCTGTCTCTAAATAAGCTTTGTTTCTGCTTCTGCTAACTATGTGGCTGTAAATTCTTCTCACGCTGTAGTTAAGGACCAAGAAACCCCAAGTCCAGGAACCCCAATACCTGACAACACTGACTTTTTCAAACTACTCCATAAAACTAATCTTTGCTGACAAACACAGCATGTATCTAGCAAGTCACAATTATGGAGACACAATTGTGTCTGATATAGGCTGATAATTGAAGACACTTTTAGCTTTTGTAAATCACAACATCAGTTCACAAAGGCTCAGTCTTAGAATTTCTATGAAAATGCTACCTTAGCTCCTAACTGACTTTTGAGGTCAAAACAGAGGATATGTGTTCAGAAAACTATTGCAACAACACTTGGTAATTAACTTCCAATGTCAGATGCCCCAAAAGTGAGAAAAGGCAGAGAATGTTGGATAATCACCATGTGCCAACATATACTCTCCACAAGACGGGCAAGTGAGCTCTGCCCTAAGGTAGCCACTGATGTTATTGACACAGCTTCTCACTGCAAAGTGAGATAGTGGACTTGGGCCAGAAAGGGCAGTTATAAGTTGATCTGCTGGGTAAAAGAAGAGGCATCGAATCATTTAAAGAACATTAAGAAGCCTGTCCTATTGCAAAATAGATCTTGAGCCAATCTAACCACAATGTTAGAAATGTCCACTATTATTTCATTGTAAAGATATCGTGACATTAATGGCCTCAGTTAAAATTCAATTAATTTCTTTAATGGAAGAAACATTAAACCATTATTCATTGCAATTCAAAAAGCATCTGAAGTACCTGCTACCAGAATAGTTTGTGCTAAATTCTCTGGTGTATGTTCAATAACTTTACAGTGCTTACAGTGTACCTGGGGAATTAGGCACATTCAGCCGTGTGTCCTGAAGGGTCAGGGTTTTTTGTTTGCTTGTTTATTTGTTTTGATTTCATCATGAACTGATGGATGGCATTTGCACATGATAAATATTCAGCTTACACCTTTCATCAAGTAATCTCAAAAGCTCTCAAACTGGTCAAATCTTTGTTAAATGAGTGATGTTCACTGATCACATGCTTCAGTGGCACAGCAATGTTGAATTGATATAAATATTTTGAAATGTTTATGCTTACTCTCAAATTCAGAATTCATCTCACTCTATTCCTGTATTTTGCTATACACTCTCAAGAGCCGTTCAGGACAAGGCACTTTCAGCAGCCCCTTTCTATATCCAACATTAGTAACTCATTAAAAAAAAAAATCCAAAAAGCTTTAAAAATATCCACCCTCAGCCCTCACTTCAAATCCATCTCCTATCTGGCGATGAAGTTTGAACATAAGTATTTTCAGAATATCAGAGTGTTACAGGGCAGGGAGAGGGGCACCCCCGAAACCCCAGAACTGCCCTGTTCTAAATGGATTCTGCCATCCGCTGCATCAATTCAAAACATATAGGACCTTTTGTGGAAACAGACTTTAATACAATTAGAAAAGACAGAGAAGACAAAGAATATAGTATCTAAGTCAAGAACCCAGTTATCTAACTCCTTGTGGGTAAAAGTCCACCCAAACGGGATTGGCCCAAAGCAAGTCTCGAAAACCTGCCACAAGTCTAGAACGGCTTTTGGCAGGGACCCACACATAAGGGTCAGAAACAGCCAGACAATTCTGGGAGGAACAAAACAAAATCAAAACCAGAATCAACATAGCCATCATTAACTTCCCCACGGGTCTCTCACCCACATCTCTTTCAATCAGTCCAGGCCATTGCAGCTTCTTTACAAGTCTCTCTGCTCCTTGGGCCTTTTCTGGCTTTCCATCCTTCTTCCGTCTCCTCCTGTCTTCTGTCTGTGTGTTCTGTCTCCTCTGTCTCTCTTCTCTAGCTTCTTATATCCTGCTCAGTTTCACCCTACTTTGGGTGGGACAGGGAACCTGGGACACACCCTTTTTCCTGGGGACCACCCTGTTACAAGAGGAGTGAGGTTCTTGAAGACTAAGAACCTATGAAAACCTTCAGGTATGTTCTACAATATCTACAGTAGATACTTGCCTTCTCATATTTTACACTTTAGGTGACAAACCAATATAAGGTACTGATTCCCATAAACCTTGTTAGAGAATTACTCTTGGGTGAATGAATTCTCTTGAACTGAACAAACCAGGCCTTATTATTTAGACAATAACTGCTCCAGATAGGTATAAAAATATTGTTAAAAGTACTTTAATAATTTTTACTCTTTTTTTTCCCTGATAGGAAAAACAGCCCATGGTTTGTGAAACATTTGAGCAGTAATGTATGGAAAAAGATCACCCATAGTCTTACTTCCCCAAAACAACCACTGCTAATATTGTGATATATTTCTTTTCAAACATAAACTATAGCACAAACACACAAACACACACACACATACACACTTAAAATTGTTATGTGTAATAATCTTTTTTTCGCTTTCTTTCAATTTCTATTAAAGTAAAATTGATTTATATAACATTATATAGGCTGCTAGTATTCAGCTTTATAAATCAGTATCTGTATGTACTATGCTATGTTTAACCTCAGAAGTCTAGTTTCCAACTATTATCATTTTAAATGTGCCATTATCACAAGAATTTTACCATGTTGGTAAATACCCATTTTATGGTTTTACTGTCATTTATTTAAGCAATCTCATAATGTTAAATGTTTGGATTATGTCATTTCCCCCATAGTATTAGCAATACTGGAATGATTATGTATTATATATACCTAACAAGTCTTTGTTATATTGACTTTTTTTTTAAGATTTATTTATTTAGCATACAGAAGCTGGGGTGTAGGCCAGAGGTATTGAGGGGTGGGTGAGAGGATTCACCAGAAACACAGTAGGGAGCAGGTCTATCCACTGAAATGCACTGCTGAGGGGAGCAGCGGGTGAGACAGGAAAGGTCTGCTGCACCATTTGGGAAGCTTCCTGGCCGGGGATCGAACTTGTGCTGCAGTGGCTACTGATAGTTTCATAGTTCTGAGACTTAACCCTTTGTACCGGGGAGGCCCTATTGTCTGACTTTTAAAGATATTTCCTAGAAATAGCATCATTGGGTATAAGGATATGAACTCTTTGTCATTCGTATTACACATTTTCTAACCACTTTCCTATAAGATTTTCAATTTTACCCTTACTGTAGCGGAGAGGAATGAATATGTTTTGAATTCTTAAAATACTGGGTAATATTTAAGCTTTTGCTGAGTGAAAATGGTATCTTATTTTTGTTTTAATTTGCAACTCTAGCATTATGGTTAAACATGTTATAACAATGATAACGAGGAGGAGCATAATGATGATAACAGACAAATGGTTCCATTATTCTATTTGTCAGTGTTTTCCTCTTTTCAATTTACTCTACCTTTCTCTTTATGTCTCTGAGTAAAACTGATTGGAACGTCTGTACAAGCAATGTCCCTCCCATAACTTTGTTGGCACCTAAGCTTTTGTCAAATAATTTCAAGTTCTTATAATACAGCATCTTTAAGAGTAATTCTAAAATATTATTGAAAAATAATTAGGGATGTGAGGTGTGGCCATAAGTGAACCCCAAATGGTGAATACTCTAAGAGATGAAAATAGCTGATTTTATCCCAAGAGCTTGGTTTCACCTCTACTATAGCACCTGAGAAGAAATACACTGTTTAGGAATGTGAGACAGCTTCAGAAATGACTTCAGGAGAAACTGTGAAATTGAAAGTCGAAAGAGTTACAAACTCATGGATGGTCTGGGTACGTTGTGTGGAGCACAGTTCATGCCAATGAATCTCGATGAGCATGGTAGCAGAGCCACAAAATTTTAAGGCATTCTACATAATAAACACACGATACCAGACTCCTCCTAATGGAAGCACAGATTCTTGGGTCACCTCTTTGTTTCCTGTTGAACATCTGGGTTCCATAATTTATATATACTGACGAGGTGCTAGGGCCTTGACAGTGTGACCTATCCTATCACCCCAGTCCTACCACCACCACCCCAACTCTGCAGATGAAAGGGTCCAGTTCTCAGTGGGACAGTTCCCAAGGACTTATCTTGTTGGTGGTATCTTTTGTGAGATCACTGAGCAACGTTTGAACTCAGAGTTGACTGAAAAATTGTTTTAAAAATAAATAAATGAATAGAAGAAAAGGAGTGGAAACAACATTCTACAGGCATCAGATTAGTTTTCAAGTGCTCCTAGGACCATCTACCCTTAGGGTTTTTGTTTTATTTTGTTTTGTTTGATAATTCAATCACATGATAATGATTCACACAAGTAAATGCATGTTTTAGGAATTAATTTAAAAATTAAACCCAAACAATAAAAACTATATATTTGAAGATATTTAAGAAAAGACAGCAGCAAGGAGGAACTTAGGATTTTGACTTAGTTCTTATTCTACCATTTAAATAAGCTTTTTATCATCTTTTGGTTTAGTATAAAGTGGGATATAATAACTACTTAAGGCAAGGCGTATGCTATGGACGTTCTGCTTCTCTTGCCTACAGAGGATCAACAAGCTCCAAGATTTATTCAAAGAATTTTTACAAGTTGGCCCAAACCTAATGATGTTTTCACTCATCACTTATTCTGCTATTATCTTTCCTACTAACTTTAAAAAAAATTTACTGTGATTTTGCTAATTTCATTTTTTGTTTTTAAATTTTTATTTTATTTTTGTGTAAAAGAACTGAGGTGTAGGCCAGCAGTGTGGAGTGGAGGGGTTAAGGTGGGAGGGCTCACCAGAGACAGAGTGGGGAGCAGAACAGGCAGTTTGACTGAAATACACCACTGAGGGAAGCAGTAGGCGAGACAGGAAAGGTGTTCAGCGCCTTCTGTGGGACGCTCCCTGGCTGGAGATCAAACCGAGGCCTTAGTGGTGATAGCGCTGAGACTTCTCTGGCTGGCCACCAGGGAGGCCCATCCCTACTAATGTTGAGTCTCCAACTTACCAAATCCTTTTGACACAATACTAATCTCCAAATCTCAGTGGGTGCTCTTCAGGGAACTAAGAATATTATTCTCTTGCTTGTAGATCCTGGAAGATTATATTCTTCCTTCAGTATTCTGCTAAAAATCATTTCTTGCTTCCTAGTTTTAAATCATCCTTTCTCCTCCATTCAGTCTTGCCCTTTTATACAGTTTTCCATTATGTGCACCTGTTGGTACAGAATTTACCAAACTCTGTGTCAATTGCTCACTTACTTTTCAAGAGTAAATTTTTTTTTTCAGCTAAAGCTCTGTGCACCGTCCTGTACTCAGGAAGAGAAGAACTTAAGATAGACATCTCCTTAGTTCTCAAATTACTTAGAATTTAATCATCAGGGAAAGTGACAAAGGAGTTATAATATACTATTAGCAAATAGAAGTGTTAGAATTTTAACACAAAGCCTCATAAATTTTGAGCCATAAATATGTAGGTTTAGTTACAAATTCACATTAAAATATTCTCCAAATATACTCTATAAATATTTCAGTGTTTTTCATTAAGGATTAATACATGTGAAGTTGGTATCATCACTAACAACACTTGAAAGGGGGAGGGGAAGAAATGCTAGAGAATTTTGTTTGGGTTGTTTACTAAAAGTTAGTCTATTTCATCATTTGACTTAGTCCTGTTAAAATTCGTATATGGGGAATCCACAACACAATATTAAGAAATAGATTTTGAATCAATCCACTATATATGGGTGATGATTAATAAAAATCATACAATAATAATCTCCGTGATAGTGTGAGATCAGTTTTACTGACAAAATCTGAAATGGAGGAGAAACAAATGTGAACATCATTTGAAGGAAATGACACACTTAGCCAGCAAACTCATCCAGTTTACTCTCCTTTGAATTGTGTGTACTTTCAATCAGCTTATCTAAGCAGACATCGAGGGCACCTTCTTCACCCACATTCTGAAAAGCAGTTAAAGCTGAAAAGCTTTTATCAGAATACTTGGAATCTCTTCAAAAGTCATTTAAGATGTCTCTAGTGTAGTATAATTTTGTCTCATTTTCTTAACTCTCCAAGTTTTGTAGCTTTATCTTTAAAGTTAGAAAATAAAATGTTTCTACTCCCTAATTTTCTCTTCCCTAACCTTTCTAAATCTCTGTGGTGGCCATCACCTATTGAACATTCTGTTTTTGCCTTTTAAGCAAACCATGGCAAAGGGGGAGAGCTGACTGTGCTAACTGCAGATCCTGAGCATGGTACCTGATAATTATTACAGGAGTGGATGAGGAGATGGACCTATGTCAGAAAGCAAAGATTTGGACAAAGCAAAGAACAAATTACTGTTGCCTACTTTTAATACTTACTAAAAATCAAAATTGTGAAACTGAAATTTCTTTCAGACTACAGGATGGGCATAGGGAGGGAGGGAGAGAGAGGGAGAAAAACAGGGAACATTCCTAGAAATAATTAGACATTTCAGTTCGTGGAGAAATGTGCAAGGGACAAGACCATATATCAGCACTCGCTAACTGATTGCCCATGTGATAATACAGAATGTACAAATGTTCCAGCAATGCAGCAAGAAGACCTCACTGGGGGAGACAAGGAAAGCCCCCTGAGGAAGTGGCACTTCAACTTCATCTTGAAATTTATGTTATGGGCAATTGGGAAGGATGTTTCAGGCCTCAAAGACACCAAACCAAGGCAAACAAGCAAAAAACAATGCATTGGGGACATAGTGGGAGCCATCTTCCGGATTCCCAGATTCCCCAGCAGCAGTTAATGCAGATTATTGCTATCTACAAATGTCAAACTGGAATTCACCCTGGAATCTCTGGCATCATTCTTTCTTCCTACTGCCAGAGAAGCTGCAATAAGTGCTGAGTTGCTACGAGTCCCAGGAGGAAGACAGCATGTTGAGGCCCCTGAAAATTCACATATTAACTTATTATTAACAAAATTTTGCTCTCATATCAGCACTAAGTTTGATGCAAATCCCACATCTTTTCCCTTTGCTCATATGTCTCCTTGTGGGAACTAGTTCTATTACATGCTCTATTTTATTTTATTTTTATTTGTATTATACCTTTTTAAAGATTTATTTATTTATGCATACAAGCTGGAGTACAGGCTAGAGGCATGGGGCGGCGAGAGGGTTCACCAGAGACAGAGTGTGGAGCAGAACAGGCAGAATAACAGAAATACACTGCTGAGGGGAGCAGCGGGAGAGGCAGGAGAGGTCTGTCTGTGCCATATGGGAATCTCCCCGGCCGGGGGTCGTAGCTGCTGCGGACAGCTCCACAGCGCAGCACTTAACAGCTGTGCCACCAGGGAGGCCCTAGTTGTATTATTTTTAATTGAGGTAACTGGTTCACAGCACTGTATTTGCTTCAGAAGTTCACACCTCTTCAGATGTATGTGACCATACCACACCCACCTCCAGGGTACCCACAGTCCTCCTCTGCAATCCATTAGACTCCATCCTCACACCCCTCCTCCCACTGTAGCATTAACACTACAGTCAGATTTCTAGGGCTTGGTTTTGTCTTACAACATATTTTAAATTGGACTATCTCTTGTTCAGAAAGTGCTTCGTTGAGTCTTATGAAGAGAATCAGAATATACTGCCACAAAATATGTCACTTTGGCATTATTGTTGACTTACTTTGAGCTGTAGTTAAGAAACAGCCAACAATTAGCACAGCAGGATTTCTCTGCCTTCTCCTTTCCTTAAAATGATGGGTAGTGAGGACTGGAGTAAAGTGGGACTCCAGCCCTCTGCCTTGAAGCTATAAACCAACACAGGGACATACGCAAGATGAAGACCAAAGAAGAGGCTGAAAAATGAAAGGCAAGGTTTATGAGAACATAAATAAGTATGCCTGTACCAATCCCAAATTACACCTTTCTTCTTGGTGTTATTACTAATAATGCTGTATTTCACATGCAGAAGTGCCCTGAGCTAGGCAATAATCCACATGATCTTTCTAGTTGTACTAGACATAAGCTAATGAGATAAGAAACTGGTTACTGGCATGGCACAAATTCAGAGCAGGACTCTGATAATATTTGGTTCATCGTGTTCTTTATCTTTGGGGTGGTTGTCTGCCTTTTTCATCTTGCTGAAATCCTGCCCTTCTTCAGGGCACATTTTAAATACATTTTCTGGCCACTGAAATGAACTCCCCCATCTCTGTACCTTGAAAGATTGCATGCAGCATTTGTATAGCGCTTACCTCATTGATTGATGTTGCTCTCCTCTTTCCATGAAGACATTATAGGTAATCCCAAGGCCAGTTATCTGTAATATGTTCTTAACAGACTCCAGCAAAAAATAAGAGGGATGTGTCTCCAGATTGAAACTCTTTGTCCCATGCCATAAGAACATTGCCAAGGTTTTTGAACACAAATCATTTTCTTTGATTTAAGAAAAGTTCACTTGTTTAGTCAAGAAATATCTACGGAGTACCAAATGAATAGGCTCTATTTAAGTTGGTAGAGTTGACTCATGGATCAAACTCAGAAAAAAAATTAAATCACTGACCTCAGAGTCTATGGTTTTATGTGAACAGATAAACAATGCAAAGAAACATAAAGTTTGATGATCTTTCACATCTTACAGGCTCAGCGAGGCCTCCCTGGCTCTCCTACTTAAAATTACTACTCCCCCACCAGCACTACTCACCCTCCTGCCTGCTTTATGTTTTTCAGAAGCATTTAGCACCATCTCAACTACATCTTTTATTTGCTGATTTGTTTAATGTCTGTTTTCCTCAGCTAGAATCTAAGATATGTGTTTTATTTACACCTAAACCACAGGAGCGAAGACAGCATCTACTAGAGAGTGGGCTTTGTGAAGAACGACTGAATGAATCAATAAATTACATATATTAGAAGGTGAGTGGAAGTAAAATTAGAAGAAACAGTTGATGCCAGTGTCATAGAGGTGGTAATACCAGATTGTAATTTGCGACTGGGCGATTGGGTAGATTGGTCTCTTCGCGAAGTTGGCAATTGAGCAGACTCGGGAAAGGAGTGAGCTGTATACCATCCCAGGAGCATGCCTGACAGCCCATGGAATAGAGAGAGGTATGTGGGTTTGGAGCAGAGGAAACAAGGGAGCAATGAGTGAGAGATGAGCAAAGAAATGTAAAAAGTTTGGGGTGCAGGACTGTATCATGCCTTATAGGGGCTTGGATTTTTTTTTTTTTTAATGATCTGATTTGTCTGAGTAGTTGACAACCAGTGACAATTTTGACACCAAGGAAACATTTGGTAAATGCCTGGAGACAGTTTTGGTTGTCACAACTGTGAAGAGACTGCTGCTGGCCCCTATTGGGTAGAGGCCAGGGATGCTGCTAAATAAATACCCTGTGATACGCAGGACAACACCCAAAACAAGGTGTCATCTGGCTCAGTGTCAATAGTGGTCCGGTTAAGATTTGATTTAACTTTTAAAAGGATGATTCTGGTTTGATAATGAGAATAGACATAGGGTAAAAAAAAAAAAAATAAAAGCCAGGAGATCAATTTAGAGGAAATTGCAATAATCCGGTGAGGGTGACTGTTGGTTTGGCTTAGGGTGACCATAGTGGAATTGCTGAGAAGTGGTTGGATTCCAGGTATATTTTAAAGACAGATCCAATAAAATTTGCTGATGGTCGAGATTGGGGGTGTGAAAGGTAAAACTCACTGACCACTTAAGCTTTTGTTTGAATTTCTGAAAGAATTGACATCAGCCATTATGAGGATGATGGGTTGAAACAGAATTTTCAAAGGGATCGGGTAGAAATGAAATATTAAATTTCAGGTGTTAAATATGTGAAGTCCATTAGATATTAGGTGGAGATAATGTATATGCAATTGGATAGATGGGTCTGAAGTTAAGGAGAAATGCCTAGATTTGAGTCATTTATTTGCATGATATTTAAAGAGGTCCTCAAGAGAACAAAAGTGGAAAGTGAAGACAAGAGAATGAAGAATTGAACCCCAGGGACCTGTAATGTGAAGAGGTGCAGACAATTGAAGGGGGGATCACTGGAAAGTCTGAGTCTCTGTCATTTCTTTCACACTCGCATATAGCTCCAGGCTCTTAGATAATTGGGTTTTATTTTTTTATCTTTCTGCTATGTCTTGGGTCATACAGCTGTCATCATTGCCCCGAGAATCCATCTGTGCCAGGAAAATGCACATTTTGTCTCGGCATCATCGCACCTCTCTGTTTAATGCTTTGCCACTTCTCTGCTTCTTAGTACCTGGTCATTTATGTTGCTGCTTCCAGTGTTAATATTCTCCCACTTCTGCCTCTGCTGTCTATGCTAAGTCCATGCTCTCCATCAAGTTTTTGATCCAACTGATTCCATCTCCAGTACTACAACCAGAATGACACCAGTGATGTGGCATTAGGGTCCACAAAAGGCCCTCATTTTAATGAAATCATCTCCTTAAATGCTCTGTTTTAAATTACAGTCATACTCTGAGCTTGGGAATTCATTAAATAAATCTTAGAGGAAACAATTTAGCCCATGATAGACTGATACACTGATTTCCAGGCTAGAAAACTTTGCTTCATTCCTCTGATATTTGCTAAGAAGTCATAATCTTTCGAGGGCTTTCCCAGAGATTCCAAGATTGGTCTTTTACTTGTCAGCATCTTCCACATCAGAGCTCGCTGGAGGTAAAGCATGTGGCCTGTTCACTTTCATATTTCTACTTTATACCACCAGTTATGCATTCTGGAAATGTTTGTTAGGTAACCAATTAAAATAGTGAATTAATTTATATGCTTTGCATTTTTAATCTAGTTGAAAGTAATTTATGATGAAATCACAAGTTTTTTTTTTTTTTTTTTGCCTCAGCAGCTAATACATTCATTGCATGGCATATGGTTGAATGTAGGCAAATATCAATTGATTGATATAATTGAGTCCATACTATAAATTACTGTAGTCATTTGAATTTCTTCACTCACAGTATTCTTGCTGAAAGGAAGCCATGTCCTGAATATTCCTTTGGGTCTTCAGTCCTCAATGATACAAAATTTAAATTAAATCTGTTTTTTCTTTTGCTGTCAGCAAAGTGACTAAAATGAGAAAGGTGAGAAGAACAGAGAGAAATGATCAGATTAGCAGCTTTGAAACTATACAGAGTTGTGATAGTTCAACAGCCAAATATGAATATTAAAGTGTTATATAAAGGTCACGCAATGTAAAAAATGCTTCTGGCAAAGTAGAAATGTTACTACAGTAAACAATGTGCTAACTAAATTTGTGAAGCTCTGTAAGATAACCTCTGTGTAGCTCTGACTTTGAAATAGGCCGATTGTCAATGCATATAAATATCCCTTTCTCTTTCTCAAAGGTCAATCAGCTTTTATCTCAAAAAGAAACAAACAAAACTGAAATGAGTTATAAAAATTCCAGAGAGAAGCAAGCCTGTAAAATTAATGAAATGTATGATTTTGTCTAACTAGAGATGTGAATCTGAATACCTTTTGGCAGAGTGTACGCTAAGTAATTTATAAATTACAAAACCGTTCCCTGCCTTTATACCATCTATATCACCTTTGCCTTCAATGCCTTCCATCAATTCCCAATAAAAAAACACGTATGACTTGCTCCTGTTCATCTTTTGTATTGGATTCCTTGTAATCCTACCTAGACACACACACACACACACACACACACACACACACACACACACACACACACACCCCTTGGCTGATTTAGATATCTGAAACCCACTGGGTTTCTGTAGTTTCATACCCATAATCTATTTTTTAAGATTCATTTTTATTTATTTATGCATACAAGAACTAGAAGTAGGCCAGAGGTGCAGGGGGTTGAGAGGATTCACCAGAGACAAAGTGGGGAGCAAAACAGGTGAATCTACTGAAATACACTGCTGAGGGGAGCAGTGGGCAAGACAGGAGAGGTCTGCCATGTGGTTCAGCTCCCTGGCTGGGGATTGAACTCATGCCAGAGTGGTTGGCAATAGCTTGATAGCGCTGAAACTTTAACCCCTGTACCACCAGGGAGGCCCTCATATCTGTAAATCTTTCCGAACACTTAATTGTCTTAAGCTTGTTAGTTTTCTTGTCTGTTTTCCCTTACCTGTATCAGTTGCAAATCATGGGCTCATATAAGCTTCATTGTTTTATTTCATTATGCCTACAGATAGATATTCATTGAATGCTGAGGGGCTTTTGTCATGAAGGGATAATCCTATATATGAATCTGTGAAAATCAAAATTGAAGGTATTTGCTATGATGGCCACTTAATTTGAAGATTTCATTATGCAGAAGTCAATTTTCCTTAACGAAAACACATTCTACTATTTTTTTTTTTTAATGAAAGTATCTTGGGATGATTTGAAAGTGCATTTACTTCCCATCTTAGTGAAAGAGCTTTGGGACTTTCTATTTAAGGTGACAATAGCATTTGGGTTTGAATAGGCTGTAGGATGCCTCTGTGTTCCCAACGTTTTCACATTAGACCAAGGCTGTTCTACAGAGCTTGATTATATATAGAAGATTCTTGTTTCTTTTGCTTAATGTCATTTTTAATCTTTGACTTGTTTATACTCAGCCAAGTCCTAAATACTATTTAACAGTAAATAAGAAAAAGAAAGATCCAAAATCCAATTTTATTTGTTTTGGGGGTATTTCTGGTTTATCCTCTGATGCTTTACCACATGGAGCAAAGTTTGTATCCATGGTTTTGGAAGGACATGCCTGGGCCTGTCAGTTGAATATCAAGCCTGACACAAACACATCTGTCTTCACGTGGCTAAAGTATTCTCTCATTCCAACAACAACAAAAATAAGGCACATGTTTTCTCCTTTCTTTTCCTTGCCTCTGTAGAAGAGTCTGCAAATATGTTTGAAAGGTTTATGTTTTGAAGTGTTTTGCCTATGTTTTCCTCTATGCATTTTATGGTCTACATACAAGTCTTCTATCCCCTTTGAGTTGATTTTTGTGTATGATGTGATATAATGGTCTAGTTTCATTCTCTTGCATGTGGCAGTTCAATTTTCCCAGCACCATTTATGAAGAGGCTTTCTTAATTCCAGTGTAAATACTCTGATCCTTTGTCATCTATTAGTTGTCCATAAATGTGTGATTTTATTTATGGGCTCTCAATTCTATTCCACTGGCCTGTGTGTCTGTTTTGTTCTGGTACCATGCTTGTTTAATTATTATGGCTTTATAGTATAGTTTAAGTCAGTAAGTGTGATACCTCCATTTTTCCTCTTTGTGACAACATGGATGGAACTGAGATTATTCTAAGCAAAATAAACCAGAAGGGAAAAGATAAATACCAGATGGTTGCACTTATAGATCAATCTAGAGAAACCAAACAAAGGATCAGACAAAGACAAATGGTAAGACTGACCCTTGAAAGCAGATCATAGATCTAAGACACTCAGGAGGGGAGTGAGAGGGGAAAGAAAGGGGGAGAGTAGAGAACAGGCATGGAGGGTAGTGGAAATTGTGATAGAGGACTGTGGGCACTATGGTGGTGGAAAAACTATGTCGACTGCATCTGATGGGAGAAATCCTATATTGTGAAAAAATAAACAAGGATGTTTTAAAAAATATATATTTGACTAAAACAACAAGAAAAAGTGAGGCCGCTGCAGCAACACTTAATACTTCCTGTGAGGCAGAATGAACCATGATGTGTTCTCATATGAGTGCTTAGATCAGTATTTTTCTTCTTTTTGCCTTCGCTGCACAACAATTGCCAATGTACTTATGTTCTTGTCTGCTTTGTGAAAAGGGTTATTAAAGACTTAAATAAAGACAGACATTGTAATATCTTATGGTGAGTTTCTGAATTAGCAGCATAAGGGAAGGAGACAGATTGTATTAGGAAAAGCCCATGGGCTTCAAAGCCAGACAGACTTATAGTTAAGCCCTTGCTCTTGTGTATATTAAGTGTAAACTGACACACATTATTTAATTCCCCAGGGGCCAGATAATTCAGCTATAAGAGGACGCAAGTGTGTGCTGAGATTTAGCTCATGAAAATTATTGTTTATATAACACAATTAAAAAATTTATAGAGATAACAGGAGGGTAGAAAAGAAATGCTCATTTGTTGAGAGCTTACTATGTGTTCCATTTCATAAATGACACATTATAATAGACTACACTTTATGTTTTAACTCTCTAATTGTTCACAATAGACAGCAAATCACATTAAATCTCGTACAAACAATAGTTATGTTTTTTGCACCAAAATTCTTTCAAATGAAATATGGCAAATGAATTATTAACTCTTAAATGTCCATTTCTTTTCTATTTATCTTTCATCTGACCTCCGGGACAGTTTAGTACAGACTTGATAACTAAAACTGGCTCAAATCCAAGCTCTGGCATTAAAGTTATTAAATTTCGTATCTTATCAATATTAGCTACAATCTGGATTCCCACTGGAGCGCCATCTCTTAATAGCTGCATAGGCTTCAGTAAGTTATTTCTCAATATTCAAATATATTAAAACTTTATATAATACCTTGCCCTGAGCTGCCATGCATAGCACATGCTGGAGATTGGACCAAGTTCTCTTTCAAATTCTCTTCTCCAATGTGGATGGAATAAAATGTTTACATCTCAGATATCTGGAAAAGGAACAGTGAGTCCTGTTATCTTGAGTAGGGTCATTGAGATTGCTCCTGAATTTTCAACAACCAAATCCACCTGTAGGTGGCGCCAAACTCCAGGCAGAGTGAGTATGGATTTCTATCGCAAGGATAAACTGCCTTCACCCCTGCCACCACCCAGACATTCCCCAGGTTACGCACACAGACTTATATTAGTTAGCCATTCCATTATCTGTCAATATTTCGGTAATACAATTTATGTCATTTTTTAGTTTTTGAACTTCACTTACTACAATGACGATAGGTCTTTCTGTAATTACAGGCAACAAACGCTGGAGGTGCTATGAGAAATAAAAGAGATAATCCATAAAAAACACTTGTCACTGTGACTGGCACTCAGAGAAAGATGATAAATGATGATTGGTTATTACTAACTGATATACAGATTCCGAGGCAAAAGCCTTATACTTCAGGGACATCTTGCTTATTGCATATTGAAACCATATTACGTATTGAAACCATATACCTTTTTTTATTCTGATATATTAAAATCAGATTCTTACATTAAAGAGTTGTATTTTTCTCTATGTATACGTTCATTCTATCTATCCATCCATCCATCCATCCATCCATCCATCCATCCATCCATCTATCTATCCCCCTACCTGCTTGTCTACCTACCGATCATTTTAAATGTAGACTTTTTAGGAATTGGGTCCTGAACAGAATCGTTTTACAAGAAGTGTTTTTCAGAGCATAGAGATGTCAAAAAACAATACAGTTTAGAGTGACATGCTAATTCAGCTAGAATTGCTTGTTCTCTTTGGGGTGCAAACATTTCAGAAGCACCAGGCATAGTCACAAGTCTATAACACTGCTCCATAGAGGAAAAATTTCTGCATGAAATGAAAGTGAAAGACTTATTTGAAAAATGGTACTCTGCTGATAAAACAGCCATACTGTACTAGTTGAATAATTGCCTGTTCATATATGTGAAGATTGAATCTTTTGTATAGTATCAGAATGTTAAGTGCCATTCAGACATCCAGTAGGTCTGTTGCACAGAGTAGGTATTCCATGTACAGTAGCATCTCCCCACACTGTCAAACACCTTCACACACACACACACAAACACAGTTTCAAAGAATTGTTTTTCTCATAGTGACAGTGGAAATTAATCTTTGTTATAGTCACTAGACAGACAAGATAATTTTGTTCATTTATGAGACATATGAAAGTTTTTTAAAGTACACATGATTTAAAGGTGCTCAGCTATAAATAATCTAATTGGAACAATTTGCATTTGAAATGGATATACATGTGTATATGTACTGTTTGAACTTTGGGGGATCACGAAATGGTCTAATGACTCAAATAAGAATTTCTACATTAGTTTAAAATAACACCTCTAGCATCAGAATAAAAGTAAATTCTGAAATAGTCCCAAGGTTGCAATATAGTATGATTAGTAATATAATATTTGTAGATAGAGCTATTAATTGTCTGAACATTTATAAATCTCATTACAGGAAAAATCTTATTGTCTAGATTTATAAGCAGTTTTGTTTGGAATGAATTTCATTTGCTTTCTTTGGGAATTTTAGAGAACTCTTAAAAACCACTTTTCCACCTTGTTTCAATTGAAAGCTTTACATTTATCAAGAAAGAAACAGCTTGTTCCTTATGTGTGTGGAATTATTCTGCCAAAAAAGAAAATCATTGGAGGAAAATTGTAGCATTTGTCAAAATATTTTCTCCTCTTCAGCACCGGTCCCATCCCAGTGGAACATTTATACTTGCTGCCCCACCGACAGTGGGCTTGGTTGTGTGACTTGCTATGATCATATAACATCTAAGTGGACATGGCCTGTTTGTCCTCTGAACAAGTGTGACTTTCCCCTCCACTAAAAGACCATAATATCCAAGAAAAGGCCCCTCCTCTGCCTTGGTCTTGGAATAAAAAGAAAATTTAAGCCAGGTGTAGCCAACCCATAGCCAACTTGCAACAGAACACTAGGCATTAGTAAGCAGCTTGATGGGGTTACCAAAGGGAGTGTACTTATAAAGTGATCCTGAGGAGCAGAGGAGAGTGTTATCAGCACCCATGAATAGGTCATCCACCTCTGACTCCTTCCAGTCATTTCTTTACCCCACTAAGAGTCACCTTTCTGATGTCTATGTCCATAGGCAATTTTTTTCTTGTATATATTATTTTGGGTCTGCTTTTCTTCATTTGATAGTATGTTTTGATATTTGTCTGTGTTGTGAGCAGCAGCACCAGCAGTGAGTTCATGTTCATTACCGTATAATATTCCTGTGCAATATAAAACTGCTTTTTTGTCTATTCAAATTTTGCTAAATATTGGAGATGTTGGCAGTTTGGGGGCTACTACAAATTCTGTTACTGTAAATATACTAAGCATATCCTTGATATACATAGTGACAGATTTTTATAGTGTATATCCTAGAAATCTGTAGGAGTACATGTTCGGCAAATGTTCCACTTTATTAGATACTGCCAACAACTTTCCAAAGTGATCCGACTAGTGTATGTTTCAATGAGTTAAGTTTGAGAGCTGCTGTTTCTCTATATTCTTGCCAGTATTTATCTTTTGTCACATTATCATCATCAGATGACTATACAATGGTATCTCACTGTGGATGCTCTCAATTACTGAGGTTGGTCACATTTTAATATGTTTAAGGGCTGTTTGGTTAATGCGTGTGTTATGTCCTTGGTGTATGGCTGGGCTGATGCCTGGAGAGAGGCTGGCCTGGCCATGCACCCTGAGGAACTTGGATGTGTCTCTATGGATGCACAGTCACTGGTTTGAATAAATATTACCTAGTACCCACTCCCTGAGGGTCGTTTGTGGGTCAGCTTGTTTAGAAAGACCTTTAAAATAAAAGTATAGTTCCTTTTTATTTTTTGAGAATTTAATGATTTTATTTTATTTGTGCTTACTTTCTTTGCTCGTGTTTCAACAGGGGACATGTATTGCTTTTGCAAAAGTTATTTTTAAATGTCACTTAAAAACAGCAACAACAGGGCCTCCCTGTTGGTGTAGGGGGTTAAGTCTCAGCACTCTGAAGCTATTGGAAGCCACTGCAGCACAAGATCCATCCCTGGCCAGGGAGTTAACCCACAAGGCGCAGCAGACCTCTCCTGCCTCACCCGCTGCTCCCCTCAGCCTGTTCTGCTCCCCACTCTGTCTCTTGCGAATCCTCTCACTACCTGCACCTCTTGCCTGCACCCCCATTCTGGTATGCATAAATAAATAAAATAAATAATTCTTGAAAATTACAAAACAGCAACAATAAACTGTTTTGTTAAAAATGATCAGTTTAGTGAAAACTAAACTGAGTCCAGTTGCTCTAGATTTTGTGGCTGCCACTCCCTTGCCTAGCTGGGGCTAGCTCTGCATAGTAGGTGTGTTGAAGTGTGCCCCTTAAATACATGAATCTAGAAAAGCAGAATTGCATGTTTGTGGAAGGCCAGCAGAAAGATTCCTCTGCTCACCACTACCCCATGCTTGGAAATTTGCCTCCACTGGTTTTTATTCTGTTTGAGAAGTCTCTTTGGCGCGAGAGTTGTGAGCAGCTCGGGAAATAGGGCTCCTTTTCCTGCTTTGGCCTTGATCAGGCCTAAAGAGGTCTTCTCCTTCTCTTGGTTGCAGGGGTTGATCCAGAAAAGCAGACCACACTCTGGTCTTGTCCAGATAAAAGTTCTCTTAATTCTCTTGTTGGGCAGTTCCATCAAAAATCATTTGCCTCTGACTTTGTCTAAGTTCACATAGAAGATGGAGTGGACTTTTCCTTTAGAAGTGGGTGACCTCTAGACGCTGCTGGCATGTCTTGGGTTGTGGATGCATCACTCTGATTTATGTCTGAATCTTCATATCTCCTCTAACACCTGCCTGTATTTTATGAAGACACTGGTGATTATATTGGGACCACCTGGATAATCCAGGATCATTTTCCCATCTCAAAATCTTAATTTAACTAGGTCCACTCTGAGTGTGAGTTTTTCTGGGGGGATTGTTTTGAAGTTTAACAATTAGGATCTCTTCTTTCCTTTATAATGCTATTAGAACTGCAGTTACTCTTATTGATCAGAAAACCAATATTGGTAATTGGCTACTTCTGTGAAATGTCTGTTTGTCTTTTGTTCATATTTTATTTGGATTTTCCTTATTGTCTTTTCTTATTGATCTTTATGACTTTTTTATATATTATGGAGTCAAGAGCTTTTTCAAAGACATGCAGTCATAGTTAATGTATTAACAAAATTTCTTCATTTTAAATAGTCTATTTTATCATTATTTTCTTTATGGCTATTATTTATTGTGTACCTAACCAATGGTTATAAAAATATTACTATGTATTCCTTTCTAGAACATTTACTGCTTTACCATAGATCTAAACTTTATCTGGAATTGATTTTGTCATGATGAGAGATATTATTTTTCTCCTTTTGTAAAAGCATTACATGATTTTCCTTCTCTTGTAAGAACAAAGGAATGATTTGATAACTATGTTGAAATCAGCCTGCATTATGAATATAAACTTTAGTTATGTAGGTTTTGTTTTAATTTTCATCTCCATTGTATTAGATTTTTATGCATTATTTGATGTCAGTTCCCAATATTTTGTTTAGTGCTTTTGTATCTATGTTCAGATTAATGTGAAATTGTTTCCCTTGTTCTAACCTCACAAGGGTCTGACATTAAGATATTTTGGATCTTTCAAAATGAGTAAGAAAGTGTGTCCTTATTTTCTCGTCTCTAAAGTAAGTTTAAGGTTGATATAACTTCTTCAAATGCTTTGAGACATTAACTATTGTTGGGATCATATTTTTGTGATTTTCTTTTGAAATATTGGTTTCTTGAGGTCAGACTGACTGTTTTGGTAGCTCTAAGATGTTTTCAAATAGATGTGTTTTGCATTTTGTCCAGCATTTAACCTTATTCTTGGGGTAATATTTATTCACTACAAGCTAACCTGTTATAACAAGAATAATGGATATGCTACATATTTAAAAATTCACATTTCGTTAACACAACCTCTTCAAATGATTGAAAATGCTTCCTCTAGAGTCAGCTCACAAAAATCCACTTTATTTTTTTGGTTGTATATCTTACCAGAGCTACAGTCCCAGCTTCATTTCCAATTCTGAGTTATATACTGAGGATGGTATATGTGCAAAATCAGGTGGCAATGGCATCTAAGAGGCATTAGGAATTAAAGATTAATGAAAAGAAATATTTTCCCGTAGGATAAGGGCATTGACGTTCTTCAAAATGTTCTGTGACTGACCTCCACCAAAAACAAATTAAATAAATAAGTAAATAAATACATCCAAACCTTCAATTCAATAGGCAAAAACAAACAAACAAACAGAAAAAAAATAATCACATTAGAGTAATAGTTCAAGGTTGTGGCCAATTGGTACTTTGGAAAAGGTCACAAAGGAGATAATAACTTCTTATTTATGGACCTACAACATACCTGGATTTAAATACCACCTCTGCTTTTTAATATCTCTATATTTTTTGAATGTCATTTGATTTCTATGTATGTTTCATTGTGTATAAATGGGTTAATGTCCCACAAATCATTCCCAAGTGACTGCCAGAAGGATTTTAATATCTGCAACTCAAATCATGCCATTTCCTATTTTTCAGCTTTTCCAGTAGATTTTCATCACATTTGGATTATTATAGTGCAAATAATTTACCTTGACAATAAATGCCCTACCTGGGTCCATAAAACTTCTCCGTCATAGCAGGATTCTTACCTTAGTAGTCTTTATCATTCTATGGCCAGTACCTTTGCTTGTGCTGATCTTTCTACTAGAATCCCTTCAGTTCTTCACAGAGAGTTGGCAACTTTCCACTGTATGCCACAGTGCCCTTTCACTTGATAAAATGTGACTTTTCACAACCCCATTCTAATATAATACTCTGTTGCATTATTTTATAGCATCTGTTATTCTTTGGAATTATTTATTTACATATTTGTTTCCTTTCTCTAAGCTCCTAAATATAAACTTACAAGAATCAGGCCTTCTCCTTCACATTTTAACATTACACACACACACACACACACACACACACACACACACACACACTCACGCACTCACACAGTGTTTGTTACAGTTCCTAGAAGAGGGTTGATGAATGAATGAAGTCTTATAAAGATTAAGTAAAATTAGACACAACCTTGCTAAATAGGTATTCCAGTAATACTTTCCCCCCTTTCTTTACTGTTCTTTCCATTCCTCTTCTTACAGATGTCCCAGATCTATATCTGCTGCCCTGTATACAAGAGATTGGCTGTACTTCATGCTTCCCTTCTTTGTGATAGATAGAACTCACCGACTTTATTATTCAACATCTCAACCCAAACTTGAGTCTAGCTCCAATGAATCATTTTCATAGCTCATTAGAAAAGAGTTTGGCATTTGTGTTATTTTGAAAATAGCTTGCATAGATGTAACTATTTTTTTAGTTATGGTAACACTGGTTTACAATACAATATAAAAAATTACAGTATGTGGATTGAGAATAGTGAGAGGTCTCAGTACATCAGAGGCAGGTTCTGGTGAGCTATATAATCTTTGGAAAAGGATAGATACATAGTCAACCACTTAGCAATCTGATTTTGGAAATACTATTATGAAATGAAAGATAATATGTGCAAAATGCTTCCTACTATTCCAAAATATAAAATGGGCATTTACCACAGGGGAGTTTGTTAGTCAGCTCAATTCTACATTCTTTACAATTGTGTATAGAGAAGTTCACAAACTGAGGCATTTATAAAAGCAAATATATTTTGGTTTTCTTTTGTAGAATTATTAGATACTCTCATCTCATTACTATTAATAAGCCTGATTACATTAACAAAGACTGGAATAGGTTTCCATAGAACTCAATAGGAGAATGTTGGTTCCCTATGGTGAGCTATTGGTTTCCTATGCTGTTCACAGGCTCTTGATCCACTCTACTTCACACATCCAACGGAACTAGAAGAATTGAATAGAGCTCAAATATAGATCAGAACCAGAACCCCACTGAGCATTATTGATGTTTTATCTTCATTGACATCTTCAGCCATCTACAGGTTAAAATTCTTATTTAGTAGGAACGGATATTTTATTGTCAAAAAATCCTTGATGATAATATGTGTGATGGCTTTGAATAAATCAAACTCTGTATAATAAAAAAAAATCCTCTATTTACAGAGACTTTATGTTTTCTTATCTATCTATAAAATGCAGTAGACAATATCATCAGAATTTTTATGATGTGCAAAAATCAGCACAAGAATATATGCCAGGATTGAAATTTAAGTCCTTCCATATCTCTGAGCCTGAATTTCCTCAGGTGATGCTCAGTTTTTTTTTTTATTTCATACACAAATCTAAACTGCAATATTTACTTGAGGTTGAAATAAAAAATAAGAATAGTGTGCCTAGCACATAGGAGACATCAAGTGAATGATGTGTCTTTTCTTCCTTCTTTCCCTTCCTCATTTCCTTCCCTCCTTCCTTTAGGTAAAATTGATTTTTTTTTTTTTCAGTTCTGTATGGTATCACTGATGTGTCTCCAAGGTAACAATTGCCCATTAGGACAAATATACCATTGCAAAAGTACTTAATGGATATCTACATTCTAATAGAAGAATGAAAGATAGAATTGAAGATAGCAATGATCTTGCAATTTATCATGGAATTCATTCATAGTTTTCTTCTGAATAGCACCCGCCAAGATGGAAGTACATACATAAGTAGAATTAGGGGCAGGATATTGGGGGACCTTGAAAGAACTGGCAAAACATTATACAAGTCTGATTCTTACTGAAGGAGAGATAGAATGAAAGAAGAAAGAAAGGATAGTAGGAAAGAAGGAAGGAGAGCAAGCAAGTTCAGTGGGAGGCAGGGAAGAAAAATAGAAACAACTGAGACCAGTTCTAATGAAATTCAGGAAGGGCAATGGGAGTGTTCTGGAATCACAGCTACTATCAAAAGAATCCAGTGTTTCCCAGGAATATTCGAAGGGAAGAATAACCTTACTACAAATGCAATGATAGATTTCAAAGCTGGTGCCCTTTGATAGGGAGTCCAAAAAAGTGTTATTCTGTAGGTGAGAAAGAAGCAAGAGATGTGTATTTATCATGATGAAAACTTTGATATATGTAACCAACTCCTCAGCAAGTAGGTAATTCTAAGATGAAGCATCACTAAGTACATGTGCTTTCAATATTCTGTGTAATCATATATTAATTTATGGAGTTGTTGTTAAGATCCCTGTAGTGGAAATAGAAATATAAAGTAAGTGTAGCAGGATTTATTTGTTTTTAAAGATTGATTTCATTTTTGCATACAAGCTGGGGTGCAGGCCAGAGGTGTGAGGTGGTGAGAGGGTTCACCAGGAACAAAGTGGGGAGCAGAACAGGCAGATTGACTGAAATACACTGCTGAGGGAAGCAGCAGGCGAGGCAGGAGAGGTCTGCTGCACCATGTGGGATTCTCCCCGGCTGGGCATTGAGCTCCTCGTTGCAGCCAACGACCACTCCACAGCGCTGTGCTAACCCATTGCACCACCAGGGAGGCCCAGCAGTATTTAAATAGATGCAGTTCAATGTTGGGAATAAAAGCAGAGATATTTGTTGTTAAAGAGGTTGGATTTGAATCTTAGCTCCACTATATAACCCAGGGAAAATGACAACCTGAATCTCTATTGCTTTATAAATTGGGCATCATGACACTTATTTCAATAAGGCTTTTTAAGAATTAAATTAGGGATAAGGCCAGGAAATTAGTGTGTATTGACAGTTTGGTTTGTGTCAGACACTGTTATAAGTACTTGATAATCTATCGTCTTCCTACCAAATAAAAGAAATAGGATATTTTGCTATCCTTTTTTTAAAGATTTATTTATTTATGCATACAAAAGCTGGGGTATAGGCCAGGGGTGTTGGGGGGATGGTGAGAGGATTCACCAAAAACAGAGTAGGGAGCAGAACAGGTGGATCCACTGAAATACACTGCTGAGGGGAGCAGCGGGCGAGACAGGAAAGGTCTGCTGCGCCATGTGGGTCAGCTCCCTGGCTGGGGATCGAACTTGTGCTGCAGTGCAGTGGCTGCCAATACTTCACAGTGCTGAGACTTAGCCCCTTCCACCACCAGGGAGGCCCATATTTCGCTATTCTTCTTAGTCATTTTTAGTATTTTAACACATTTAACAAATGAGGACGCTGTTCCATAGAGAGATCAATCCTCATTCTTACAAGTGGCAGAGCCAGGATTCAATTCAGGGCTTCGGCCCAGAGCCTTTCCCCAAACCACTATTGATACTGCCCATCTGAGAGCGGCACCTGGTTTGATGAAATGTCCTGTTTTCTATGTTATTGCATGCTCACGACCCCAGCATGAGATGAAGGGAACAAGACAGCTATGTCTAGGAGATGAGCTAGTTTTAATACCATAGTGCATGTTTCCCTTAGAAACTGTTTGGAAACTCAACATAATATAATACTTTATATCTTCTCTATCTCCAGAAGGCAAGTGCTGCCTTGTAACAGTGGTTACAAATCATTATCTGATGACCATGAATTGCTCTACTATGAGATTATGTTATTGAAATTGTCAAAAATATATTATCATTATCTTAATCTTATTGAGAGGATTATTTTTAGTAGTTCAATCTTGTTAAAAGGATTTAATTGAATTACTATCAAACCTAGATATTTCAGGTAGCTCATGGGTATAGCGTAGTTAGTAAGGCAGCAGAGGTCCCTTCAAAATTCCTCAAATGTACCACTCAGGTTCCTACTTGATGATGCGTCCTCACTTTTCTCCTGGATAAGTAGAAAGTTGAAACCCTAAAATTTCAACCGAGGTTCCAGAAGCTGACACAATGGAAGGAGATGTGATAAAGTAGTGCCTTCAGCTCCCCAACTCAGGGTCATATTTTGTGTCTCTGGGGGTTTATAGCACCTGCATTCTCTCCTCAGGGTGAGATGGAAGAGATTAAAGATTCTGACACTATGGACAGGTCCTGAGATGGGAGCAGATTGTCAGTGACTATCAATACTCGCAGCAGAGTATAATGAGTGTGGGGAGTGACCAAGGGGAGAGCATTACAATTGCCCACTCCAACAAGGAATTCCTCTGGGCTTCACACTTGCAGTTTATTGCACATGCTTAGAAGCACTTGGCGATAACCAGTGTTTTTTGCTGTTATCCCTTTGCATCAGTCAGCAGTGATAGGTCACTGGGAAAGCAGAGTCATCTCCTAGCTCCACTTCATCCAGGTGGGTTTTTTTGGAGAATTATTTGTCTCCTAAAGATGCCTGGAGCCCAGGAGACTGTCAGTCCATCAAAGTAAAGGAAAGAAAATTAGTAACAGCTTCCTATGTTCAGGGTATAATAACCTGTCCTATAAATCCACTGAAATCTTGTTAATCTTTAGCCTATGTGGGAAGCAAGTGATGTTATAGGTGCTGCATTCAGAATAGACCACTTTATTACTTTGGAAGTCATAAAATAGCCCTCTAGCTAGATGGAAGGCTGATTCTTCAAAACCATTTGGGTGGCTACTTTCTGGTGGATAACCTCTGACCTGTGACTGGTCTGAAAAACAGAAGGGTCATCCAATGTGGGCAAGTACAGTTCTAAATGGCTGGAGATTAAAATGCTCCATCAAATGGAAAGTATGCTTAAGGTGTCTATCGAAGTAAACTTATGTGTGTGAGGCAGTTTTTTCCCCAAATGAGATCCACAGAGATGGCATTTTGTAGGACATTTTATAAAGCAGTAACTACAGTAAAACTTGTTCTAAGTTCAAAGAGTTTAGGGACTTATTTCTAAGCAGCTTTAAACCAATTGCTGTACAATTTCTGGGCCTTATTGTGAATCTTTAGAAGATTGGTGGCAGGTAATGTTTCCTAAATATATTAAATATTTGTTCTTGACAAGCCTTCCCCCTTCTTTGGAGAAGGGCACAAAGTAGCATGTCTTGGCATGTGTGTTATTTAGGAAACAGGTTGAGGTGTGTTTTCTCGTATCAATATGAATTTAGTGATAGTGATATGTATTTGTCACTTTCATGGTAATTTGAATTTTAATGGAACAAGGCACCCCCAAATAACTTCTCTTCTTATATCCTTTTCCATACTGTAATCACACATCTCCTACCTCTGAAATGGGTAAGCAGTTTCTAGTTTGTGGGAAAAGGATAATTAGGCCAAAGGCCAAAGGTGATTTTATTATCCAGACACAACTTACTGGATGAGGCAAATGTCCACCAATTATTGTTCAGCAAGAGAATTGTGCTCTTCTGTCCTCGGGGTTCATTTTCCATATTCATTATCCCAGGCACTTGAAGTCACATCCCCCACAAGTTTCAATCACTTTTCTGGATATAAAACAAAATATCTTTAATCATGAGAAAGACAGAAAAAGGAGAATAGCCTGACCATCTGGATATGTTGGTCTACATGATTATTCATAAGACGACTCAAATAAGCAGATGCCATGGAAAGTAATTAAACCCTTCTTATGTTCTCACTGGAATGTAAAAACAGTGTTTCTTTTGATGACAAAGGAACTGTGTCACATATTCAAGGGTAATCAGGAAAAAAAAAGGTAAATAAGAACCCCGTTAATCACCAGAGAACAGGGACGTTTTTGGCAGCCGCACTTTCTCAAGGTGATCGCATTTTCTTTACACACAGAAACAACTCACCTTATAAAACAGGTGTCAGACCTCACACAGAGTATCCACCCGGCTGGTCTCAGACTTTGAGCAATTAGCTGGCTTGTCCCTTTGGCAGAAGAATTGTTTTATCCCTTTAGCTATTTCTACCACCTCGCAGGTGGGGTTATATCTGCCTCCAATGGGTGCCGAGTATGTGTTCTGAAAGCTTTTCAACTTGCAGAGATTGTCCTTGCTGGAGAGAGTAGAGCTCTTTGCCTGAATTTATGTAGAGAAATTGGGTAGTCTTATACCTGGGCTACCTGTGCTATTTAATTTTTTGTCTCATTTCTCAAGAAAGGCAGATCCCAAGAGAAGACTTTGCTGAGCAGGCACACTGAGGGGGCCTCCCTCCCTCCCTCCCTTCCCACCTTCCTTCCCTCCCTCCCTTATACATTGTTCATTTTTTGTACAATATTTGGTTTCTCCCCTCAAGTGTAATCCCCATAAATCTCCCATCACCACATCACCCGTTACCGTCACCACAGTCCCTTGTGCTCTTCCCTCACCTGTTTTGACCCCCTCCTTCCCTCTCCCCTGGTGTATACCTCAGATCTATAATTTTAGGGGCCACCTTTAAAAGATAACTCCATGTACACAGCTCTTTCCATTTGGCCTAAAGCCTAACCAGTTGGCACAGGAAGTAGCCTTTCCTTTGGGCAGCTCTGTGTAGCATTTGGGACAAAAGGAAAAGAAACACAGTAATAGATTGATATGGGAAACCACTGAAATAATCTTTCTTTCTTCCATGATTTTTATGCCTCATTTAAAAAATGTGCTTTCCAACTGATCCCTCAGAGTTTAGGTAAGAGTCATTCCATGACAGCTATTTCCCTATGACTCAGTAGGTCCTAACAGATATTGATGTGAACAAAATAAGGCAAAACGATAGTCTATAAACCCATCCCTGGCTCTATCAACAGGTGCAAATTATAGCTTATAGATAATATCAGCTAATATTTATTGAACATTTTTAATGGACCAGGTGCCTTTCTTATTGCACTGCACCAGTTCAAAAGTTCAAATATCTCATGTGCCCAGACCACTTCCCCCACCCCCAAAGCTGATCCTACTGCTATCCCCATTTTACAGATGAGAAAATAAGGAAACTTTAAGACAAATTGCCCATCATACACCTAATCAGTAGGGGAACCTAAATTTAAACACAAGAAATATGATTCCAGAGCCTAGCATTTAATTTACATGTTTGTCTCTGACCCTAACTGAATGTCAGACCAGCAATAGGCAAACTTATGGAGACTGAGTCAGACCATTTACCTGATGTTCTACATCATAACTTTACTTCCTGAACTTGTGGCCGCTGCGTCTGTGCTGCGCTTGTCTTTGAATTGATCTTGAAAGAATATATATTCTCCTTGGGGCTTCCTAAATATGTACAGTAATATCTGCGGGGGAGGGGCTATATAGAATAGTAATTAAAATCACAGCAAGTGGGATTAAATATACCCAATATAAATATTAATCCCTACACCACCATCTTAAGTCATATATTTCTTTACCAAGGTTGCTTTAGCAAAGTGCCTCAAACCAGGTGATTCAAACTGGTGTATTTTTTTAAGGTGTGGGCAGATGTGGCTACTTCTGCTTGCTTCAGGTGGCTGCCATCCTGCTCTGTCCTTACAAGATCATTCTCTGTGCGTGATCTCCCTGCTGTCTCTGTGTGGCCGAATCTCCTCTTCTTATAAAGACACCGGTCCTATTTGCTTAGAAGGCCCACCTTAACAGCCCCTTTGAGCTTAATACCCCTCATTAAATGTCCTCTCTCCAAATACAGACAGATTCTGAGGTTACAGTTCCCACTTACATATTTGAAAGGAGACAATTCAGCCCATAGCTGTGTGTGACATCTATAGAAAGGGAAGGCTCCAGGACCCTGCCCCACGCAAGGAAGGATATAGCTGAGCAGCCAGGAGAAGCTTGAGTAAACTGGGAAGAGGACTGGGAAAAAAAGAAAGGAAAGAAAGAAGGCTAAGAGGAGATTAGAGGAGCCATGTAGAGCAGAGACACATGTGAGGAAGAAGCTGTGCTTGCTTCTTGGCCTTGGCCTTGTACCAAACACTTGGGGGACATGGAAGGAGAACTTGAAACAGACATGGTGAGAGACCTATGGGGGAGGCTGTTAATGGCGGCCTTTATCTTCACTTGTTTTTTGTTTTTGCCCTTTTCCTTCTACACTTGCCTGGCCCCTCTTCCCCTTTCTTATTATTCCCCACCAGAAGGTGCCTTAGACTTGAGGCAAGCTTTCAGGCCTCAGTGGCCCTGTTTTGCACCAACCCTGTTTAGCTGGACATTTACCCATGATGGGGGGGATGAGTAGCTTTGGGTGTTTCATTGGGAAACTATTTTAATTATATTCTTTCTCTTCTCTTTATTGCATGGTAATTGTATTAAATTTCTTTTCTATTGAAGCTCTTACACACTAAGAGTATGCTTGTCTTTATGTGGCAAATGGCAAAACCCATTTAGAGAAGGTAAATTTGGGGGTCCCGGGGTGCCCCTTGTTTTGATCGCTAATAGTGGTGGTGTGCAAGTTACCTAATGACTGATCCTTTTCTCTTAATCTATAAAATAGAGGCAAGCATAGCACTCACTTTGTTGGGGAGTTAATTAGATAATGTTAACTAGATAAATAATAATTAATGAGTTAATTAGAAAATTGTGAGCATTCAGTGAGATCATTCCATGTCTAAATGGAATGATCCTAAAATGTTGCATACAAAACAAACTTTACGTGCTTTTCCCTCCTGTATATGAATTGCTGCCTCATGCTTATGCATCAAGTTTCAGCACAAATGTTATCCTAATAATTCATTCCTAGTGTTTTCAAAAGCAGACTTTGTTATTTTTATTACCATATAGATATCAATATTTGTGTGTTCATATATGTGTGTATAAATATATATGCATATATATATATATATATATGCATATATATATATAATTTGCTATTTCACTAGAATGAAAGCCTTATTTATAAGCCTTATATATAAGGCTGAGTCTGACCTACCAAACTTTTGAAAATGCATTTTTCATAGGTTCAGGGTATTCAACAAATATTTGTGAGATGAATATATACAAAGTCTTTTTAATAACCTACTTAAAATTAGCTGTTTTCTTTGCCCAGGGTCTTTATCAGAACAAATTGAGACCTTTTGCTTTTTTTCATTCTGCTACTTCTCTTGAGGGAATTTCATTTCTGAGCAGCACTTAGTCATCTTCATATCTGGACTGCAACTTTGATGGTGAAAGTGTCCCCAAGGAGGACCCCTGACTCCCAGGTCAGAGGGGTATGCTCACTGTTGCGGTGCCCAGATCCATGAAGGTTTCCATCCCAACTGGATGCCTGCTAATTATCTTGGTTTTCATCTAAATATTTTATATTGCTTAAAGTTAAATACATTTGGAAATAATTCATTTCTCTCTTATCATGAAGTAATTTGCCAAGTCCGTTCCAGCTTGATAATGTAGCTGAGGGTAAATTTTAATAGAGAAGTTAGAGGGCAAATACACATAGATATTGGGATGGAATGGAATGGAGGGAGCAGAAGGGAAAGATCCTGTTGCATCCTGGAAATTGATAACTTCCCCTTAACTTTCTTATGGTTAGTTCTAGCAAAGCATTTAAAATTTTTGAAATACATCCTTATCTTTCTTTGTAAGCATACTTGTTTCCCTGTGGTCCCTGGCTTAGTGAGGGCATTATTCCCTGCTCAATCATTCAGAAACCTTGGATCCTTCAGAGATGCTTCCTTTTCCCACTTCCTCTAATTAGCTGGCTTCAGGTTCTATCATGCCTGCTTTTCTGACATGACAAGTCTGATTTGGATAAGAATCAATCATCTGGGTTACCACAGGGGGTATTGACAGGTACCAACACAAGGTTCTTCTCTGCTGTATATTGATACATTGCTTCAGTAATTCTTTTTTTTTATTTTAAGAATTATTTATTTATTTCTATCCCCCAAACTATGTTTACTGAGGTAAAGTAGGTTTACATTTTTGTATCTGCTCAGAGGGTTATTGGTTCAAACCTCTACAAATGTATATTTTCATACCCTGCCCACCAACAGTACCCCAGTAATTCTCCACCATGTTCCTTTGGATCCCTTCTGCTCCCCCCACCACTGTCACATCCCCATCCTCTTCCCTCACCCTTTGGTTGCTGATTAAGAAATTCTCAATAATGCCAAACTCTACAGGCATTCATTACCCTATAAGGACCTCAGTCTCCCACTTTTACTGTCTCCCTATCATTTATATCTCCCATCTTTTGTAGCTTATCCAGAGCTGTTACCGTGGGTACGCTTTTATTTAACCACATTATAGAATAGCTTCTGATTTATAAAATAAGTTGCAAGGTAGTACAAGGAATTCCTGTATAGCCTTCCCCCAGTTCCCCCAATGGTTAACATCATACTTTATTCTAGTACCAACATTGGGACATTCCCATTAATTAAACCTAACAAGTTTTTGGAGTTCACTGATTTTTACTTAATGTCCCTTTATCTGTTCCAGGACCCGTCTCGGGCACCACACAATAGTTTGTCATCAGGTCTCCTTAGCTTACTCTGAACAGTAACAATTTCTCAGATTTTTCCTTGTTCTTTAATTACCTTAACCATTTTGGGGAGTAATGGTCATGGATTTTATGTAATGACCCTCCATTTGGGATTATTTGATATTTTTCTCCTGGAGAGACTGAGATTGGCGGGAAGACTACATTGATAAAGTGCTATTCTAATTGGATCATGTGGGGGGCGTAGACCATCAATATGCTATGTATCTAATAAGGCAAGACTTGATCATCAGCTAAAACAGCGTTGCTAGATTTCTCCAAGATGAGGTAAACAGCCTCTCCTGCCTATCTTTTCATTGATTGATTGATTGATTGATTCATTCATTCATTCATATCTTTTACATTATTGTGTATTCCACATAGGTTACCAACCACTAATTCACCCGTGAACCATTACCATAGTCCCTCGTGCTCTTTTCTCCCCCATTTTGAATCCTTACCCTTCCCCTCCCTCACTGAATGTCTCTCATTTATGGTTGCCTGCCAGCTTTTGTTTTGGTTTTGTTGTTATTTTCTCCTCCTGTTGTCTTATTTGGTTCCCCTATATTCCTCCTATGAATGAAACCATTCAATATTTTTCTTTTTCCTTCTGGCTTATTTCACTGAGGATGATCCCTTCTAGCTCCATCCATGTTGCTGTGAATTGCATGAGTTTATCTTTTTTGATTGCTGAGTAGTATTCCGTTGTGTCTATGTACCACATCTTCTTGATCCAGTCATCTATTTTTGGGCATCTGGGTTGTTTCCATATCTTAGCTATTGTAAACAGTGCTGCAAATCAACATAGGGGTGCATGTATCCTTCTGGATTAATGTTTTTGTGTCCTTTGGGTAGATTCCCAGAAGTGGTGTTGCTGGGTCATATGGAAGCTCCATTTTTAGCAGTTTGAGGAACTGCCATACAGCTTTCCATAATCAGTTCCTTGAAAGTATAACCCACACTAAATTGGGATGGGGAAGAGGTTAAGTCACATCTTTTGTGGGGTTGGGAGAGTATCTATAAAAAAAATATTTGAAATTCTGTTCTTCAGATATGTATCTTCTACCCTATGCATTCATTTCATTCTATAATTTTTCTATATTGGTATCAATTAGATGTATATTTAATATTTGGGTTATAATCCAATACTGTTATTATTTTAGCCATCAGATTTTGGGTAACCATTTTGAGTTCTTTCATGTTAGCTCATTTGTCCCTTTATTTTCTATCACTTCTTTGCTTTCTGGTACTGATCCAAAGTGTCTTGTTTTTTTCTGTTTCAATGGACAGAACTGGGCAATGTATGTCTATATTGTAACCTGTGTTTCCGTGCATATCTATAGTTTCTGTATCCATCATCATATGTATAGTATAAGTATCAAAAATGAGTCCATCCTGATGTCAGTGAGTCTAATCCTGTTTCTGTGGTTCCTAGCACTTCCCCTTGCTTCTCCATCTTCTGTTTTCCAGAAGTGAGAAACTTGACTCCTATCACTCACCATCCATTTACTTGTTTATACAATTTCAGTATATTTGTAAAAGCAGTTTCAGAATGTTTTACTCAAACCCCATGAGATGCAACTTTACCAAATAGTGCAGAGAGTTTATGTGAGCATCCGTCATTGACTCTTTAGTCATACAGTTTCCAGTCAAAGCACTTTTCCAAAGTTACTTATGTCAGAAACTCTTTATCCCACCACCTTCAGTGAAAGTGTCATCATTTTTTTTTTTTGGTCGGTCTGCATCCATCCTTCGCTTCTGATTTTAGAATAAGATTCTTTCTTTGTGCTGTAAATGTCTGTGGGATTTGACAAATGCAAAGTTTTGTAAATTCCCCAATGTAATACCAAACAGACTGTTTTTTTACTTTAAAAGTCCTCCATACTTCCTAGTCAAATACTCTCTTTTAAGCTTCTGACAATGACTGATGTGTTTCTATCCTAGAATTTTGCTTTTTCCAGGGTGTCACATGAATTGACTTGTATAGTATCTATCCTTTTTGGTCTGTTTTCTTTCATTTTCCCATGTTGTTGTGTGAATTAACAACTTATTTCTTTTTATCATTAAATAGTAGTCAATTGGATGGACTACAATCTGTTTGCCTATTGCAAGAGATCTTGATTGCTCCTAGTTTTGGGTGATTATGAATAATGATATATTCATAAATATATCATCTATGATATATTTGTATATAGGTTTTATAAATATTTGTGTATAGCTTCCTAAATCAGTTGGGCTAATAGCTAGGAGTTCAGTTGCTGGAATGTATGGTAAACTTATGTTTAACTACAGGTAATAATTTGAAGTTTTCTCCAAGTGCATTCTATTGTCTTACGTCTGGGACTCATGCACATGCTTTCGTTTTGCCTGGAATGCTCTGCTCACTGTCTTTTTTGTTGGCCCATTTCCTTCTTGCGAACACAGTTCCTCCAATGTATTCTTGTTCATGAAAGTTTTCTCTCCCCTCTTTGAACTAAGTTAGTAATGCTTTTGGATACCATGTAAGTACCCTGAATCTCATCTATCATATATCACTGTAATTTATAAAAAAGATGTACTCTTTTAAGATTCATTTTTATTTATTATGCATATAAGAACTGGGTTGTAGGCCAGAGGTACGGGGAGGGGGGTGAGAGGATTCACCAGAGACAGAGTGGGGAGCAGAACAGACAGATATACTGAAATACACTGCTGAGGGGAGCAGCAGGCTAGACAGGAGAGATCTGCTGCGCCATGTGGGTCAGCTCCCTGGCTGGGGATCGAACTCATGCCACAGTGGCTGGTGATAGCTTGATTAGCGTTGATACTTTAACTCCTGTGCCACCAGGGAGGCCCTAAAAATAATTTTTGTCTTCCTTCCTTACAAGTCTATAGCCACTTTGAGAGCAAGTGCCATATTAATCATTACTAGGACATCATTTTCTGGTGTAGCTCCAGGCCATAGTGGGACCCATTAATCGAGTGTTCAATCGTGTTTCCCGAATAATACTGTGAATAAGCTTCATCTACTTCTCCCTTTAATTTTCCCAGAATCATCTGTGTCTGCTCTGGTTACAATTCATTTGATATTTATATTTTGCTTATAAGTTAACCTGTACTAGATATTATCCTGACTTACTTCACATGATTTCTAGATATACTCTATTCCTTCAAATGAAGCAATATAAAGTTAATGTTCCTTCTTGCTTTCAAAGTGATTTTTCTAATGCTGCATGTTTTCTCCTCTCTTAGAAAGAATAGGAAGCAGATATGTCTTGATGCTTCTGAGAGCGATAATTCAGGAGGGAGGTCTGACTCCTCTGGAGTGCTGTGGTGGTTACTGGCTTCATTATATGTGTAATGAGGAGCTAGAGGTTAGGGAGGAACAAGGAAAGACTGAAAGACTGTTCAGGGGTGGGCAGCATCCTTTCCTGTTTGAAAAGTGCTTATGGATATTATTAACACTATTGGTAGTTAAAGAAGGGCATCAAGGGACAACTTAAGACCTTTGGCCATACTGCAAAGGTATAAATGAACAAAAACAGAAGTAGTATCATATCTTTCCCTTCATAGGTCAGCAGAATAAATTATCTAAGAGCCGCAGGCAATCCTTGAGTTCAAAAGTTTGTTCATTTCTCTAAAGGTGCATATTCTGAAAGAAGCTAAGCCTTTATTTTATATCATTTATACACATGGGCCACTTTTGCTGAGAGCAGGAGAAAATGATAGTACTGAAGGCAGACATCTAGTTGTGCTCGGATTGGTTGATGCTGCTGCTGGTTGTGAGGAGCTCAACCCCTATTGCTCTTTTGTTTTTAATGATTTATTTGTATTTATTTATGCATACAAGAGCTGGTGTGTAGACCAGAGGTGGGGGTTGTTGAGAGGATTCACCAGAGACAGAGTGGGGAGCAGAACAGGCGGATCTACTGAAATACACTGCTGAGGGGGGCAGTGGGCGAGACAGGAGAGGTCTGCTGCGCCATGTGGGTCAGATCCCTGGCGGGGGGTGGAACTCATGGCACAGTGGCTGCCGATAGTTTCATAGTGCTGAGACTGTTTTACCCCCTGTACCAACAGGGAGGCCCCCCTCTCACTCTTGCCTTTGAGAGAACAGAAGCCAGAGGAAAACAGAGTGGAGATGGATCTGTACTTCTTGTTTTCAGGCAGAAAAGGTGTGAAGAATCTTAATTATTGCAGTTTGCTCATATTTATGGCTTCTAGTTGCCACTTCTCTGTGATGATGTTTTAAACCAGATGATTTGTATACTTATCTTAGGGATTAGTATTAAAGCTGGCGAGATTGTGTGCCACTCTTGTCATCCAGTTTCTCCAGAAGGAATAACTTTAGGGAGAGAGAAGATGGTGGCAGTTCCTGAAGGGAGAAGGAATTAGGTTGAATATCTGCATACCCTTCCTGGGAATATAAAAGGTCACTTGATGACTTTGTTTTAAAGAGGGTTGGGGTTTGCCCCTGAATCTAAAATAACTTTTTGTTCTTTGCTTTAAGTTAAAGATGAGAAACACACATGTTGAGAAGCAAGTTCTTTTAGGGGTATTGCCATAAAGAACACCAGCTAGTTTGTTCCATTTTGCCTAATTCTTTCTTTCTCTTCTGCAATGAATGGAGTAAGTGAAAATCCCGGCAGTCTATCAAAGATGAGTATGCAGAGAGGTTTGAGGGTTACCGCATTTGACACAAACTATATGTTGATAAAAGGGGCTGATCTGCATTGTACTGAATCCAATCTCCCTAATCAATTATTGATGGCCGGTGGGGAGTGATAAATGGCCTGCCAGCAAGAAAATCATACTGTTTCAACTCAGCATGGAAACGGATGATAGGATTTTCAATACACACAATGAGACCTTTCCGCTGATATTCACTATTGCTGAATTTCATTCTAAGGATACAGGAGCTTTCAATTTAGAATCAAGGTGTGTGCATGAAACTAAAACATTAGAAATTGCCAAACTAATAGGAAAATTACTTATATCATATAGTATCTGTCTCCAACTTCACAAAAGCAATTAATGATGGCACAATCAAAAGTATATTTAGAATACAAAATAAGGTATGCAGAGAGAGTGTAAGTTTTGGTATTGTTAATTTCTTTCTGTAATCTTTATGTTGATTTGCCAAATCTCAGTTTGCTCAGTTGCTTCATTTTTAACATCAGGATATAATTTACTAAAGAAAATTGAAAGAGCTTCATATGATCTTACCCAAAATGGAACTGAACTAGTATTAATTCCTATTGTCACTGGTGAAGCTTTCACCCTGTTATCAATGGAGCAGTGAATCAAAGAGTCGCGTAAGCATAAAAATTACCTGGGTGTTAGTAAAACAATATACAAGAAAGTATAAATTAAGAGACCCCCACAGACCCTATCAGGAATGGTGAGACCCTGGAACTCTATCAGGAAGGAGCCAGAGTGGCCAGAGACCTTGTGCCTTCCCGCCAGGACACCACAGGCCCCTGCCCAGATGAGCAGATGTCTGGAAACTTTCTGAGAGACCTCCGCAGGCTCCTCCTGGACTAGTGAAACACTGCCCCCTCCCCCCCCACCTGGAGAGGGAACCAGTGCAGCCAAAGCCATTGTGATTTTCTGCAGGACCATGCCTGTCCCTGGCCAGACCAGCAAGGTCTGGTGACTTCTGCAAGATCCCACCAATGCCTGTGTCGACCGACATAGCCAGTGCCTGCCCAGATCGACCAGATCGACAGAAACCTTGTGACTCTCTACAGGACCCAGCCAGCACCTGCCTGAACCTACAAAGGCTGGTGACTTCCCACCAGATCCCAGTTAGTACCCACACAGACTGGTGAGACACCAGAAGGCATCAGAAAGTCAGCCAGAGTGGCCAGAGGCTTCACAATCTCATGTGAGATTCTGCCAGCTGGACACCAGATAGAAGAGACCCCTGACCAGTGAAGGGGCAGGAGCCACACCCTGAGGAAGCCCCACATACAGCAGCTGGGTTCCAAATTTTATAATGGGTAGAAGGGAAAACTCAACAAACAGCAACATGAGTCCTCAAGTGAATAGGACAACACATAGAGCAAATCCCCATAGAATCCCAAGTCATAGACACAGAAGCTATGTTCTCCCTATCAGATAAGGAGTTTGTAATTGCAACAATAAAGAAAAACAAGGAAATGGAAGAAAATTCAGAAAAACAAATGAGTTCCCTTAGTAATGAAATAAGTGAACTGAAAACAGAAAATGAAGCTCTAAAAAGGTAAAAATGGAGTTTCAGGATTTCAAGAGAGAAATGCAGGAGATGAAAAACAGGAGCAAGTTGAGGGAGTAGAATAGATCCAGTGGAATAATAACTCAGTGTAATTGAAGATGCTGATGTACAAAGAATTCGGATAGAGAAGAAGAGAAATGAAATTTAAAGAAAATGAGGAAACACTCCAAGAACTATCCAACTCCATAAAAAACAGGCAGCATAAGAATAGTAGAAATACCATGTAAAAGACATAAATAATAGTAATAATAATTAAATGAAAAATAGAAAAAAAAGAATAGTAGAAATACCAGAGGAAGGAGAGAAAGGGAGGAGGGAAGAGGGACAAGAACAAAGAAGGAAGGAAACAATGGCCTATGGTGGTAGAAAATGGGTGAGTGTGTACACTATGGTGGTACTACCTGATGGAGATACCGCAATATTACCTCAGTTAAAAATGAATAAATAAAAAGAAAGTATAAATTAAAAAAACAAACTCTAGGTCCCAATATAAATGTAGTGAAATAGAAGGATGGACCTCTGGGTAATTCTGATCTTTGATTAATTTGGGGGAACTTATAGCAACCTCACCTCCTCAATCTAAGCTACTTTACTGCTGGGATAATTTTACCTTAAGAAATGGTGTGGGGGGCCTCCCTGGTGGCGCAAGGGGTTAAGTCTCAGCACTATGAAGCTATCCACAGTCACTGCAGCAAGAGTTCGATCCCAGGCCAGGGAGCTTCCCACATGGCGCAGCCGACTTCTCCTGCTTCTGCTGCTCCCCTCAGCAGTGTATATTTCAGTCAATGTGCCTGTTCTGCTCCCCACTCTGTGGTGAACCCGTTCACCACCCCCATACCTCTGGCTTACATCCTGGCTCTACTCTAGTATGCATAAATAAATAAATCTTAACAACAACAAAAAAAGGAAATGGAGTGGGAACTACCTGATGTCTCTGACAGACTTATTGAGCTAGTTCTGGGATCTATGTGTGCCCAAGTGGGTCAGGCACATGGCAGGGACCGCAGGAGTGTCTTCAGTGCTCAGTATTCTCTAGTTTCTGGCTTGGAGCCGGAAAGCTAATAGAGGAACGTGTAAGAAAAAATGGAGATTCTGAGGACTAGGGTCTGGGAGAAATGCAGGAGACCCTAACATATTCTTAATCCAACTTTGTGGTTACAAATTTATTTAATTTATACTTTTCCTCTCTAAATCCCTACCTTAAGAGGATTGTATAGTAAAGTATAAATCCATAAACTAAAATAATAAAAATTTAAAATGTAATAGTATTTCTATCCCTTCATAAATATTATTAATTACAAGGATTGTGATCTTACAGGGCAATAAACAACTTTGAATATTTAATGGGTTGAAGGGCAATTGAGTGGATATTGGTAGAGGGTATTAGAATTTTGGTGGTGGTTGTGGTATGCTATAATACATTTGAAGAAGTGTAAAGTTGTACTCCTAAACATTATACATTATAAATCCATGTTTCTGGAATGTCCTGTTGCCCCTAGTGAGAGGGTGTTTGATTAGCTCCTTTTGAATTTGTTGCCCTTGTCTCTGGAGCCTTCCTTATTCAACTCTGAGGCTTTTCCTATTCTATTCTGACCCAGAAGCTATCCGCTTGCCCTATGACTCAAAAAATAGCTAAATTATTTTTCCAATTTCAAAACATTGGATCAAACCATATAATTTCAATACTGTAGTTTTATCCAATATTATCACATGATTAGCAGAGAACAAATCAACATTATAATAAAACAATATTGTGAGATGATTGTGTTTCATTCAGTTCGCTAATTTCTGTACATTATATACTTAATATAAAAAAAGGAATGTGTCTGACATATTAAACACTCAGGCACTTTGTCGGATCTGTTTTGCATGAAATAACAAATAAAAAGAGCCTTCCTTAAGGGAGTTGGCTGTCTATGCCAAGGGAACTCAGTATAGTAGAAGAGTTAAAAGACCAACCTATCCCTAAATTTCCTTCTATTGATCCTAATTGGTGTTGAATTCTAAAGAATGAGAATAAATTACTAAGTGACTAAGATCTGTTGAACGGATTTGCTTCCAACTAAAGGGAACATATTATGCCAGGGTGGGTCACTGATTTATTTTCAATATGATTACCAGCTGTTATCTTTATCAGAGATCAAATAGAGATAGAATAAGTATATTTTATAGGCCAACTTTGGAGAGTGGGATACTCTCTGTTCCTGATGGGAAAGGCGACAAAGAAAAGACACTGGGAAGAAAAGGAAAATTAACGAAAATGTCATGAATTGGAAATTTCAAATAATGTCCTAATCCAATTGACATGTCAGTGTTGAAAACTATCACTAGATTTTAGCAAATATATGTAAAGGGATTAATTCAATGGCTGATTTTGCAACAGGAATATTCAGAGATTCATTTATATAAATAATGAAAATTACAAAGATAATACTTTTGATGCAAAATCACCAACGCATGTGGTAAGAGAGACTGAGCCATTTATACTTTATAATGAGAGAGATGTCAGACTTTTGGTTCTTACCACTAGTGTCTGTCGAAATCAGTTAACAGATTATTAATGTGTTCAAATATTTGCATTTCATATTTAAATGTTGCGTGATACTGATTTTCTTAAGCAGTAGGGTGTGCTTTTTCTATTTTTTGTTCAACTTGTCATTTCCTTCCTTATATACTTAGCATGGCTCCTGGCTCTTTCTTCTCTAGTCATTTGGGACCTGTTTTGAATGTATCTAATTGTCAGGATCCTTTAGGTGGAAAGCAAGAAGGACTCTTTTTGGCATATTCTTTTCTTTGACTGCCTTTTGGGGCTCCTGCCAACTGTTGGAGCACTATAGGTGGAGACAGTTTCACAAGAGGTGAATGCCTCCAAGGCTTCTAACTCTGTGGGCCAGTTGAGGGCGACAGCCAGGGTGTAGGTACCCCGTCAAAATATTAGTTTATCCTAGCATGTCATTTTAAGCTCTTAAAACGTATGAGGAAGATAAATCACTTCAATTTTGAACTTTTTTCTTAGCGCTGAAGGCTGAGCTGTCCCATCTATATTGCTGTGAGGTGAATGGAGGTTATCATGTTTTTCTGATCTCTTGCCATTGGTGTCTATGATTGACCCCTGCAGTCTTACATGCATGCCTGATGGTGGGAACATGAAGTAGGGTATGGGCATGCATGAGTGGGCACACATGGGCCCAGAGACTGAGGATGTAAGAGCAGAGAACAGAGTGTGGCAGCAGAGGCCTGTGCCAGCTTCCCAGCCCCGTAACCCCCTCCCTGCCCTGCACTTGGATGCCTCTCTACAAATGGTGGAGAAAGATAATTAAAAGCCTGAAAAAGTCACAGACAGCTCCAGGACTCCTCCTTTATCCATCTGCCCGGATCATAGAAAACCTGCTTTATGCCTTGCTGACACGACGATTGCCCAGGATTCTCAGGATAAGCAATATTCTGTTCCTTGCCATGGAACAACCTGATGGTGCCCCAGTCTCTCCAATACTTGTAGCCTCAGTTTCACTATCAAAGTGAGCTTCTAAAAAATTTAATTTGTGAATATATCTTTTGGGGAACTAGTCGTATTGCAGATTTTTGATTCATAGATTGGAGTGGGACCTAAGTTTCTGCATTTTGCAAACTGCCAGGCAATGCCTTTGCAGCTGTGCTACTTACTGCCAAGTGACAAGGGACTACAGCACATACCTGGCAAGTCCCGGGTACTATAAAGCTATTAGTTAAAGACTCAAATGGGTCGAAATGGAAATGGCGAGAAGTCAAGGGGTGCTCTGTCATGTACCAAAGTCCCCCAAATCCCTAATTGGATTTGGAAATCTGAATTCAGATCTTTTTTTTAAAGATTTATTTATTTATGCATACAAGAGCTGGGGTGTCGGCCAGTGGTGTTGGGGGTGAGAGGATTTACCAGAGACAGAATGGGGAGCAGAACAGGTGGATCTACTGAAATACACTGCTGAGGGGAGCAGTGGGAGAGACAGGAGAGGTCTGCTGCGCCGTAGGTCAGCCCCCTGGCTGGGGATCGAACTGGTGCTGCAGTGGCTGTAGATAGCTTCGGAGTGCTGAAACTTAGTCCTTAAGTCTTTATCACATTAGGTAAGCCAGTTGTTCCTACTCTTTAAGATGGGGAAAATATATACCCCTGTCATGGGTTTGTTGTTAAGGACTCATACATTTTCTGAAAACAAAAACACAAAATAAACACTATTTTTGTAATCATTAGCAAAATATAAAGTTCTATGATTTCTGTGGTTTTCTGAATCAGAATTCATCATTCTTACTATCATCTGCATCTGTGCGTATCCAGGAGTGTAGGGTAAGTAAAGTTGGTTAGGCTTTTATGTCGCTGGGCTCTGTGGCTATCACCTGTGGCCTTGATCTTGTTAACGTGAAATGTGCATGGGTATGGGGCACATGTGCCTGACTATGGACAACTGAGCAGGGGTGTGTGTGAATGTGCACACCTGTGCCTAGAACGGAAGAGATATAAGGGCGGGCATTGAGAAAGAGGCCATGAGAGAACGTCAGAGAAAGCCCAGAGACAAGAGCATATAGAGATTCTCAGGGGACTCCAGTTGCTGCCTCCCTGCTGGCTTCTTCTCCTGCATACTATTGAAAGACCTGTGGGGATGATGCCAAGGGCTCCGAGGTTCTCTTTTAAGCTGCTCAAACTGACGATGAAGGTACCTAGCCTGGGGAGGTTGCACAACAAGGTGCCATTTCTCTTTGATGTGACAGCTGCTCCCTGATTCCATGCTTGGTTAAAATGTAGAAAGTCTGATCAATATATTAATAGTTAAAGCAAAGCATAATTTAAACATCATTCAGGACTTACATTAATCAGCTCTTTTATGTAGTAACTGACCCAACTCCTTTAAACTTTTATCAGGTATTTATCCTGTTAAGATAATTAAATAGCCTTTTGGTGTGATTATTTTTTCTGTTTTCTTTCTAAAGTGAAGACAATCAATGACCAATGGATCAAAAATATTTGGGATATTCGTAGAAAAGCAGAATAATCCTAAACTTTTGTACCTCTTTGAGTTTCTCAGAACACTAGGTAGTATTCAATTAAAAGTAAATCAGAAGAAACCACCTAACTTAATGCTTAATTCCACTGTTGCTAATACTGTCCCTAATGTCAGGGAACAACTCAAAGATATAGATTCAAAGAATAGATTTGTGGTTCCCAGAAGCTTGGGTCAGAGATGGGGAAAAATGGGTAATGGGGGAGTCAAAGATACAGATTTCCAGTTATAAACTAAGTAAGGTGATGTAATATGCCTCCCATAAACACTGTATTGCATTCTTGAATGGGAAGAGCTCTCATTACAAGGAAAAAAAAAGATTTTTTAACTGTGTATAGTAATGGTATTAGTTAGATTTTGTGGAAGTGATCATTTCAGAATTTACATATATTGAAACATGTAAATGGGAAACATAATTTTGTATGTCAATTATATCTCAATGAACATTTACACAATCTAAAAAAAATGGTTGATATGTTGAGCTAAGAGAAGTTGGGAATGCTTTCAAGAATTTACTAAGTTTATTGAAAGGGAAAAAGGCATGGCAACATCTCAAGAAAGTTAAGGGGAAAAAAACAGTGACTGGTTTTAGTCAGTAAGTCGGGTTTAACAATTTAGAAGGAAATTGACATGTCTGAACCCCTATAATATGCTAGGTGCTCTACACAAATCATCTGAATTAATGCTCACCAAAGACCTATGTTATAGAAATGATTATCCAGACATGACATAGGAGAACATCAGTTTAGGTTATTAAGCACATGCCCAAATTTGCAATCTAACTGGTGATAAAACTGGGGATCAAATTTTTCTTTCTCCAAAGTCAGTCTCTGTTCCTGTCATCCATGTGATGGTTTTCTTGGTTCTGGCCATTTTATTTGCCTAATATATTTATATTTACTAATATATAGTTACGCATTTACTAATATTTACTAATTACCAAAACATAGCACTGAGAATTTGGGGGATGGGAGGAGAAAGAAAGACTCCATGCAATTTTAATATGAGGATGTAAATTGTCAATGTTAAGATTCTAAAAACTAAAAGAAATATGAACATTATAAACCTGTCTTGAACTGACAGTTATAGTGTCCATTATGTTGGCTTAAGTTTCTATTTTCTTTTTTTAATATTTCCACTAATGCTGAAATCTTTAATAGGAAATTTAATGGAGCTTAATGGCTGAGAGAGCCTCTAACTCTGAACTTACACTTCTTGATTTTTCTCTCTGTATTAATTAGTAGTTATGGCTCTTACATCATACTGCTATTTTTCTCAGGTAAGCTGACTTTAAAAAGGTTTATAATAGCAAAACTAAACCAAAATATCACAAAAGAAGTAACACTTTTGTCAATGATCAGGAGAGACTCCTTTTTCCTTGTCATATTTTAATATAATAAATATATTCCTTTTTATAAAGCAATAAACTAAAGATTAAGAACCAAAGTGTAGACATCTGTTGAATAGAATTTAAAATACATCTCTTTTGCTAGTCATTCCATCATAAGATGGTATTGTCTACATCCAGTGCTTCTGGAAGCCTCTGATCCCTTTAAATGTTCAAAATATATGAGCAGACTTAGTACCCATATCTCTTTTTAGAAGTGGAGGGAAAAGCGGCCTATCACCAGGCCTGAGGAAATGACAGATACTAAACATCCATTGAGAGAACCAAGATGATTTAACTTCCTAAGTTAGGACACCTCTAAGTCTCTATGGAAGCATAGTAAGTATTCTCGATATTTCAAAACCTTCTGTGAAGTAATATATATATATATATATATATATATATATATATATGTTCTTTCTCCATTTTCTTTTTGTAAAAGAAACCACCCAGATTTTCTGTGGGTGGACGTCTCAGACTTGCTGCATCAGACTTTCTTATCGACTCTTTCCTGCTACTTGTTTATAGAAAAAGATCCATTGTTAATTCAGTGAATGGTCAGGGCTCACCTGATGGGGCAGGAATCCTCCATGGCCCCCAGGACTACATGTTATTTTAGCTGATTCCCTTCAGGTTATAAAGAATCTTGACAATTTCGTAATATTGATTAGGAACTTAAATTATCTAGGCCTGTTCTGTTTTGTGACTTTTCATTTATCACTCTGTTAGTGAACATAATGCTTTTTAGGACTGGTTAATTATCTCTTCCCCACCAATTGGAATTATCATGCTATTTTGTTTTGTATCTAAACTATAGCGTTATTTTGAGATATAGCTTACATTCCTAACATACTACTGAAAGGAATTATAAATAGTGTAAATAGAGAATGGAAAGTTTTGCCAGTTTTTTGAGGGTAAATGGATATTGGTTTTTTGGGAAGGGATATTATTATGGTTTATTTTGTACCTGTAAAAGAACAATACATGTACAGAAAGTGTGGCCAGTACCAGTACGAACATAGGTATTGAAAAAGATTTTCATGTTCCTCAAGCCAGCAGAAAAAATGAGTAAAGTTAAAGAATATTTCGGACCCAATGTAGGAAATTCTGTGACAGCAATATATCTCAAAATTCTCAGATGATAAAATCAAGTATTTAGTAGAATGGTATAGGATTGTCTGTTTGGTATCAATTATTTTGTGAAATATGTAACTCCTCATGCCATTCGGAAAACAATTCAGAAAAGAGAGATATGTAAGCTGGAGGAAGAATATTTCTATCTGTGACAACTTATAAAAATGTAAATTAGATGGCAGATTATTGCTCAGAGAAGGAAATAGGAGTGTACAGCATGCTCATATTTGAAAATGGGAAGCTATGAAAATTTTAATATTTTAGCCAATAAACTGTACCCCAGAGTCAATGTATTTAGAGAACATCTTCACAATTAACTACCAACATGATAAAATTGTAGTACTTTTTATGAAGATGTAACATGGCAACTATGGTCAGCCAGACACTTTTGCAATAGCATTTTTTTGGAAGTCTCAAAAATTATATTACCTAAAGCAGTTGCCAAGGAAAAGGAGGTGACAGTAAGAGAACATTTTCATTGAATAGATTCTCATGGGATTGATTATAACCCTAACGAGATCTGGCATTCTTGCTGATTTGCCAATGATTGATTGACACCATAATAATGACCGAAGATAATGTGAGAATAATAAATTATAGGAGAGAAATGTTCATGATAACCTATGTTTTTAATATTTAGTGTCAGGTCACAAAAGGATTATTAAGTAGAAATTAAATGGCATCTTTACACTTACTCTGGTCCTATTTTTCATCATCTGACTGTAAGCTTCGGGAAGTTGGGGAGGTAAGAAATGTATAGAGGATGAGAATTAATGTAGAGATCACTTGCACTTATTCAAAAACAAATCTGGAGCTGGTAGAAAGAAATTGAGACTAAAGCAATCAACTTGAAATATGTATCTCTCAATATAGTACACTAATATGGAAAGTGCACCATTGATTTTAATTAAGCTAAATTTTTTTCTTTGTTTCAGGATATACTTTTTTTTCTCATCCAATGACCTGCATTTTCCATTTTCATTTTGATTCACATAAATCCTCTTAAATTTCTTTCTGAACTCACAGATTACTTAAGTCCTTAGGGAAAAAGGAAGCACAAGGTAAAAAATAACTCAATAGGCTGTAAGGATTTTGTCAGTTGTTATTTATATAAGAAGCTCCAAACCAGTGAAGGATTTGGGATAAAGATGGTCATATTTCTTCCCCAAAATGTACCCTTCTCTAGGGGCTCTTTCTCTCAGTAAATGCCATCACCATTCATTTATCTCTCAAAAAACCTGGGAATCATCCTTAACTTATTTTTCCTAATCCTACCTGTCACCAATCCTATCAATTTTATCAATAAAATCCATTTGGAATCCCTCCACTTCCTACATTTTCCTCTCTTCCATCTTAGCCCAAGCCACCATTAGCTCTTAACTTGATTACTGCCTGCATTCTACTCATTTCTCCCTATTTTTTTTCCCTTTTCACCTTAGCTAGCTATCCATTGGCTTCTCATTAGATTTACAATAAAACTCAAGTCTTTACCCTGATCTCAAGACTGTATTTGATCTTACCTTTTACTTTCTGTCCTAATTTCCTAACCCTTCATTTTCACTCAGGCCACTTGCTTGCTTTCATCAAACATCCAAGACTCATCCTGTTTTAGAGTCTTTCTAGTTTTTCTTCTCTCTCTTGGAATGTACTTCCACAGAAACATACATAGGTGTTCCATAACCTTGACTTCATTAAGACCTCTGTTCAAAAATCATTATTTCAGAAAGGCATTCTCTTCTTGCTATATCCATGCTCTGCTCTATGCCCTGCCCTGCATTTTTTTTTATAGCATGTGTTACCAATAATATTAACATAATGTTAAATACTACTTGTTTATTATCCCTATTTACCACAAGAATGTATGCTTCATGTGTTTTGGGACATTTACATTATAGATAATGTCTCTCTATATATATCTATACGTATATATTTGTCTATATACATATATATTTGTCTATACATATAGACACACACATATATATAATATACTTATTCCAAGCACCAAGAGATTCATATAATATACATTAAATAAATACTAAATAAAAGAGTGGTTACCTCTATAACATGTTAGAAATACATACTTATTCCTTTCTCATTTTTAGAACAGATTTATCAAATTCATTTATCCAAATTTCTGATAAATGTCACCAGAAACCAGATGATTCTTTGCCTTCTTACTTATAATATTATGAATAGAAATCATCTTAAGAATTCAGAAGTATTTAAAAATACTTTTAAAAATATCATAGAAAAATCTGAGGTATAAATACCCTCATTTTTCCTTTATTTTACTGAAGATACAGGGATGAGAAATGAAAGCTAGGTCACTGATAGGAATCTTTAGTACTTCCTAAATGAGAATGTAATTTTTATATTAGGCATCTATAGTCTGTGTGGCTCTGGGGATTGTGTTGAATGTTCAGCTTCTATTTCTGGACCTCTGACTGGTTTGCTGGGTGACCTTTGGAGAGCTAATGAGTTACCAGTTGACAAGGATGTGGTAAAGATTGATGATAGGACCCCTATGAATTGTTCAGAAATCTTTGGAGAACATATGTATGTCACTTCCTTTTCCATATTTAAAATTTTTATATTATTAAATAACATAGAAGAGATATAGCCAATTCTCTTAATGCCTGAGTAGCTTCCATCAGAACAATAATCTTGCTGTCAATAGGCATAAAAGCTATAAAATCAATTTTATAAAGTAACTATTTGAGGATATGAGAATATGTATCAACATAACAGAATTGTGAAGGATCAATATTTCAGAAAGAACAAAAAATGTATTGAGTCTAAAATCTTTTGCATTTGAGGTGAGGTGCTTGTTGATTTTTAACCTGTGTATGATAACAGGGCAAGAAGCCAATTATCAGATTAAAAGCTAAAAATGTAAGTCCTGCTTTTGGTATTCTCATGTCACTCAAGTAGAAAATAATTTTAGAGTTCAAGGTTAACCAAAAATAGTATAATTGATATTCCAGAATCTAAGTTGTGACCACTGAAATTTCACACCACAAGAGGACAAACTAAAATAGAAAAGCACTCAAAAAGCTTAAAAATTCCCTAAAACTAATTCCTTATGTATTTGAGGTCATCTGTTTTTTTCTGTAATTGCCTGCCAAATAAAAATAAATCCTCTCTGAAAGAAAGATAATATCATACAGAATCACTGCAGACTTAAAGACAGTTTCATGACTCCAATGAAAATGACCAAATATGCCAGTAGACAAGTTCACTGCAGTAGAACACACAAATGATCACGGTATTGGAATTACAATAAAGTAAATGTTTTATCAAGTTTTGAGTGACTGTAATGTATTCTAGATACATGGCTTTTAATGGAGACACGACTTGCAAATATTTCTACTAATTAGTGCTTTGTCTTCTCAGTATCTTGCTATCCAATGCCTTAATGGTATCTTTCAAAGAACAAAATGCTTCAAGTTTGATAAAGTCGACTTACTGTTTTACAGGTAGTCTTTTTGTAGTATTGTTTTGTAATATTATAGTCTTTTTGTAGGGTTAAAGAAATCTTTAACCCTAGATCACAAAGATTTTTTTTTTTTCCGTATTTTCATCCAGAAGTTTTAAAGTTGTAGAACTGACTTTTAGGTCTATGGCCCACTTTGAATAAGTCTTTGCACATAATATGAAGTGTGGATACAAACTCCTTTTTTTTTTGGTGAGTGTATGTTTTAGCTCTACTTGATGAAAAGTTTATATTTATCCATTCTTCCATTTAATTACCTTTACATCTTTGTTGAAAATTAGCTGTCCATATATTTGTGGGTTCATAGTTCAATCTTGCTCCATTGTTGTATTTGTCCATCTTTTAAAATATAGCATTATTTTTATTGATGTAACATTGCATTGTAACATAAGTTTCAGGTGTGCAACTTCAAGACTCAACATGTGTATATACTACATTAAGCTCACCACTAAATTGGATTTTTAACAATATCCATCTTAATACAGAAAACACATTACTCATTATCGTACATTCATAATATCTTGAAATTAGATAGTGTTTGTATTCTGTTTTACTCGTATTTTTCAAAGTCATCATGGTTAGTCTGTGCCCTTTACATTTTCATAGAGAATTTAGAGTCAGGTAGCCAAGGTCTACAGAAAAAAAAAAAAATTGCATGCATTTAGATTGAGTTTGCATGAAGTTATATACCTATTTATAAGACAAATGACATCTTGTCAATGTTGAGTATTCCAAGTCATGAATGTTGTATTTCTCCATTTATTTAGCTTTTTTTTTCTGTTCTATTACTATTTTATAGCTTCAGGATACAGGTTTCCCACAGCCTTTGTCAGTTTTCATCCTTACATATTTCATATTTTATGATGCTATAGCTTATGGTATTGTTTTTTGAATTTCACTATGGATGGTTCATCGATAATCTATAGAAATAAGATTGAATATTATATATTGTATTTCAACAGATATCACTCACTCATTAGTTCCAATAGTTTTTAAATAAAATTGGCTAAAATATTGGAAAAGTTATTTCACCAAAGAAGATATGTAAATGGAAAATAGACACAGAAAAATATAATAAACGTTATTCATATTTAGGAAAATGCAAATTGAAACTACAGATTATTACATTAGTTAAAATTATAAGGGCTAATCAGACCAGAAGTTGGCAAGTATATGGAACAACTGGGATTCTAATAATACACCTGATGAGAAAGTATGAGAGTAAAAATATTTTGTCAGTTTCATAAAATTCTATGCATATATTTACCACATGTTCATGTGACTCTACTACTAGATATTTACCCCAAAGGTGGGACAGTGTCTATAAAAACCAAAATTGTGTAGTAATATTTATAACAACTTTATTTGCAATCATTCTCTAACTGGAAACAACCATAAAATCATCACATGTTGTAAAGATAAACAAAATAGAGTATCGCCATGCAATGGAATAATACACAACAGTAAAAAGAAAAATATTGAGTTATTAAAACATGGAACAACATGGATAAATCTCAAAATAAGTACAGAGTTTGAAAGACAAAAGATCATAATGATTCCATTTTTACAGATATTCAGACTATAGAAAAAAATATTGATAGAATGCAGATCAGTAATTATTTGGGAAATTCTTAGGAATAATATATTAGTGATCTTGATTATGATGATTTCACAGGTATGTGTACTCTGTTATTATATGTTTTTGTGTACTTTTATCAAATGGTACCATGTACTTTTTACAATTGCAGTTTGTCATGTACTATTTAAAACAATAAAGTTGTTCAAACAGATTTAACAAAATAGTAATGTAAAAAAGAAGAGACATTATTTTGATGGATATATGTAAGCCAAAATAAGACAGACAATTAGAGAATTATAGCCTATACAATAACCAGGAAGTATTCTAGAACTAGAAAGAACTTAATAATAGATAAGAAAGAGAGGATTAATGCAGTGGGAGAAAGTTTAGTAGAAAATACCCTGGTTAGAGATTCAACTAGAATGGAAACAGAGAAAGAGAACAAGAAGGAAAGAGAGGGAGAGGAGAGTGAAGGAGGAGGAGAAGAGAAAAAGAAGGAGGAAGAGCAGGAGAAACCATGAGACATGTGTGGAAAATGGCAATACATTCTACATACATAATTTGAAATCCCAAGAGAGAAAGAATAAAGAGAATGGACAAAAAAATCTTTTAGAAAGATAGTGTACAGAATTTTTCAAAATAAGCAATATATCTAACAACATAGATTCAAAGTATTCTATGCCAAACAAAAATACAGTCATAGACATACTCAAGCACATCCTAGATAAATTACTAAATCTGAGGAAAGCAGATAAGAAACTATAAAGTTTAAAAGTATAAGGATAAACAGTGATATGTCTGCCTATTTACCAAATAATTAAAAATTTACAAATAGTTTAGTTCAAGAAGCATGAATAAAAATAGATAGATATATCATGATAACAAGAACTCAGTCTTCCAGAATGATAACTATTCTAAATTTATAGCTAATATATCTCCTCAAAATATGTAACACAATTTGGATTGCTATATGTGAAGAGATAAGGCAATGTAAAAATGGAGCATAAGAATGTTAACAGTGGGGCCTCCCCGGTGGCGCAGTGGTTAGGCGCTGCTCTGTGGCACTCTTGGCAGCGGTGACGCGAGTTCGAGGGGACTTCAATGCCTGGCTGGGAAAATTCCCACATGGTGCGGCAGACCTCTCCTGCCTGGCCGACTGCTCGCCTCTGCAGTGTGTTTCCACAGATCTGCCTGTTCTGCTCCCCACTCTGTCTCTGGTGAATTCTCTCTCCGCCCCATGTATCTGATCTGTACCCTAGCTTGGATGTATAAATAATTAAATCTTTAAAAAAAGAAGAATGTTAACAATGGAAAAGAAATAAACCCATTTGATGAAATGAAAGATTAAAAACCATAATTATATCTAGGTAATATAGAGATATTTGTTTTGTTAGAGTTATTAATAGAAAAATAACTGCCTTTTTCTGATAAAGGCATATATAAAAAACAACAAACATCCTTAATGGTTAATGTTGAGAGTTTTCCTTCTGTAATCAAACTATACAGAGAAACTTTTTTTTTAAGATTTATTTATTTATGCATACAAGCTAGGGTACAGGCCAGAAGCGTGAGGTGGCGAGAGGTTTTCACCAGAGACAGAGTGGGGAGTAGAACAGCAGAGCGACGGAAATACACTACTGAGGGAAGCAGCTGGTGAGGCAGGAGAGGTCTGCCGCGCCATGTGGGAATCTCCCTGGTGGGGCGTTGAACTCGTATTGCCGCTGCCAATAGCTCCACAGCGCAGTTCTTAACCGCTGCGCCACCAGGGAGGCCCAGAAACTCTTACTCTTATTCAACATTCAACCTCTGTTAGTACAGTAAGCAAGAGAAATAAGCTATGAACATGTTAGAAAAGAAGAAATGAAACTATCATCTTTTCACTATGAGTGTGAATCCACAAAAATTAAAAAAATAACTGTCAAAAACTAGTTTTCAGCATGAAAATTACAGAAAATAAACTTTCATTAAAGTATATTTAGTAGTATATAAAAAATGTGAGGTAGCCAAGAATAAATACACTGAAAAATAAAAAAAAAATAAAATGTCTAGTGGAAAGCTATGCCATATTTACTTATCAAAAATTACTATATTATAAACAGTGCTACAATAAACATACAGGTGCATATAGCCTTTTGGATTAGTGTTTTTGTGCCCAAAAGTGACATTGCTGAGTCATACGGAAGCCCCATTTTTAGCAATTTGAGGAACTGCCATACAGCTTTCCATAGTGGTTGGCCCAATTTGTTTATTGCAGCACTGTTCACAATAGCTAAGGTATGGAAACAACCCACATGCCCAAAAATAGATGATTGGATCAAGAAGATTTGGTACATATACACAATGGAATACTATTCAGCATTCAAAAAGGATAAACACTTGCAATTCGCAGCAACATGGATGGTGTTAGAAGGGATCATGCTCAGCGAAATAAGCCAGAAAGAAAGTGAAAAATATCGAATGGTTTCACTTATTACAGGATTCTAGAGAAACCAAATAAGAGAGAGAGATTCAACGAGGGAGGGGGAGAATAAGAGTTCAAAATAGGGGAGAGGGGAGCACATGGGACTGTGGTGATGGTTCACAGGTGAATCGGTGGTGGGTAACCCACGGGGAATACGCTATAATGTAAAAGATACAAATAATAATAAACATATATTTAAAAAATTATAATATTATAAAGCTGCCAATTCTCACCAGATTTATTCCATGATTCAGTGTAGGTGAGGATGTGGAGTAACTAAGGCTTTCCTACATTGCTGGTAGAAATTCATGTTGGTTCTATCATTGTGGAAAATTGTGTCTACTACAGTAGAATACAAAGAAAATCTATTTCCAGTTTTTCCACCCACATAGCAACTATCAAATTATTTAATGTGTCCAATAAAGCCATACACAAATACATTCATTGAAATATGATCAATAATAGTCCAAATTGTAAATAAGAGAAATGTTCATCTATAGTAAAATACAAATTATTGTCAGTGAACCACTATATAGCACTAAGAAAGTAATTACCAAACTAATAGTAATGTAAAAACATGGGTTAATGCTCCAGTCATCATGTTGAATTAATGAACTCTTACACAGAGTTACACAAGACATGATTCTATTTCTATAAAACTAACAAACAAAACAAACCCAATCAAAGTTAAAGCAGTGGTCATCTTTGGTCCCAAGGTGAGGTATATGGGTCGACAAGTAGAGGGAATGAGGGAAGGTTTTTTCAGATGCAGAATTTTAGTCTTGATAGAAGTTACATCAATGTGTTTATTTGCAGAACTTCATTGAGTTGTATACTTAGGATATGCACACCTTTTAAAAATGCATGTCATATTATAGCTATTAAAAATCAACAACTACAGGAAACATTAATGCTTTAATTTAGACACAAGACCTAGTGAATTTTAATTATATCTAGATATTTTGCTATCATCTCTGCAGTGACACTGAGGCCTCCACATCTGGGTCCTTGAGAAGTTAATGCCTCTGGTACTTTGGAATTCAGAGCTGGACTCATAAATTTTCTAAGGTAATGTCTTTCTGAAACCCAGTGAGCTAGTTCTCTTTGTGAGATATAAATCTTTTATTTCAAATACTTACTGTCAGCATATCTATACATTCATATTTGATCAAGAAAGTACAAAGTAGTGAGCATATGCTATATGATAATCTATATACAAATTTTTATGTTTGCAATGATAATTAAATATATGTGAGATTTTTTCCACTTTGCTGATCAAAGAAATGTAAAGAGAAGGTAAATTGTCTAAGATTATATAATTTGCCTGTAGTAGAGACTAAATTGCAATCCAGAAATCCTTGGTTAAAAACTTTGCATTACTCCTCACCACTCCTCACTTTGTGACTGATGATGCACAGAAATGATTCACAGAAAAGAAGTACCATTTAGGATCCAGGAGACCTCAGTTGTGTTGAAAAGTCCTTTAATTAACCTGTTACAGACATTGTGCAAAACAACTTCTCTAGCTAGTCACTTTAAAATCCAGCTCAGTGATTTTTGCTTTAGAAGGTTTTAAATCATTCTGTAAAAATACATTAGAAGAATGCTTATAGAGTATTCTGTAATTTGGGCAAAATCATACAGACAATTTTAAAAGCAGCGAGGGATGCTAAATATTTCTTTCCACACTTTACTCTCTGGAAGTGATTCTGCATGAGAGTATTCTAGGAAATGCTGACATAAAGTGAATTTGACATTTTCAAGGACTGTAGTGGTACTTTGGAGGACAGCTCTATATAACCTGTTTACTGGGTTTTCAAAAGCCTTTGGGTATTTTATGACAGACCCTCATGACTTCTATTTCTAGATATATCCTTTGTAAAGAGACTTCATTCATTATAACATGATTTCTGGCAGCGATAAATTGTCTAACATCCTGTTTTTCCCTTTGTCCCCATTAATAAGTGACAGAAAAAAAAGTCTTTAAAAGAATGAAAGGAGAGGGGTTTCTAGGTAAATGTCACTGACAATTCTAGCATGATAACCATAATAAAAAGGAAACTACAGAAATGGCAACATGTAAAATCAATTAACCTTCCTTTTAAATTAGTTTAGATACTGCTTGTGGTCAGTCACACAATTTAATTTGCACATTTTAACTTGAAATATAAGTGTGTCTGATTTAAAGGAGGAATCTTATTTAAGAAATCTTTGCCTAACCTTAGCTCACAAAGATTTTCAAAGGCAGAGACAAGGGGATGTTGTTGCCTTTTATCCTGTCATTTCTGAATAGAAACAACAGTTTTGACTCTGCAAACGAAGCAACATTAGAATCCCTTCATTGTCTCAGTTCTGAAAGAATCTGACTTCCTTCTGTCTTTGGCATGGTTTGGGCATGCTGACAGTTAAATTTCAGCTTTTACTTTGTGTGCATTTCTAACCATCACGTCTTGCTTTCTTTCATTTAACAACTTTAGGGGGTAAAGCTTTTGTGATTGTTTACAATTATTTCTCCACGTCCGCTGTTAGTTGAAGCCCAGATTTCCGAGTACAGAAACCACTTTGAAAAAATTTTAAAGAATTTCATTGGTATTAACATAGACATGTAGTTAAAAGTGTAACATCTAATGATTCTTTATACTTTGACCATAAGAAAGTGTTTAGGATATCCTTCCACTGCAATAGTTTTTATCTGCTTTCTAACTACATAAATTCCAGAAAACAAAATAAGCATTGGATGGATAAATCAGTTAGAAACCAATAAATTTGAGCTCATGTCTTTTACCTCTTCATGGCTGCAAATAAAAGAAATTGAATAGGTTGACCAAAATAAAATACTGTGATAATTTCTTTGTTTGAATGTTGTATGACAGTGGCAGATATATTGGTAGAATAGTGGTCTCAATACATAAAGTCAGGTTTTTAATGACAAAAAGAATTAATCTCTCTAAATATAATTTAGTCTATTAAATAACATCTGCCTTATGATTTGACTTCTAAAATAACACAATTTTCTTAATTGCAAACCCATATAAATATGAAGGTATTGTGGAATTATTGGTGATATTGCTTATATTTATGTTTCATTGTTTTTTATCAGATTATTCATAGTTGTTGAAAGTAAACAACTACAGGAAACATTAATGTTTTAATTTAAAAATTCTTACATCATTGCACATATAGGGTGAGTACCAGGTGGTTAGATTACTTTGAGGACTCACCTCTTACGTGAAACTTTGTTCTTTCCATAAAGGAATAGTGATGACTCCTGGGGAAAAAGGGACTAGAGTTCTTTAATTATAAAGATGCTGGGGAAAACTGTGAGGCTAGGTATGAATGGAACACTTGCAAACTCATGAACATTGCTTTCTTTAGCTCCCTGTCATCACGCTGCATTAGATTTCAAATCATAAACAGAAATCGGGTTTGTTTTTCCCATTAAAAATGGAAAAAGAATACCTCTCATAGAACTATACTGGCCATCAAACTAACACAATCAGTCTCTGTTCAATGGACTTACATGTGAAACTAAGTAAAGATTGTAAGAAAAAACATGTCTCAATAATATAGGGATAAATAATCCTAATATATGTATTTCAAAACAGTGATGATATTCCTTATTATCAGAGAAATGCCCATCAAAATCACAATGATTGGGCCTCCCTGGTGGCGCAGCGGTTAAGCTGTGGAGCTGTTGGCAGCGGTGACGCGAGTTCTATGCCTGGCCGGGGAGAATCCCACATGGTGCGGCAGACCTCTCCTGCCTCGCCCGCTGCTCCCCTCAGCAGTGTAGTTCTGATCTGCCTGTTCTGCTACCCCCTCTGTCTCTGGTGAGCCCTCTCGCCACCCCACATGTCTGGCCTGTACCCCAGCTTGTATGTATAAATAAAATAAATCTTTAAAAAAAAATCACAATGAGATACCATGTCACTCCAGTGAAAACACCCATAACAAAACAAACAAACAAACAACAACAACAACCAAAACAGAAATAACAAATGCCGGTGAGGTTGAGGAGAAAATTGAACCCTCACACACTATTGGTGGAGATGTAGACTGGTTCTGTCCCTGTTGAAACAGTATGGAGATTTCTTAATATATTGAAAATAGTTCTATTATATGATCCAGCAACTCTTCCTAGATCTACCTGAAGAATACAAAAAGCACTAACTGTAAGGGATACAAGCACTCCTATGTTCATTGCAGCACCATTTATAATAGTGATGTTATGGAAAAACCTAAATGCCCATTAACACAGCAGTGGATTAAGAGGTGTTATATGTACACAGTAGAATACTACTCAGCTATGAAAACAAAAACTGAGGACTTGCCATTTGCAACAACATGGGTGGAACTGGAGGGGATTATGCTAAGTGAAGTAAGTCAGAAGGAGAAACAGGAACACTGGATGATTTTATTTAGATTACTTCAGAAAAATCAGACAATGCTTTCTCCAAAACAAAGAGGTCTTTTCAAGAAGGACAAATCAAAATGGAAAAAAAAAAAAATCAAATGGGAAAGTAAAGTAAAGAAATAGGGAGTTAGGAAAGAAGGAGGGAAGGAAGGAAAGATAAAAGAGGACAGGCAGCAGACAATGGTCGGGAGAAAGGAACAAAGGGAGGGAATAAAAGAAGGGAGAAGGAGGAAGAAAGGAGGAATTATAAAAATAAATCAGCAACATTGTTCTTTCGGGTGTTACACAAAGAAACAGTTCAGATAAGTAAAGGTACCTTTGCTATTTACCTAGTTAACTGACTCAAAATTCAGGTTTAAAATGTATTAAACATATCTTGATGAATTTTAAATTATTTCTTATGGTTTTATACTGTGTATGATTTAAGGTTATAGGTTCACACCTCTTCAGATACATGTTACCACACCACACCCCAGACCCAAACACAAATAAACCTCCACCATACTACATAGAGTCTCCTCCTCTGCTCTCAATAATCTACTGAGAGCTTCAGTTCTACAGTCAGATTTCTTGTGTCTGTTTTGGTTTAGTTTTGTCTGTCCTTTGTCTTGTTTCTCTATACTCCACGTATGCATGAAATCACCTGCTATTTGTCTTTCTTCCTTCTGACTGATTTAACTGAGCAGTTCAACAAGCAAATGGTAAGAGCTCATTTTTTTTTTTTTTGAGCTGAATAGAATTTTATTGTGTATATACACCACATCTTTATCCACTCATCTGTTGTTGGGTCCTTACATTGTTTCTATAACATGGCTATTGTAAACAGTGCTGCAGTGAATATAGAAGCACATACATCCCTTAACACTAATGTTTCTGTATTCTTTAATAGATAGTATATAATGCAGCAAAATATAATGAATTTCAGATAATAAAATTTTGTTTACTCATTTTGGCAATGATTATATTCTTTTTAAAAAACACTTTTTTTATAAAGATTTATTTTTATTTATGCATACAAGAACTGGAGTCAGTCAGGGTAAGATATGCTCCTGTACTGCTCTAAATACTGTTTATTTTTTTAAAGATTTATTTATTTATGCATACAGGAACTGGGGTATAGGCCAGAGGTGTGGTGGGTGAGAAGATTTACCAGAGACAGAGTGGGGAGCAGAACAGGTGGATTTACTGAAATACACTGCTGAGGGGAGCAGCTGGTGAGACAGGAAAGGTCTTCTGTGCCACATGGGTTAGCTCTCTGGCTGGGATTGAACTCATGCTACAGTGTCTGGCACTAAGGCTTTAACCTCTGCATCACCAGAGAGGCCTAATTATTATATTCTTGAAATATAAAATGTATGTGTAAAAATCTAATTGAGAAATCTTAAAATAATAGAATTTTAACATTTTTGGGTAATTAAAAACTTTATAATTATACTAGATGACCTACCTTCTTTTTTTATTTCTTCCCTTATTTCTCTTCCCTCTTCCTCCTCTTCTTCCCCATCCTCCTCTTTCCTCTCTCTACCCCCTCCCACCACCACTTTTCATCTCTCATCCTAGGCGCAAAAGATAACCTATGACTCTGCTCTTTAATATGCATATAGGCATATATAACTCGTAAGGCCTTCCTGTTTCAAACTTGTAGTCCACTTGCCTGGTTGTCAACAAAAACCAGCCTCCATCAAAAGTTAAATATGATGAACTGTCACATGAATAATAATAAAGATAAAGGAATTCAAAGGGGGAATAATTTTGATGTTTCCAATTGAGATTAATAGAATCAAAACCAATATGTGATCCTGTATAGAAAATGTCAGAGAAACTTGATGTGGAAAAGGTTCTTGATGTGGAAAAGCGTGGGATTTATAAACGTAGATTTACATGCCTAGAAGGTAATTCCCCACAGGGCCTCCAGATTGCCTGTAACTCCTCACACACTCAAAACTGCATCATTTCTGTCTAAACTTTTGGTTTTGATGTTATATATTTATAACAGTAATCATGGGTAAATGATGAACAGGAAAAGCCCTAAACCCTCAAAGTTCTGAGTATGCCTGCCAATAAGGATGCTAGTCAAGATGTTAGGAACCAGCATGTGTGGTGAAACAATTCTAAGGTGCTCTGAGCCTGAATAGAGCATCCCAGAGGAAGTTTGTGAAGTGGCTCAGGAGTACTAGTAAGGTCCAGTAAGACCAGCTCTCTGTCTAGTAGCCCTTGACTCCAGCTCTTGTGTATGTTAGGAATCTCTGCAAGCATTTTCTGTCCACACCGCTGGGACATTGTTCTAGCACCAGCCATTAGTCAAAGGCTGAAAATGCTCTGCTTGTGTTCCCTAGTCCAGCAGCTTGTGGCTTCCTAGATTCCTGGCATTTGGAAAGATTCCCTATGTATGGACATTCAGCCTTCAAGGTCCATGAACCTAAAATAACTAATCTATTTGAAAGGCTGTCCTGCCATGGGTCTCGTCGTCTCTCTGTGCTTCTATTAACTAGGACAATAAAGTGATGGAGTGATAGGTAAACAGTTGATTGTTCCTAGCCTTCAGCTTTATTGAGCTATAACTAACTTATAATATGTGCAAGTACATAAAATATACATTTTGATAGGTTTTGACATACATAGACATGAAATAATTGCAATAATGATAAAATATATATATATATTTACCCTCAAAGTTTCCCCATGTCCTTTTGAAACCTATCCTTCCAATTTCTACTCATTAGTCCCTAGCCCCTAGTCTCTAGACAATGCTGATCTACTTTCTCTCACTGCAAATTAGTTTAATTTCTAGTAATTTATATAAATGTGTGTGTGTGTGTGTGTGTGTGTGTGTAGTATATACATTTTTGGCTGTATTTTTCTTCTTTCATGGGACATAATTATTATGAGATTCATGTGTTATTGTATGCACCAAGAGTTCATTCCTTTTCATGGCTGAGCATTTTCCATACTGCTGTGAATGTATTGATCTTTTTACCAGTTGATGAATATTTGGGTTGTTTCCAGCTTCTGACTATTAAATTGAAACTGCGTGTACACTCATGTACAAGTCTTTTCACCAGCATATATTTTCATTTTCCCTTGGTTAACACTTACAGGGAAATGGCTAGATTTTAATATGGATTTGTGTTTAATTTTCTAGGAAGATTTCCAAATATTTTCCGAAGTGGTTGTACTATTTTAGATCTACCATGTGTGCATGAGAGCTCAACTTGCACTGCTTTCTAGTCAATGCATGGAATGTTCAATTTATTTAATTTTAGTTCTCTGGTGGTAATACACTGATACCTTGTTGTGCTTTTAATATAGAATTAAAAGTTTCATAACTTAATGAAGGTAAAAGAAAGGGGAAAAACTCAGAGGAGAGGAGGGAATTAGTAAACAATAGATACATAATTTTAAATGTTTCTAAGTGGCAGTTTGGAAGGTAGAAATTTTAAAAATGGTGTGTTCACATTACCTCTACAAAACCAAAAATAATTTAAGTGTGCTAGTCTGTGGAAGAGCAGCATAATAAAAATGATATTTAGATAGACTACCCACAGGTTTTCAGGCCTTGTGGAGACTTGGTAAAATAATTAGAGAAAGACAAATTAGGAAGTAATTGGAATATTCCAAGCAGAAGCTAATGAGAAAAAGATTGGAATAGTGTTAAGAAGAAGTGAAATTTAAGGAAGGAATATGTTTTATGTTTTTTAGGTTTATTTCTTTGTTCTTTTGAGTGGTTTTTGTTATATGGTTTTTTGCATCTTTTACAGTTAGCATGTGTTATTTTCTCCCTGAGTTAAGAAACAAGCAAAAGAACATTGGTATTTAATAACCAATATCAATCTTCAGCTGTGAGGCAATACAGCATGATGGTGGACTGGCCGGTAGTCAGGTATGCCTGGTCACGTCGGGTGTCTTTCTCCCTGGGTGGAAGTTGAAATGATGCTACGTGGTTCGTCTGAGCTTCTGTGTTGAGTATTTCTGCGCCTCCTTCTCAGAGGGCCTGCCTCTGTGCTTTGTGAACATTAGCAGTCTTATTCTTGGCATTTCAAATGATTGAATTGTGAATTCTCAATGATTTCATGCCTTCCAGTCTAGCAGCACTTCCCTAGGGTGTAAGTGCTGACATCTTTAGCAATTTTGCATGTCAGAGATTGGTAACCATATATATCTGGAGTGTTTTGGAAGCCTGTGGCTTCCTGTCTCTCAGCACGGCAACAAGAAGTTTATGCTAAGCAGAAATTTAAACAGAGGCAGGGTTTTCTATTGGTTTGATCTACAGGAAGAATTTGGCTAAAAACACTTGGGTTTTAACAATGACATTGCAGGCAGTGGTGTTTTAGTGCTGACAAGGGCGGAAAAGTCAATACTAATAGCACACACTCAAGCAAGTGTTCTAAGAGCATCTAGTGATTCCTGGAGCCACCATTTACTCCAGCAGAGATACTGAAACATGAGGGACTGTTTGACACCATGATTGAGGCAGCATTCAGCACCCACCATGTCACATCAGCAGGGGAGGAAAGGGGTGTTGTAAAGGGTATTTAAACTTGAATACTACTCAGTTATAAAAAAAGATGAATTCTTGCCATTTGTGACAAGGTAGTTGGAACTGGAGGGGATTATGCTAAGTGAAATAAGTCAGTAGGAGAAAGATAGATACCGGCTGATTTCACTCACGTGGGATATAGAGAAGACAAACAATCAAACAAAAAACAAAGGAACTGATTAAACTAAGCCAAAATAAACCCTAGAAATAAGACTCTAGATTGAGACTACTAGGGAGGTAGTTAGAGGGGGGAGCTAATAAGGGAGACTAATGGTGTAAAGTAAAGGTCTGTGGGTGTATGGGTGTTAGGGGTAGGGTGGTGACAAACATGTGAGGAGATGTGAATCTATTCCCTTAAATCATATGAAGTTTTGTAAACCAATATTATTTCAAGAAAGGAAGAAATAAATAAACAAAATGAAATAAAGGCCCTATCAGTGCTGCCAGAGGAGAGCAACCAAGATACAACTAAGAGAAAGGCATGTCCTCAGGGAATGTGTGTTGAGAACAGACTATCCAAACACCTGGGCAGTTCTCAATGGGTTACTCCAGTGGAATTACGGTACAAGCAGTTCTTTGCAAGTGCATTGAGGTGAAGAATGAAGCAATGTAATCTACTTATGAATTTCTGGTTGTCATCTGCAGTCAAACAGTTAATAACAAAAGAATAGAAAAGATTTTGAAAGACATGATTGTGAATGGAAGACCTAATTTTTTTTTTAAGATTTATTTATTTATACATACAAGCTGGGGTACAGGCCAGAGGCGTGGGGCGGTGAGAGGGTTTACCAGAGACAGAGTGGGGAGCAGAACAGGCAGATCAGAAATACACTGCTGAGGGGAGCAGCGGGCAAGGCAGGAGAGGTCTGCCTCACCATGTGGGATTCTCCCCGGCTGGGCATCGAACTTGCATAGCGTGCGCTGCTGACAGCTCCACAGCTCAGTGCCCAACCGCTGCACCACCAGGGAGGCCCAAGACCTAAATTTTTGGTACCACTTTTTGTTTTCTATTTTTGATGTTTCTTTTAGGACCAATGGCTGTCAGGCATACACACAGTGAAATCCAAGCTCGCATCAACTATCTCAAGAAGCTACATGTGGTCTCCATTAGTTCAGAAAGCACTTTTCTCAATATTAAAAATACCAGGAAAGTACCAAGTCTTAAACAATGCCAGCAGTATACCAACAACATGGCTGTTAGCAGCACCCATTTTGGCATTTTTAGCTAAGTCTACACAGATGGATTTTAATCAACAGTAGTGGCATGCCTGCTAAAATTAGACCCAATATCATTTAATTCTTTCCATTTTACCATTAGAAACATTCCTACCTTCATTGATTTTAGTGGGGGCGGGTAGGAACCACATAGGAAAAAAAAACTAAACTTGGAAGCTCTATACCTGCAGGTAAATCCCCTTTTTTGCATTTCAGCTGCTTATACCTTGTGAATTTAGACATGATGCTCTGACTGGTTGCATCACACTTTATCTAAAAGTAGGACAAAGACAAATATCAGATGATTTTACTTATATATGGAATATGGAGAAATAAAATAAAGGAATAGACTTAATAAGCCCTAGAAATCTGACTAGAATTCAGGCTACCAGAGATGAGAGGTGAGGGTGGGGGGGGGGGCCAATGGACTATAATGGAGGATATGGCTGCCTTGGTGATGGGTGTGGGTGTGGTAACAGATACCTGAAGATGTGTGACTCTATACCTCTGAATCCTACACTGTGTTGTAAACCGAAGCTACCTCAGTTAAAAAAAAAAAAAAAGAAAGAAAAAGAAAAAGACACCCATACTTTAGAGCCAATTATAAATCAGGTAATGCAAAATATTTGATATTGTGTTTTAATATTGAGCATGTATCACTGATTTATTTCAATCTGAACAATCATTTTGCCTGAAATGGCCTTTAGTCTGATTCTACTTTTGAAAAGATACGAGGGAGAGATTTAGGCAATGAAGAAATATTTCCTTCCATATCTCAGGGGATGGAGATAGAAGAAGTTAGTGACACAAACAAATCTGACTTCATCCATTGCTTGCAGAGCTTCCAGCTTTCTTAGTTGTCTTCTAGACCCTTCTGTTGACAGAATTACATGACCATGATCAAGTATCTGCCTCTTGCTGGATTGTATTGGTAAGACGGTTTACTTGTTGGATATACCAAGGTCCAAAGATGAGCTTGCTGCTTCACATACTAGTTGCCAAGTAATTCTGCCTTTTTAGTAGAGTATAATTCTTTATAATTAACTTTTCACTTCTATGTAAGGGAGTAGCCGTGCATACCTCTTTCACTGTGTAGTTACTCTAATTACACATAAATACTGAGATTCAATAATGGAGTGTGTTTTTTTAGGCACTAAGGCAAATTTCTTAACCTCTAAAAATGGTTTGGTTGAGCTATCTTATGGGAAATTTATGAATATTCCACTGCATAAAGTTTATGAGAGTGACATAAAATGCGTTAAATGATATAGTAGAGAATATTATTAAAGAGTTTTTCTTTATTAGATTTGCAGGTAATGTTTGTTTTTGTTTAACCCAATAACCAACAGTCTGGGAGTGTTTTCCTGAGCTTTGTAGAACTTAGTTTTCCACATCTGTTTATGTGAAATACAGAAAAGTCTTTGTATTTGGGAGGACTCTAAGGTGTGAGCATTTGATTTGCACTTTCATGTGAAGTAACTAGAAGTGGGAAGCAATAGTAAGTGATTTAGTATAAACTGTTTTGGGAACTGATAGATGATTATTTATCATCCTGTTTCTACTTTTGGATATGTAATACAAAGGAGAGCCAATTCCCCTTGCAGATTAATGAAGGTGGCAACTGAGATTCTAATTTCCCAAGTGAAACACTTTTTATACAGTGGTAGCTTTGGGAGACAGGTCTGAACCTCATTAAACTTACTGTGTGTTATACATGGACAACCTAATTCAATTCCCGTAAAAACAGGCAAATAGGCCGTCAACGTAAATTAAATCCAAAGGCAAACGAGTGTCATGATGGCACTCTATTACATGAACATTTATCTCATAAATGGAAAAGTAAATTAAACTGTTAATTTCAATAGCAATTTTAGAAAAACAAGTCCTGAGCTGTAGGAGTCCAAAAGGGAAGAGTGTTTTTCTCCATGTGAATTGCAAATTCTCTAATCTGCCTCCTCTGAGGTTCACGTTTAGTTTGTAGTCCTTCCCTTTGAAAACCAGGTTTCTCATAATTTCTATTTTGTCTTCATTTAAAATATTCTAATTTGCCTTTAGCCCCCCGGTGAGACTCACTCCTCTTAAGGATCCTCTTCACCGTGACCAGCGATGTGCAAAATAGGCCACCATACGCCCCCTCTTGAGTGCCTTTCAGAATTCCTAAACCTGCAAAGTGAAGCCCTGAAAATGTCTCTGTGTAACAGTTCTCAGGGCGGAGAGCCTGCCTCGTGTGCCTGACCCTCTCCTGTCTCTGGCTCCTTTGTGCCTCCCCTTCAAGCACTGTGAATTTCAGTCACTTGGAGCTACTTAAAAATCTTTCATCTATGTCATTGTGTCCTTTTTCCACTGGCAACCTCTGTCTGGAATTTTATTCTTAGTTCCCTTTTCTAACTAAAGCCTATCTTTCCATCTTCCAATATCCAATGGTACCTGCCGCCTGGCCCACAAACCTTTCCCCACAGAGACTGACCTGCGCTGTGGCCACACTGCTCCCATGCACAGTTCTGTCCTGGCACTGCTATTTCACTTTCAAGACCATCTTCCTCATCACTCTCTACCTTCTTAATGCATGGGTAACATATGCTGTTCTTTTATGTTTCTCCAGTACTAAGCACTTTGCCTAGCATGGTGTATATGCTCATTGAATTATTCCATGTTTTCTATCAATTGAATGAAAGCTGATGTTACTAGGAAGGTGATACATTATAACTGGCAGTTTCACTCACTAAAGGAAGCTTTGTCACAATCTTGATTCTTTGAAGGGCTTTGCCCAGTGTCCCGCAGTCTTTGGATGCATGTCATAAGCAAAGATCTGAACTGCAGCGTCCCGGAATCTAGGAAGAACATTTTGTGAACCTCTGTGGATTTGAGAAGATGGGTGGCCTGTGAGGAGATGCTTGAAGAACATCTCCCACTTGCTCTCCCAACTTCCCCTGTTGGCTCTCAGGAGAAGGTTTCTCATTGCTTCTGGGGTGCTTCCTACTTTATTCCTTTTAGAACAGAACAACGGAATTAAAAGCACTGGGTCCAGCCTCTATTTGATTCTTCAATTAATGAGAGCAACCTACAATTTGTGTGGTAGTAAACTTCTGCTTCATGTGTCTTTTGGGTTTATGATACGTGAATTGGAAGGAGTACATTTGGCTTTTTCTTCTTTTCACTGTTTGAGTAATGCAGTGTCTAGATCCAAAAGTGACTCCCAACTTTATAAGTGGTTAGCTTTTACCTTTTATTGTGAACTTGACAATTATTCCTGATGTCCTTTCTCAATTTTTTTTGTTTCATTTTTCCACTTTCATTTTCTTTTCTCTCCCTCCCTTTTTTCTTTTGTACGCACTTTCTTTTCATTCTTTCTTTCTTCCCCCCTACCCCACACCACTGCTATGTACTTTTCATTATATATGCTTAGTTTTCAGAAACCATGTTTCCTTGAATGTTTTAAAAGTTATCAAATAACACCCTTATCCTCACTGGCATAATAGCAATGGTAGAAAAACAAATTCAAAGATGTAGGAGTAAAAAAAAAAAAAATTCTTCATGTGAATTAAAGGACAAAAATGATACTAAAAACATAATTTGTTATTTATAGAAAACTCTCAGATATGTTTATCTTATGCCTTATTATAAATACTGTTTTCCCTACCATTATAAAAAGAACTTCCATTTAAGAAATAGACAATAAATTAATGCTGAGACAGCCTGCAAGTTGCCTCACTGAGATAATTCATTGGAGCCCTCACCATGTCTAAAAAATAGAGTTTGGGAAAAATAATCAGACACACACACGCGCACGCCGGCGAGCGAGAGAGAGGGAGAGAGAGAGAGAGAGAGAGAGAGAGAGAGAGAGAGAGAGAGAGAGAGAGAGAGAGAGAGAGAGAGAAAAGGTCCTCGAGGTATCCAATATTCTACAGTAGTTGTCTTTATCTTGTTTATTAAAGACAATGATTGTTACCTGGAAGTTAATTCCTTCTCTAGCCATCAAAAATATTTTTAACCTCTCAGCTGCAAGTTTTTTCTTTTATGAAATGCAGATAACAATAGCAGACACTGTTTTGTAAAACATACTAATTAGTTCATGACTGTAATCAGTTTTAAGTGATGGTATTCCTGCCAGTATTTCTCCCATGGTTAATAGAAAGAAAAATTAAATTGCACTGAGAATCCACAACCCTACTCTGTCTAGCTCCCTTAGGGGATGACAGTCTTAGTTGTCACGTGCAAATACCCAAAAGACTATGAAAGTGTCTTGATGCATTCTGGGAAGGTTTCTTAGGTACACCAGTCCAGGCTTTGTAAGTATTAAAATAACCTGAACATTTTTTTTAACTTTATTAAAGTAACATTGATTTACCACACTGTATGTGATTCAGAGATATAGGGCCACACCTCTTCGGATATATGTTACCACACCTCACCCTCCACCAAGGCTCCCAGAGTCCTCCACCAAAGTCCATTGGATCCCTTTACATTTCGCTCCCATGCACTCCCATGCTCTATGGTAGCCTTAATTCTGCAGACAGATTTCTAGTGTTTTTTTATAGGTTTGGTTTTGGCTGAACAAATATTCAACAGCTTCCCAGGATGTGTAGAATAAGAGCTTTCTTTTAGCCTCAGAAACTTGTTTCTAAAATTTTGGTTTTGTCTTGTCCTGTTTTTGTTTTTAAAAATTGGATATTGCAAAGAAGATGGGTGAGAAAAGTCTTTCAGTAAGCAAAAATACTTTTGTAGATATCGTTGTCATTGATAATTTACATAAATGTAGTTACAGCTCCAGGAGGTAGTCCCTTTATAATTAATTAATTTAGCCCCTCATCACCATTTCAACAGTTGAGGCCTTCACAGTAGTTTCAGCTAGTGGTTCCCATTATGTCAACTCATGGATTATAAAAATCTGTATGCAGTGCCTCCTAGTGCTTTATAAACTCCTGTAGATGATAAGCCAATTTTAAGTTAGTGCTTTTCCAACTAAACCATTCACTGGATGTACTGAATTTGCCCAACAAATGTATTGTTTTATACATGGATTTCATAGTTGCTAATTAATACATACAGCCAAGTTTGAGTCCTTTTTGCTTTTCATGTTGATATTTTTAGTTCATTCCTGTCCACTTATGGCAAAAACATGGGGCCATACACAGTAAGAATTGATGAAGTAATTTATGTGATTCTTAAGGAACTCTGTGCCTGGTGTTCATTTCCGGCTTTAAGATAATATGATTGAGGGAGAGACAATGATGATTTGGATAAGACACTAACTCGTCCCACTCAAATCATACAGTACATACAATACAGGCACCTATTCCACTCACGCAAAGGCCAGTGATACAATTTTTTTGAATAATCATGTGATGATTCATATCTTCATCTTGGTTCATGCCACTCTAAACTTTTCCTCCAGCCAGTAAATGCAAACAGCATTGTGATTTTAAACGATGGCATGTTTTGTTACAAGAAGTTAATTTCCTTGTCAGTCTTTGGAAGCACCTGTTCTGCTAGAGTAGGAATTGAGTCATGTAGACGATATTTCTGAAATTGGTCAAATGATTTAATAAAATGTCTGTGAAGTCAGCTTAACAGAAGTCCCTTAAATCACACTGGAGTAAGTAGAATAGAAAAGAGACTGTAAGATTTGCTTCAAATACTTGTTTGAGCTTCTGACTCTGAACCTAGTCCCTTGGAAAGAGTTGGCATCTTCTCAGTAGTAATTGGTTTGATGCAACTGTGCTTGCCTGTGGACACCATGTCTACAATCTGTCTTTTGGAGTGACATACGCTAGACCTCATGTAAATTACATCAGGCAATTAACAGAAACTGTTGAGAACAAGAGAAATGATTACAGTCTTTTAAGGCTGGTCTAAATACTGGACATGAATTCCAATGTCGTAAAATAATTTGAGAAAACACCAGTATAATTACTTTCATCCACTTACTCATCCAAGTTGAAATGAGAAGCCCAGTCCCGAGCTTCTAGTTACACCTTGCAGGAACTCTTTGAAAATGACTTGGGCTACTCTTCTTCAGTTCCCTCATCAATTCCATTCATCCTGGGCACAGACTATTAGATATTTTTGTTTAATTGTTTGGTAGATTATATAAATATCTTCACAAAGAGATAACATTTTCTTGGACTACATTCACAGAAATATAGCTACATATCTATGTCCTGAACATAACATAATCCCTGCTGCCACTTTGTTTTCAGTTATTCCAATATTTTTCTTCATTATATAAAAATATTTTTAAAGTTTTTTTTTAAGATTTATTTTTATTTATTTATGCATACAAGAACTGGGATGAGGGCAGAGGTGCAAGAGTGGGGAAATGAGAGGATTAATCAGAGACAGAGTGGTGAACAGAACAGGCAGATGTACTGAAATACACTGCTGAGGGGAGCAGCAGGCAAGTCAGGAGAGGTCTGCTGTGCCATGTGGGTCAGCTCCCTAGCCGGGGATTGAACTCCTGCCCCAGTGGCTGGAGATGGCTTGATAGCACTGAGACTTAACTTGTAGGCTACCAGGGAGACCCTTAATTTTTTTTAAAGATTTATTTATTTATGAATACAAGCTGGGGTGCAGGGCGGAGGTGTGGGGTGGTGAGAGGATTCACCAGAGACAGAGTGGGGAGCAGAACAGTCAGATCTACTGAAGTACACCGCTGAGGGGAGCAGCAGGGAAGGCAAGAGAGGTCTGCTGTGCCATGTGGGAATCTCCCTGGCTGGGTATTGAACTCCTGCTGCAGTGGCTCAGGATAGCTTCATAGTGCTCTGCTCAACCCGTTGTGTCACCAGGGAGGCCCGAGACCCTTAAAAGTTTTTAATACACATTATTTCTAATTCATTCTTCTTGTTCTCCATTGGACCACCTCCCATCACTGGCCTCTACCATCCCACCAAAATCTTTATCAAGGTCAATAGCCTCCATCCACATTGACAAATCCAAAGTTCAACACCAAGTCTTCCTCTTACTTAACTTATCAACTGCATATGTTATAGCTATTCATTCTCTTTTGTTTAACAGTTCTTGTTGAATAAATTTTTCACCTCTTTTGTTTTTCCTAGGTGTTTAATCCTTTTTGATACTACTATATGAACACTTGATTACTCACTGGGAAAACCTACTATTCCTACACAGTCTCCTTCATCTCAGTAAATGGCATCTCTGATCTTTCACTTAGGCACGTCAAAAATTTTAGGCTAATCTTTGACCCCTCATATCCATCTGTACCATTTAATCCATTAGCAAACAATTTTAAGTTCTATCTTCAAAATATATCCAAAATTCAATCACATATTTTCATCTCCACTTGCCATCACTGTACTGCAAATCTACAATCAGTATCTTGCCTACATATTCTTCCTGATTCTGCCTTTTCTATTTTTCAGTCTATTAACAAAGTGGCATCAATTGTCATATTTGTACAACTTATATCAATTCATGATGCACATTTATTAAAATTCTTCCAGTATTTTCCAATCTTTCTCAGAGTAAAGATCAAAGAAAGCTGGTAGAACCTACCCAATCACCAACTTTCTCCTATTACTGTTCTTCACTCTTTTAACTCTAGTTTTAAATTACTCCACTTCAGTCGGGCAACTTTCTGACATTCAAATATGGCAGATACCCCCATTTTAAGAGCTTGCCTCTCTCTTATCCTGAAACACATGTCCCCAGGTAAACCCAATGCTTTCTCTTTTGTCTTCACAACATCTTTATCTAAATACCACTTTCTCAAGAGCCTTTGCTGCGTCATCCTAATACCATTCACAGTTCAAATTTACGAATCCCAATCCCTGTTTTACTTGTTCTGTAGAATCTATTTCCATCTAATATGCCATGTTCCATGCTTATTTGTTTTGTTTATCCTTTGCTCTTATTAGAATGTCAATTTTATTAGGTCACAAGTGGTGTTCTGTTTGCTTATTGTTATATATACAGTATCTAGAACTAGCAGGTAGTGTCTTCTCAATAAAAACTCATTATATAGTTAAAGTATGAAAACAATGGTTGCTTAGCAAATATTTACTTGATTAAAGTTAAGGGTGATGTCCAATAATTAATTACTTAGAAGATTAATGGATGGTTATTGCCTCCTGAAAATCGTCTTATTATGTAAATATCAAGTCATGGAGCTTGAAAGACCTGGGTTCACCATTTACTAATTTTGGGAAATTTAGCTTCTTTGTGCCACATGACAGCCATAAAATATATTTAATGATATCTAAATGATAAAATTATTGTAGAAAATGAAAAATATATAAAGTACCTGCCCTAGTATCATCATATGGTAGGCTACTATTATTAAGTGTGGTAATTTTCTTGGACATAAGTGAAGACAATTGAATAGTAGGAAACCATCAGTATGGAAATATTAAATCAAAACTTTTGGGAAAATATATGCAAATAATTTAAGGATTCTCTAAAAGTTTCACCAAAATTCAACTCCCTTAAATAGTCTTTCTGTTCTAAATTGTTGCTATCCTTTTTTTTCCCACAGAGAGTCCTCCTGTCTTTCTCTCATTAAGAACATTGGTGAAACAACCTTCCCTAAAAGCATGCTTCAAAAATTCTGTATGATTTTTCCCAAGTTTCTAAAATACACTCTGCAAATTTTATTAAACATTTCTTGCACAAAAAAATGATGACTATGTCATAACTCCATTTGGTTAAAAGTGATTATAAACTGCATGCTAATTTAAGCACTGCAAAGATGAAAAAAAGTCCACAAAATGTGCTTTATAACATATTTTTGAACTACTGTACTAACAGAATTCTTTTGGTAGTAGAAGGGAAAAAACTGAGCAATAAATTTATTTATAGTCAAAACAGATGCAAATAGAATTAAATTTGTTTTTAGAATATTTATTTCTAAAAAATAAATCTGGACCTCAAAGCCCTTATTTCTATTCCTCTGTCTCAAACATATGTTTTTAAAGAAAGATTTCCTTAACCTTTGATGATACTAATCCAAATATTTTTTACAACACATTTCAAAGGTACTTCATTTACTTATTTTGCATACTCAATTACAAATCAGATAGTAAGAAAGGTCTGAATATATAAACACCTTGAAGTTTATTAATAGCATGGACTAGCTCTAGTCAATCTGCTCGCTCTCTAGTGTTCAAAGAGAAACCCAAAGAGACAGCAATTCCTGGTGACAGTCTCTTTGATCAAACTCTACTCACATGCCTCTATACTATTCTACAATGGTACCTCAACTTTTGGATTTGTGTGTACATCTCTACATTATCCAATTCTAGCAAAAATTCTTTTAAATCAGTTTACCTAGAATCTCCATCCCCCATATGTGTTCATCCTCCACATTGGGTCCCTCAGTCTCCACTGTGCCATTGACATTGTCTGGCCACTCTGGCCTGTCTTCAAGGATTCTGATAAATTAGGTTAGCCAGAGTTTCCCCTTCTCCCTGATGTTTCCTTTGAGTAATTTTCCGTGTAACTGAGTCTCATCGTGCTCCTTGGGTATAAATGCTAACTTGCCCTTGCTGTGATTCAATACTCAGCCTGATTCTACTCGGAGTTCTCCCTTCCCCTATTGCAATGGTTTTGAACAAAATCTGTTTTTACTACTTTAATGTCCACCTCCAATTTTTCTTTGAGACTGTAAAGATAGAAGGAAAACTTAGAAATGATTTTCCTAGAAAAATGAAAGAGCTGGACATGAGAATGAACTATACGGAGGTTTATAAGAGGTAGTGATTTATGGATGCCTTGGTGGTGGGACTGATGTGGTGACATACACCTGAAAAAAAGGGATACAGTATTTCTGAATCATATACAGTGCTGTGAACCAATGTTACCTTAATACATGCATACATACACACACAAATAGATTTAGGCAAACCCTGAGTCTCATTAGAGATTGAGGGATGAGAGATCATTTGTGGGTTAGGATTAGGGTCCATATTTTCAGAAACTGTAAATTAAGGAAAGGACTAACATCTGTTTTCACTAACATCTGTTTTCATCTGAACAAGTAGACGGAGAGAATATGTGCTACACTTAGAGAAAGGTCATCTATAATACATAAACCATTTGTTCAGAGATTGTCCTATTTAAATATGGGACTTCTATTGTTTACATAAAACAAAGTTTGAAAATAATTCTATAAAGCAAACAGCTCCTTAATTTCCCTTTGCCTTTGCTCATTTAATCAAGTAAGAAATAATTATTAAATTGTCACTACTATTCTATGTGCTGAACAGGAAAACAATTTATAGAATTCACTTTCACTATTTAAAAATTGTCAGCAATTTGAAAGCAATACTTAGTTCATCTGATCCAAATAACGAAAAATCCTTTATTATTTTAGTTCACTTTGGCTACTATAACAAACATACCAATGGATGGATTATTGAAATCAAGTATTTATTTCTCACAGTTCTAGAGACTAGAAGTTCAAGATCATGGCTCCAGCAGACTCAGTGCCTGCTTAGGGGCTGCTTGCACATAGATGGCTGATTTTTCACTGTAACCTCACCTGTCGGAAGAGGACAAGCTAGCTCTTGGCTGGGGGAGAAGGGTTCTTTTTATGAGAGCACTAATTCCAACTACAAGGATTCTGCTGTCATTATCTATTCATTTCCCAAATGTTCTGCTTCATAGTGCCATCACTTTGGGAATTAGAATTTCAGCGTATGAATTCTGGGAGAATGCATGCATTTACGACATAATACAGGTCAATAGCCTCCTAATCAATAGTTCTAAGCATTACTTTTTAGGCCATTTTTTTAACCTAATAAAGAGGAGTTATTGATGGAATTCATATTTAATTGTAATATACTTATTTCTTAGTTGGGTGATTCCTTCTCGTTTTCTTTAAGAGAACACATAAATAAGTGTAAGGTATGCCTCAGGGAGCCATTTATAGGTCATACTAGGGTAAACTGAAATTAACATTTGAGTAAGTACTATCAATGATATTCTTTTGTCAAAAAAATCTCTTTTTTATATATAGCCTAAGGCATTACTTTGTGAGCTGCCAAAGTCACATAAGTCTAGAATTGGATAATCCATATTTGATGCATCCTAGGAATGTGATGGGGAAATGAATAAAAACAGAAGCTACTGCTGTGGTGATACACACATGCAAGAAAGAAAAAATTAATTGCAACATATAGTAAACCATATATATAATAGGATTTTATATTGTATTTATACAAGCAGCAGTGTCTATAAAAAAAGTCACTGGCATAATATAATCTGAGGGTGTTATATTTATATTAAGATTATCCAAAAAGAAAGGCCATCATGGTTCATGAAAAAGAAAACAAAATGTAGTAAGAATTTGAATTAATGATGTGGAGACAATAATAAATTACAATAGAGTACAAGTAGGAGAAAAAATAGATTCACAAGAACAAGCTATTTGAGTCAGGAGCAAAAGCAGTCAGCATCAATCTGAATTATGTCCAAAACCACATTTTAGAGAGCCTCCCTGGTGGCGCAGCGGTTGAGCGCGGCACTGTGGAGCTGTCAGCCACGCGCGATGCGAGTTTGACGCCTGGTCAGGGAGAATCCCACATGGTGCAGCAGACCCCTCCTGCCTCGCCCGCTGCTCCCCTCAGCAATGTATTTCTGATCTGCCTGTTCTGCTCCCCACTCTGTGTCTGGTGAACCCTCTCACCGCCCCATGCCTCTGGCCTGTACCTCAGCTTGTATGTATAAGTAAATAAAGCTTTAAAAAAAAAACAAACACATTTTAGAATCGAAAGAGTAGAGGTGTTAAGAGTACCATCAAGCTGTCCTTAAATGTATGACTGAACTTGAGGAATTTTGTTCACAGGCTACTTAAAATGTAAAGGGTCATGGAAATGGTCAGTCTTAAAAGCCCTTTCATTACCTGTGACGTCCTCTGTTGAAAGGGAAATGAAAAGACAGAACAAACTCTTGAGGCTAGCTTCCTGGATGCAACAAAAGCAACTCTAATTTCATTTGTTTTACATATTCAGATCATGTACAGTATATTGATATTTCAGCTTTTGATGTCATAAATTTAAAAAGTTTAAGCTGTATAAATTTGTCCAAATTATAGGGAGAAGATGAGGGAAGACAAGTTACTTATGTTAGAAGTATAGCATTCTTTGGGGAGATTCATCTCCCAGGGGCTACATTGCTGACTTTAGAACAGATCCTGTTCTACCATCCCTGTTTTGTAGTAGCATCAGAATGACTGCAAATAAAATTGAACATTTGGTATTTGCAATTACAGTGATGATTTTATATTTTCCTTTTTTCTTAGACATATAAATACTTTTGTTTATAACAAATTCCATTTGGCATAATTTTCAGAACTACTGATGTGGGTAAAATTAATTGCTTTTTCTTTGTAAATGAGAAAAATTATTTGGTAAATTAGCTAAATTTATAAAAGACTTTACTGGAAGCAATGTGAAAACTGCAAATTTTTGTGGCATCTAAAGTAATACTTCATTTTTGTTCTTAAAATCTAGGGTTCTTGAAGATGACAATGCCATAATGATGGAAAATGTCATTTATTTAGGTATCAAAGAAAATATATGTAGGAAAGTAAGAAATGTTATCCTTATAAGTGAAATAGCGAAGGATTTTAAATGGCAATTTAAATGTACAGTTTCTACTTTCTGAGTTTCAGTGTCATGCATTATGGGCCACAGCATATTTTCATTTGTTTTAAGAAATGAAATGCTCAAGAAAATGAGGAAGAGCAACAGAGCAAATTATCTAATTTATTTTTAATATGGATGAAACATAGTAAAGTAACATTCAAAGAACAGAAAGATGGAAATTCCAGTATATGCCTAATCATATTTCTGGGCTTGGTAATGGTTAGAATTTCTGCTTGCCTGTCCCCCTACTCAAGATTGTCAGCTGATTCAAGTCTAACATTTAAAAAAAAACATCTGGATGTTTCATAATCATTTGTGTTTCAATTTTGAAAAACAAAATCAACAATTTAGGTTCAAATTGAAGGCTATCTTTAATGATGCATACCTGAATCTTAATGCTATAATATAATTTACTAAAAAAGAAGGGTGTCCATCACCTTTTTCGATGATATGAGTTCCCAGTTATAACTTTGGCCCACTTGATAAATACTTTCAATTTACAACCTGAATACAATGCCTGCATTAATTAATCTAGGAATCCACATACTAAACTCCCAGAAATCTCAGAAGTTGTGTTCTTACACACTACTTTTATAGACTCCAAAGAAATAAAGCATTGCTACTATGATAACCCCATCTGAAGATTCAGTATAAGTTCTCAATCTCTCCTAGTAGAAAACAAAACAAAAACACTGATGTCATTATTCCTACACATTCTCTACATATTCATGGGCTTTACACTAAGTTTGGGAAATAATTATATATTGCCTTGTATCATTGTTTAATTTTTATATATAAACTTATTCCTAATTTGAATTAGTCCAGGGATCATTCCTGACTTTGTTATTTTTTTTTTCATATAAATCTCTAGAAAATAGTGATGTATTTAACCATACCAGACTGTCATTGCTAGGTACTAAATGAATAACTGATTTTGTGAATGCTTATATCATACATTTCTTTACATGCTACCTTTTCCAGACTTTTTCTTTTTTTCTCTTAACCTTTTAATTTCAAAAAGATCAAAACTGTATGCCAAATATTACATGTAATGGGTCATATACAATGCATCTGATGACATTATTTGATAATTTATTGACATAATTATGAATTGTAAGTAAATGTTACCATAGTTAAAATAGTCAGAACAATTTAATAATAATAAATATGAAGATATATTTTAGATTTTACTAATATAAAACTCTGAACCCCACAATTCTTTTAATTTACTTCTTAGCATCTTTCTTCCCCTAATATTAACTTTGTTGAGATATAATTCACATAGTGTTCACTGACATTAAATTTACAACTTCATCAACCTTAACAAATGAATACAACTATTTAACTACTTAACAACTATTTAACTTTCCTTACCAAGATAGAGACCATTTCATCACCCAAAGAGTTTCCTTATACCTCTGTCTATTGACTTCCACTCTCAAAGTGGTCAAAAGTTGATGCCCATTACAATAGATTAGTTTCACTTATTTAAAACTTCATAAAAATAAAACTTTGTAAATTGCTCATTCAAGTCTTTGATTATTTTTGTTGGGTTCTTTGTCTTTGAATATTGACTTGTAGGAATATTTTGTATGTTCAGTCTCACACATTCTAAATATAAATAATTTGTCCATTATATCTGGTACATATATTTTCCACAGTCTGTATCCTGCCTATTCATTTTCTTAATGGTGTCATTTGGTGAGCAGATATGTTTAATTTTGACAATGTCAATTTAAGACTTTATTATTTATAGTTAGTATATTTTGTGTCTGCTTTAAGAAACACTCACCCTCACCTACTCCAATGTCTTGAAGACATTCTCTGTTTCTTCTGAAGCTTTATAGTTTAGCAATTATTTTTGGGTCTATCATTCATCTTAAAAAAGTCTTGCATAGTGTATGGGTGGAAATTGAAGCACTTTATTTTTTTTTTACAACATTGGCTTCTAGCATCATTTTTTAAAGAGAGCTTATTTCTTCTTTGAATTGATTTTTTCCCATAGTGAAAAACAATTTCATTGGCTATATTTAGGTCTATTTCTAAACACTATTTTGTCCCTTTGATTGGTTTATCTTATACTTTCTGACTTCTATATTCTAATTAAGTCTCAGAGAAAGGTCTTTCACTTTGTCCTTTATTTGCAAGATTGCTTTAGCTACTATAAGGACTCTTGATTAACATAAAATTTTTAGAAGCTCTTATCAATTTCTATAAAAAATGGAAGAATTTTCACTGTAATTACACTGAGACCCTAGATCAATTTGTAAATAATTTACAATGAATCTTCCAATCCTGTTCTTTTTATAATATCACAAATATTTAGATCTTTTTTCAATTTTTTATCTGCAAATATTTTAATATTTTCAGTATAGAAGTCTTGCATATTTTTCATTAAATTTATCTAAAAGAGGTCACTTTATGTTTTTGAATTCTCCTCTAACTTGTATTGCATTTTAAACATTCTTTTCCGAATGTTTACTGCTAGGAAAATAATGGATTTTTTTTATATTGATAATGATATGAGACCTTATGATATTCACTTTAGAATTTTAATAGTTCTTTGGAGTTGTCTTAGAACTTTCCATGTACAAAATGGTGTCTTCTATGAATGAAGACTTTTTTATTTCTCTCTTACTTTATGCTTTTTACTTCTTCTACTGCTTTATTGCATTGGCTCAGTTGTGCAATGGTCAATGTAAGTGGTGAGAACAAGCAGTACTCTTTTCCCAATGTTATAGGTAAGGTTTATATTTCCTATTCTTTATCATGTGGAGAAGTCCCCTTATACTCTAGAACTTATGAAAGTTATAAGAAATTGGTATTGATTTTTTAAAATATATTTTTGGCCCCTGTTGAAATTATAGCATGTTTTCTCTTTTCACTTTGTTTTGGGGTAGATTGTGCTGACTGTTTTATTATTATGCTAAACCAATATTGACTCCTTGGAATGCATTTCACTTGACTATAACATAATAATTTTTAACATATTCAATGTGTTATTTGTGTACGTTTAATGATTTTTATTTCTGTGTTCATGAAATATATACTATTGTTTTTTGTTGAAATGTCTTTATCTGTTTCTGCTATCAGACCCATGCTAGCCTCATAACAGAAATGGGGAAGTGTTAGCCCTACCTGTATTTTCTAAAGTAATTTGTGTGGTAATTTTATTATATCTTTAAATGTTTGATAGCATTATTTAGAGGTGTCATTAATCTAGAAATTACATTGTAGAAGATTTTTAAAACACAAATTTGATGTTCATTAAAGTCATTGGATTTATTCAAATTTTTAATATTATCATTTATTGCTATTTCTTGGTATTAATATTATCGTTTTTATATCTGTAGGACTTGCAATGATTATTTTGTTCCATTCCTGACATTGGCAATTGTGTTTTTTTTTCTCTCTCTCTCCACGTATTTCCCCACCCCAACCCCACTAGTCTTTCTAGGGAGCTAAAAATTTTACTAAAATGTTCTAAGAACCAACTTTTGAATATAAATTTATTCTTTTTATCAGTATTCCATCTAATTTTTCTCTTACTATTAGTATCTTTACACTATTCTTATTGCATTTTTGTGGTAACATTGGTTTACAGCACTGTTATGTGATCTAGAGATACAGGTTCACACTTCTTCAGATGTTTGTTACCATGCCACACCCATCACTAAGGCTTCATTTCATTATTATTTTTTAATTTTATTAATGTTTTTGCTTTTTCTTTTGTTATTTCTTTAATTTTCTATTATGAGTTTATTTTTTATCACATGTATACATGGGTTTCTATATTTTTCATTATATTTCTGTGTGACTCCAAACTTCTAATGACCTTTAAGGTACTATAATCTTTTTTTTTAAATATGTGTGTGTGTGTGTGTGTGTGTGTGTGTGTGTGTGTGTGTTACATCATTCTTCCTTTTTGTACAATGTATGCTTTCTCCTCTCAGGTGTATTCCCTGTAAAATTTCCACCACCAATTCATCCGTGCGCCATCACTATAGTTCCTTGTGCTCTTCCCTTCCCTGTTTTTATCACTCTCCTTCCCCCTCCCTTGTAGAGTGTCTGATTAAAAGTTGCCTGTTAATTTTTGTTTTTAATTTATTATAATTATTTTTTTCCTGATCCATTATTCGGTTCCCCTACATCTCTCCTATGAGTGAAACAATCTAATATTTTTCTTTTCTTTCTTGCTTATTTCACTGAGCATAATCCCTTCCAGCTCTATCCATGTTGCTGTGAATGGCATAAGTCTATCTTTTTTGATTGTTGAGTAATATTCCACTGGGTTTAAATACCACATCTTCTTGAGCCAGTCATCTGTTTTTGGGCATTTGGGTTGTATCCATATCTTACCTATTGTAAATAGTGCTGCAAAATATAGGGTGCAGGTATCCTTTTGAATTAAAGTTTTTGTGTCCTTTGGGTAGGTTCCTAGGAGTGGAATTCCTGGGTCATATTATAGCTCCATTTTTAGTAGTTTGAGGAAACTACACACAGCTTTCCATAGTGGTTAGACCAGTTTGCATTCCCACTAGTAGTGTAGGAGAGTTCCTTTTACACCACACCCTCGCTAACATTTGTTATTGCCTGTTTTTTTAATATGTGCCATTCTCACTGGTGTAAGGTAGTATCTCATTTGGTTTTGATTTGGATTTCCCTGATTACAAGTTATGTTGAACATTTTTATACTGTTGGCCATTTGCATTTCCTCTTTGGAAAAGTGTCTTTTTAGCTCTTCTGCCCATTTTTTGATTGGATTGCTTACTTTGATTGGATTGCTTTGATCTTTGTGATCAATCCTTTATCAGTAGTATTGTGTGCAATTTTTTTTTTCCAATCAGTAGGGTATCTTTTTGATTTGGTTAATGTCTTTTTTGCTGTTTTGCAGCAAACTTTTTAATTTGATGTAGTCCCAGCAAATCATCTTCTCCTTAATTTTCTTTGCTTTGGGGGAATACGTCTTTAAAGATGTTACTGGGATGTATGTCATGTAGTGTTTTGCCTAATTTTCTTCTATATATTTTATTATTTCAAGTCTTATGAGGGACTATAATCTTGAGGTGTATTAGTTGCTAATACAAAAAACCACAGACTGGGTCTATTAAGCAGCAGACACTGCATTTCTGGAAGTTGGAATGTAAAATATCTGGATACCACCATGGTTAAGTTCTCATGAGGATCCTCAGCTTTACCTGCAGATGACTACCTCCTTGTGGACCCCACATGGGGGAGGAATATTCCTCTTCTGACAACACTAGTCCCATCATGGAGCCTCTCATGACCTCATATAATCCAAAGTGACTTCCACGGATCCCTGGTCCAAATTCCATTATGTTGGCAGTTAGCGTTTCAATATATGAATGGGGGTAACTTCAATCTATAATATTTTTAATTTTATTTCTAACAATTGTGTCATGCATAATCTGATATTTTAGAATTTCTCCTACTTCCTCAACATTCTTTCCTTTGAAATTCACAGTAATCAGGGTATTCTAAGTTCAGACAAGGTGGAACTATGGCAGATACCAAATACTCCGAGCAAATACAGCACTTAAATCACAATTCTTTTAGTCCTGTGACTCTCAATATAACTACATATTAGAATTACCTAGGGAGCTTGGCAAAATTAAAGTTTTCTGTTGCATTTTGGACAATTCCATTGTTGTGGTTTGGTGGGGTCGAGAGGCATTAGTAAAGGAATGTTTAGGATCAACTGATGATATTTAAAAAAATTAATGTCTAATATGCATCCTTTGGAAAGCTAAGTCCCAAACGCTCCATCATGGGCAGCCCTACGTGTGTGTGTGTGAGTGTGTGTGTATCTCAAAATTTAAGAGAAATATTATATTATAGAAATATTATATAAATAGAAATATTATATAAATATTATATATTTCTCTTAAATTTTGAGATACACACACACACACACACACACACACACACACACACACATGTAGGGCTGCCCATGTCCTAACATAAAGTTAAACTAGAGATGTATGGAGAATGACTTGTGTTGTTAGAATCATAGATACAGACTCTATAGCATAAATACTTTAAATAATTGATTTTATTTTCTGCACCTGGAGTTGGAGAACTATTTTGACAAATTACCTGATAATCCTTAGCTTTGAGGAGTGAGGGCTTAAAAACCAAACTAATAATGAAAGACTATCAAGTACTTTAATCATTTATTTGAATGAGCTGAATGTGGTCAAGTGAAAATATGTCTAAAAATATACTTTTTGTTGGAAACTCTATCTGTAACAAATTACCTCTCCCACTCTTACTTAGAACACTCACTTTTAAGTAAGGAAATTTGATTTGATCTCTGTCCCTATCTTGTTTATCTTCCAGATCTGTTTCTTTTAAAAAGCACCACTAACAAATCATCAAATAATCACAATTTTCCTGCATGTAAGAAATTGCTTCTAATCTATTTACAGTCTTTTTGAAGGAGAAAAATTTTAAATGTATAATATAGAGTTGTAGCAATGAACCAACATAGAACAAAAACTTAAAGATAGACTTTATGACTAAGTAGAACTAAAAGTCAGATTTTTCTAAGAAGGAGACAAGAAAATAATATATCTAGAGAAATATGAATGGTGGTGGTGAAATGGATGGTGGTGATGAAATGAATTGGAAATTAACATAACTTTTTAAAATAAAGACATTTAAAGAGTTAGAAAGAAAAAATGATAAAATTATGGGGTATAAGACTGCAAGTTACATAACTGAGGAAAGGCATTTTAAGTATTCCTGCTGTGAGTCATAAAATGAACCAATTCTTTTGAGATGTTTTCAACATATCTTAATAAGAGATGAGTTCTTTTTTCATAACCATACTTATTTATTGAAATATACCATAAAACAATATAATGTGCTAATGTGTATATATTTATATACTAGAAACAAGATATATAAACATTTCCTGAAATCCATAGGGTTACCTCAATTTCTTTCCTGGTCAATGTCCTTTTAAAAGGTAATCACTATATTTTTTATTCTTTTTTTTTCAATTTTATTTTAATTCTCCTCCATATTACTTTATGCACATTTTCTATTCCTTTCTCTTTCCCTCTCTTATAACCCATTTATTTTGATCTTGCCTTTTCTCTTGAAGTTACATAGTTCTCAGAGTTTTTCTTCATTTTTTAATCTTCATTTCATTTTTTTCCTCCTCTACCTGGGTTCTTTTTATATTTGCATTGTATACATTTGTATTTCCATTACACTGACTTATGTTCCCCTTAATCTAGTCTACTTCTGCAACTTTCTCCTGAATTTTTCATCTCCTGTATTTCTCTTTGAATTCTTAAAACTCCATTTTTACCTTATTTAGAGCTTCATATTTTGTTTTCAGTTCTTTGATTTTATTTTCTAAGGGAATTCATTTGTTTTCTCCTATTTCTATGAATTTCTTTATCATTACAATTCTAAATTTCATATCTGAGAGGGAGAACATGGCTTCCATGTCTATGACTTGGAGTTCTAGGGATTTGTTCTCTCTGTGTGTTGTACTATTCCCTTAAAGACTCATATTGCCCACTCCTGCCCATTATTACCTACAGACCCCAGTTTCTGTCCGTGGGGTTTCTCCTAGGCATGGCTTCTCCCCCCTCACTAGTCAGCGTCTCACCTATCTGGGCGACCAACTGGCAGCGTCTCACAACAGGTCATGAGGCTTCTGGCCACTCTGGGTCACTCCCTGACATGGGTCCAGGGTCTCATCAGTGTGTGTGGGTGCTGGTGGGGATCTCGTGGGAGGTAACAAGGCCTCTGCTTTTCTAGGCAGGTGCTGGCTGGGTATTTATTTTTTATTTTCTACTATTAATTTTGCTTGTTCTTAAACTTTATATAAATTCAATTATAAAATACATACTTGTTAAATGGCTTCTTTAGCTCAACATAACACTGACGATTCCATCCTTGTTATTAGTGTAATGAGTATATTATTTTTTATTGCTTTTGATAGTTTCAATATACATAAAAGTTTTTTATCATTTTCATTTTGATAAACATTTGGATTCTTTACAATTTAGGACAACTACCAATAAGATGTCATGTATATTCCTATTAAGTATGTTTATAGAAATATGCTTTCATTTAAATCAAGGATATGCCTTGGAAATGGAAATTTGGGGTCATAATGTAGATGTATTTATAATCTTACAACAAATTATTTGAGTTTACTACAGTGGTAGAGCTGGTTATACTTACCTAACAATGTAAGAGAGTTGCAGTGGCTTTGTGATGTCATCACACCTAATATGATCAGTTTCCTTATATTTAGCTACTCTCCCTGTTCAGTGTAATGTAATTGTGAGTTTTTAATTTGCATTTTCTTGATTATGTGCACAGTTTTCTTATATGCTTATTGGGCATTTAAATATTGACTTGTCAATAATAGCTGTTCCAAACTCTTATTCATATTTTCTGGGTTGTTCGTCTTTTACTCTAACATCACTTCGTGAAAAAAAAAATATTTCAATGTCTGTTATAACTCAAAGGACAATTTTGAAGACCTACTTTGGGATTTCTAGTCCTCTTTGTTGCATTACCTTTGCATAAATACCACAATATATAAACTACGAAAGCCTTATAATGATCCTTAAAATTTGTTAATGTGTTGCCTGCAATTTTTCCTTTCTTTTTATGATTTTATATACATACTTTTATATTAGTTCTTTTTATTACAAAGAAGGGGTAGTATGATGTCTATGATCTTTTTCTACACATAATGTGTATTGAGATTTATTCATACTATTATTTGCACATTGTTGAGTTTTTAATGGAGGAAGGAACTCTTCAACAAATGGTGTTGGGGAAATTGGACAGTCATATACAGAAGAATGAAATTAAATTACTGTCTTATACCATATCAAAAAATAGCTCAAAATGGATTAAATACTTGAATGAAATCATAAAATACATATTGAATAGAAAAAAACAGGCAAACCACTTTGAGACCATTACTTCACAGATATTTTTGGGGATTACACTCTAATAATAAGGAGGAAGAAGCAGAAATAAACAAATGAGACTACTAAAAAGCTTGGCCCAATGAAAGAAACTATTATTAAAATGAGAAGACAAACTCCCCACTAGAAGAAAATGTTTGCGCATCATATATCTAACATGAGGTTAATATTCAAATAACAACTCATACAACTCAACAACAACAAAAAACCAAATAGCACCATAAAAAATTGGTAGTAGGTATATATAGACACAAATCTAAAGAACACGTACAGATGGTCAGCATAAACATCAAAAAATGTGCATCATCATTTCATATCAGAGAAACACAAATCAAAATCACAATGAGATACCACATCACATCCATCACTATGACTCATATCAAAAAGATCAGAAGCAGTGAGTACAGGTGAGGGTGTTGAGAAAAAGGATCCCTCAGACACTATTGGTGGGAATGTAAACTGGTCCAGTAACTGTAGAAAATAGAATGGAGGTTCCTAAAATTTTTAAAAATAGATCCACCATATAGTCAGCAATTCCACTCCTATGTATCTCTGTAATGAACACAGGACACTGACTCGAAGGGATAGGTTTATCCCTTTGTTCACTGCAACATTATTTGTAATAGCAAAGTTATGGAAACAACCTAACTGCCCAAGATAGGTGAGTGAATTAAGAGATATGGTATATATTTCATATATGTATATATGCATGTATGTGTGTATATACACATATATATGTGCAATATGCTAGTACTGCAAGTATATATTTATATATGTATGTTTGTATGTATATATGCCATGCACTAGTACTCAGCTATAAAAACATGACACCTTTACATTTGCAAAAACATGGATGGAACTGAAAAGGTTTATGCTAATAAATAAGCTATAAGGAGAAAGACAAATGTGGAACATAGCTAAACAAAACAAAGATTCAGACTAAAGTAAACTAAAACAAACCCTGGAAATCTGACTGTAGAATTGTGGCTGCCAAGGATGGAGGGCACGGTGGCCCAATAGACTATGTTGCAGGACTATAGATACTTTAGTAGTGGGTTTAGTGTAGTAACATATCTGAAGAGGTGTTACTCTACCTCTAAATCATACAGTGTGGTAAACCAGTTACCTTAATAAAAAAAATAGTACTTTTCTTTTTAAAAAGCTAAACTTGCATCATCTTTGTTGCATTTATAATAAAGGTTATTTATTGTAAATTATCTTTCAATAATGTCAATAATAAAACTCCAGAAAAATGAGATGTGAGTACTTTAGGGAAGACACTACAATTTCCTTCAGCATCCCTCCCCCACTCGCTTCCCAGTTTAAAAATTGCTAATGTCTCCAAGTTCACAATATGCTGTGCATTTGACCTCAGTCCAAAGTTATACAACTCCCTCTCTTATGCATATACACAAATCCTCTATTCTAGAGAGCCAAATCATGTTCTCTACTCCAAATCATGTTCTGCTCATTCCTAACATCTCCTCTTCATAACACTCCTGCCTCTGTGTACAATCCTTTGCAATTTAGTCAATAAATACCTATTCAATAAGTTCTTACATGTAAAACCCTTTCTTTCCATGAAACCTCCACACACCCTTAAAGAAGAGACTTTCTTAGGTATTCAGTTATAAAACCAAAATCATGTCTTTAAGTTTATAAGCTTTGAATGCATACCTCATTTTCCCAATTGGACTGTGATTTCAGGAATCTCATTTTGCTGCTATCAGAATTCTCCACCATGTTTTGTATTTGGTAAGTGCTCACTTATTATCTGTTGATTGATAGCATACATGCTATAAACAGCTTTACACTGCATGGAAATAAATGATGTCAAAGAGTCAAAGACATATTGTTTCTACTTTTGTAGATATGGAAGGTGGATAACTATAATTAGGAACAAAAGGGAAACATAATGAATCAATTTGATAGCAAATAATAACACAAGAAGATTAGTAGGCTTTCCTTTTCTCATATAGCTCAATGGAATAATGTAGATGAAGAATGATGGAAGAAGAGATAAAAATATTGTAATTACAGTGCCTTCAGTTTCATCATATTAATTTAGAAACTCTGGCAACTAGGCTCCACAGGAGACAGAAGATGATGGATGCTGCAAATTACTGCTTCCTATAGCAATGTGGGGGGATTTCATGAACTGATTTTTCTTATCAATGGACAAAGCAGACCAGCAAATTAATATCACTGAAGTAAAAACTTTCCAATATAATATCAGTGAACTCATGAAATTGAAGACAATTATTCATAAACCACAATTCAAGTGATTGACTAAGAATATAGTTTAAGCAAACAAGTGAGCCTTACACATTGGAGGATGTAAGTCATGAGAAATAATGTGCGTGTATTTGAAGTGGTCTTTATTCTCTACATTTATATGAAAGAAAATATATACCATATAATTCAATCAATGAATATTTGTTGAATACCTATTATTTTTCAGATACTGTGTGAACCCTTGTGGTTGAATTGCAAACAATATACAGCTTCTTCACACACAAAAAGGTCGTGGGTAATTGAAAAGAATAAATGAGAAATTTTAATAGAGCGTATTGAGCCCAATAGTACAAGCACAGTGATATGAAAGCAGATGTGAGAGGCTGGAGAAAATGTGGAGTGCCAGGGAAGTCATCCTTCAGAAGGTAACATGTGAGTGGTGTTCCCAATGACAAATATAACAAAGGAGGCAGCTATACCCTTCTTATTACCTGACCTTATTTCCCGGTAATGTGCTTAAGTAAGTGCAATGCTTGATACACATTTTGCTTCATATAAAATAATTTATTACCATGATGTTAAATTTGTCTACTTTTGGAAACAAAATTTGGTATAATTTCTGCTCTTTTTTCATGCAATGACAAATACTTGAGTGAACAATTCATTCCAATTCAAATATAACAATATTCTGATGGCAGAAGCAGTCAATGCTTTAGCTGAATCAGTACAGAATTTTCCATAAAGAAGAGGTACATGATCATAAGGAGTTCTGACTCAAGGGTGCTTCTCCAGAGTATTGTACATAAGGTAACATGATCTTTTTTTTTTTTTTTT